>JAWNMG010000516.1:0-576652 GCA_035044245.1 Drosophila nr. fundita
GGGCAGCATATCATGAGGCCCAAGGATATAGAAACCCTCAACCCAACAAAGATTCTAGCATTCGTGCAGGAGTTGGGACTGATGGAAGAGCTGTAGGCTCAGTAAGGGGGCACAATAGACCTTGTAGGTCGCGGTGTAACTTTTCCCCAACCATAATAATAATAGTCTCTGAGATCCGTGAGTTCATGCAGACGAACGGACGGGCTGACAGACGGACATGGGTATATCGACTCGGTTGTTGATCCTGATCAATAATACATCTAATTTATGGTGTCAGAGATGCTTACTTCTGCCTGTTGCGTACAATTACATAAAACCATTATAGCCCCTTTCGACATTTTCAATTGGTTCGTGGTACGAAAACTGACAAAAGCATTGCATACTTCACGGCGACTTTATGAAATATTTACTTGCTTTTGATTGTGTCGCTGTTGGTTTTATGTTGTTGTTTCGCCTGTTTATGTGCATAAATTTTATTACACATGTGCTTTTGTTTATGCGACGCAATGACAGCCACAACGAAAGTTAATGCAAAATAAAATTTTATTTTTTATTTATCACTTGTTTCTACTATACCCTCGCCGGCTTGATGGTCACAAGCGCTGAGTCTCTGCATTATTCCGTGTGCAAAACACATTCATGTCGCTTATACGGAAAATCAAGGCGCGGGTTCGAGTCCCGCTGCAGCCATGTTTGGTAGTTTAGTTTTCTTCTTATTCTTTTTCTATTAATCTCTCTCCCTCTCTCTCTCTCCCTCTCTCTCTGTTTTATCATTCTTTCTTTCAGATCTACGGTATCACAACGGGCCAAAAACTGGCCTAAGTGTGCCGACCTTGGTCGGCAACCGTTAAACTAACCTAACCTACAATACCCTGTTGCCATTAAAAATACGTTAAAAATGGTGTCCTTACCGGCTCAGGAAAGTTCGTCAGGCAGTCGCCAATCTTAGTTTGCAAATAATAAATCTCGAATAGCATACGCAGATACGGTAAGGTATGCATCGAATTAAGACTCAAACAAATTCAATGCAAGATTATGTAAACACAAAGGTACAGGGTATCTTCAAGTAAAGCTCTCTTATTTGGAACATACATGTATATGCTTTGCCCTGGGGCACAGGCTGGAACAAAACCAAACAAAAAATTAGACCAAAATCAAAGGGAAATACAATAAAAAATATAAAATATTTGAAATAGCATGAAAGACGGAGGAAAGCGCACAATAAAACTGCCACACACATGAGGCACGCACACACACACATGCAAACACCCCCACCCCCCAGCTGGCATAAACCACAGACATGGTGCCACGCCCACGGGGCAATGCGCATTCATATATCACCAATATGCTAAATCAGCATATTTGCGAGTTTATTTACAAGGACATTTATAAAAATTTACGGCCCTGCCGTAAATTGCCGCAGCCGGGCAGGTCTTGAGATTTATGGCTCGCCGATTATATCAAAAGGAATACACAAGTACACAGACACAGACACACACACAGACACAGACACAGACACGGACACTCCGGCGTACACATATTCGTTTATCGTTCGCCAGCGATTTCTCACATAATTCAAAAGTGATGGCTGCAGGAAACTTGAGACGGGTCAAGCCACGGGGTGTAACGGAAGGGTTAAGGGTTGTTGCTACAGCTAATGCTTAGGCTGAAACTGAAGATGTGACCCAATCTAAGTAGGGTTAGGGTTAGGCAGCCATAACATGTCTTAAGTAGCTTGTGAGGGATGAGCCTCCGTGTTGTGATTATCCAAGTTATAAATTATGTATAAATTTTTAAAATAATTATATATAAAATAATAAAATATTATATTATATATGTACATGTCCAACCCAAAGCATTTGTCTAATAGTATCACTTTCACTATCTGTAAGAAACCTGTTCTTAACTTACGTGATGCGAAATGTAATCAAATGTGTAGTCATTTCATCGCATAAATAATGCCTTACTTTTTATTTGGTAACATTTCACTGGCGATACATGGAACCGAGTTCTATGAAACTAAAAATGTTTCTGAAAATATATAATGTTTTGGCCAATTCACATTGATTTTAAATAATTGTGCCAAATTTGTTAAGTAACATATTTTATTTGTTGTTTTGACTTTGTCACTAAAACTCGAAATATATTTGTGTTTTTGCTGAAGTCGGCATAAGTCCAAGATAACCGGATCGGTGGTAATAGGCGGACATCAAAACTTTAGACTGAGTTTATTCGAAATCTGCACTATTCATTAACTTTGTCTGATTCTTAAGTTCATCTAGCTCTAATGGAGCGCTGCTTAGTTTTTCAGTTAACTTTGAAGCGACCTTTTGATAAAGTTAATGCGTGGCACTTGCAACTTACCCGTTAGCCAGTCATCATTGATTACTGTCATGTGCCGCCAGCGTAGTTGTCCTTGTTGCCAGCTTGAGTCACATTTGTGCTGCGATGCGAGATCTGGCAGCGAGTGTTGTTGCAGCTGTGGCGTTGCACAGCGTGTTGTACAGCTGTGGCGTTACACAAATATCATTGACGCTAATCCTTTTCTACATCATCAAACAATTTCATCAAATAAATCTAAAGTGATTTGTTTTTGTCACACAGTTTTCAACTGCTGCTCGTCATTCGTGGCGTTGACTTGTACGACCGGCAAGTGTTGCCAACATGTCTGCAACATTTCCAAACTACAGCTCCAACTCCGGTTTCAGCTCCACGCTTCGTCTGTTTTTAAACGCTGTAGCATTTTATTTATTTTTCCTGACTACTTTCCCTGCCAATTTGTTTTTCTTTTTGGGGCTTTTGCGCTGACTGCTGCTCGCTGATTGACTGCTTTTGCAGCAGCCAGAAGACGTCCAAATTTTACCCAATGTGCCATCCTGCCCAACAGCAAACCTAGAGCCCGGCATCCTGCCAGCTGCATGTTTACTTTACTACATTTCTCATTTAATGCATTGGCAATGACGTTGACTCGCCGGCTCTGGCGGTGATTGAATAGTTTGTTTTAGGATCCACTGTGCGAGCGGGAACCGAATAAAGTCCTTAACATCCGCATTTCAACCGCACAGCTGCTGCTGCTGTTGCTGCCCTTGTTGCTTAAAGACACGCCCTAAATTAACCTTGAGTAAAGTTAAACAACAACTTCGAATAATCAAGACAAAATAACCAAAACTTGAGGATAGGACGGCTATAGTAATTTGTACAACATGAAAATGTGTCTTGGATGACAAAATCTGTATTTCCTTTCCGATCTCAATAAATGTTATAAGGACGATCAATAGTATGTCTGGGTATATTATACGTTATTACAGTTTGATTGTCTGCCTAGTGATACTAGGCTATAGGCTGTATCTTTTCAATTGGGTTTTCATGGCTATCGAAAAATGATTTTGATCGATATTCGCAAAACGGGAACTGTTATCGATAAGCTCGGCTTAATCGAATTATACTTTGTAGGGTTGGAGCCGCATTGATGTGCCTATATCCTTTTACCCATTTTTATTGGGTTCAGGATATAAAAACATTTGATGCAAAGTTTGACAAATACGAAAACAAAGAGTTAAGTTAATTTGATCAAAGAGCTCAAGTAATAGTCTATCTCCGTTTGTGCATCTGAAATAATTTGATTGATATTTACTAAATGATACTGTAACGAACCTTTTGAGTTCGTTGGACTATGGGTCCGAGCAACAAATTTATATTTGGTATATTTATATATACATATGTATATCAACTAATGGTTTTATTCGGCTTAGTTCTATTATGGTATTATGGTTCCATGTACCACCTATGACATGTAGCAATTGTAGCATTAATCACCATCGGAAATCGAAATGTATCGATATTCCTGAAACGGGAGCAGTTATCGATAAAATAAAGCAAACTTGTTCTGCTACGGGCATACGAGAAGCTATATTCGAAATTTGATTCTCTAGCTCTTATAGTCTCTGAGATTCGCGGACGGACATGGCTATATCGACTCGGTTGTTGATCCTGATCATACACTTTATGGGTTCGGAGATGCTTTCTTCTGCCTGCTCCATGCACTTGCACATAACCATAAAAACTGTAGCAGTCAAAACTAAATTACATATCGTTGAAACTTACTTTATTCCCAACGACTACTCTCTTCCTCTTCAAGCTGATGATCACACCATTGATATCGATTGATTATTACGTACAGAGTAGCAGTCTTAGTATTACGTCACTCTTGTAAAAATATTCCCTCTTTTCTAAAATTGGTTTGTTACAGTCCAAATTCCAAAATATTTGTGCACTTGACAGTTTCAACTTGCTGGGCCTCAAGTGGCAACTAGGGATTGCAACGTTCCAGCATCTCGGATATAGATTTTATGCTTCGTAAACGACAGTGGACTGAGAGGGTGGGGTTGTGTGGGTGCGGTGATGAGCGTGGCTGCTTATTAATAATGGCTACTTGTGCTGGCTATATTAAAGCCAACTCTCGAATTGATCGTGCTGTGCCCTAAAGTGCGCTGCACTTTTTTTTTGGCGTGCACGATTGTGCTTGCCACAAAAGTCGCCAAACGGCCGCAGGGCTCCAGCGAATAAACCAATATACACGCAATAAATAAAGATATAAACCGTTGCTGGGCGCTGGGCGCTGTGTGCATTGTTCATGTTTTTGTTTTGCTGTTGTTTGTGGATATTCCAGTTGCTGCGGCTGTTTGTTGCATATTCATAAACTCTAAAAAGTAAGCAACATTTGTGTGGCGCACGCCTTGCATTTATATTTTGCAGCGCTCACACACACTCGCATGCAACTAAGAACATATAAATAAACAAACAAATGCCGCATGCAACCAACAAAACATGAGTGGAATTTGCTGTGGAGTTAACCGTACTGTTTTCGTTGCACTAACAGAACATTCAACGCATCCTCCTCGCCAGACTCCCTTAGGTGGCCGCTGGCGTTCTGCTAAAAACTTTCGCAGCCACAACATGTGGCAAACTTAGAGACGGCTCTGCAACAAACCCAAATCCGTTGTAAACTTGGCAGTTTTCGTGCATTCAAATTTTGATGGCCATTTGGCAGCCGTAATATTATTATATAACATATTATTGTTCTTGACGCCTATGCCACGAAAACTGCATTTCAATGTTGCTGCCGCAATTGCCGCTGGAGTCGTTGCAGTCACGCTTGTTGCAGCTTAAACTCAAGACGTGCGTGTCCCAAACACCAGACAGCACAAATTCCCATTAGTTCTTCGCCATTTGACTGCCGTTGCCACCTAACAAGTGTGGAGGAGCGAGCAGTAATCTATGCCACCCCTTCACTCCCACTGCCAGCAAGCAGAACAAACAAAACACTTGCAACATTTCCCAACCATCGACAGCTTTCTGGGATACATTCGGGGCGAACATATGGCCGACTTCGACTTTGGCTATTCATATTTTCACAACTATCTCTGTGTGTGTGTGGGTGGGTGTGTGGGTGGGTGTGCATGCTGGCAAATCTGTCTGTGTACGTGTTTGCGTAACAAAACTAACATCTAACAATAACATTTCGTACGCAACGTTGTCGAAGCCGAAGCTGAAAGGATAAACATTTGGCGCCCAACGCCAGTTAGGCGTTTACTGCACTGACTAGCCATATCGACTTAATCATGCCTTCTGTCACTGCAGAGACCGTTTGTTTTCTTAAATACCCAATTATACTAAAAGTCAACAAAAAAATAAATTTCAATTGTTGTAATCGATAACAGATAACATAAGTTAGAACACAATCATTTTCTCAATGGCAAAACGAAAGTAGCAAAAAGTATACAGTTTTCTGAGACTCCGATTCAGAGACCTCAAATTAAGAATTAATGTGACTCTTTTCGACACATTTTCAATATTCTTATTATCCTTCATAAGTTTTTGACACAGGGCAGCTATGCAAGCTGCTTTGAATTCTGACTAAAGATTTAATCAATTAGTTTTTCTGCATATGTTGCACATATTTCGTAGTGATTACAGGGTATCACAAAAGCACTCGTCCTTCTTTTTATATAAATATTGCTAGCTCTTGCACAAGATGTGGTATTAATCGAATTTCATGTTTTCCTAATAATGAGAATTACAACGAAATTCGTGAGAGAAGTGATTTAGATCTCGAGGCGATAAAATGCATGGATAGCTAAAAATAAATGTGACAAATGTCATTTTTATTTGTTAAGCTTAAGAAAGGGTTTCACATCACATATACACACTAAAGCTATATGAAAAGAAAATAGTTTCCATTGATTCGATGTGAGATGTGACTTTTGAAACCGTATTTAAGCATCGGTCTGGTTAACAATTGCTGATTTGCTCTTTGGGTGGGTTTTTATTATCATATTTTCATTCCATGTATTCTGCATTCCATTTGGAGCACTCACAACATTTTCCCATTCTCTCTAATTCGCTCTCTCTCTCTCTCTCTCTCTCTCTCTCTCTCTCTCTGCTGTCAGCAAGCCTTCCTCTAGCCATAAGCCCTTTTTACTCTGGCATTTTCTTTAGAAGTCTGCGCTACTTCAAATGCATTTTCCATTTCATATTTCACTGCCTGTGGCTGTGGCAGCCTGTGAATAAAGTTTAGCGCAACATTTTGATGCGTTTTGATATCTGTCTGCGCAACTTGTGTATAACCATGTGTGTACGTGTGTGTGTTGGGCATGTCTCCTGGGGTGTTGGCGTGTGTGGCGTAAGCGTTACATGATTTTTATTGGCTTAGAATAGTGCAAAGCGTCTCTGCCAAGCTGATTGCATATTTGCCAATTCACAAGTAAGACTACAGTTCAAATTAGCAAGACAAACATAAAGAGATAAGGAGAGGTGAGGAATACAAATTGAAAAGGGAGAGAGAGAGAGAGATAGAGGAAGTGAGAGATCTGAATAAAGTCATTTGTGTTCGAATGCGAAGAACATATAGTTCAGCAGAATAAAAGAGGGTAAGACGCGTGTCTATATTCACTTAACACCTATCAAAACCACTATTTATGCTGGTTATTTATGTTTACACATATGTACAGTGAGAGACAGCTCAAGTGGATCAGGGTCAAAGACAAAACGTAATTGCCTGCCATAAGCTAATCATTCATTATTTTTCAGAAATTCCAAAGACAGATGGTAGGTACATATATTAACCACCAATATGAATGGATGACCCCCATTAACTGGGGTTTCCTCACCTGTTAGGTAGGATTATGTAAAAAAGTACCGTTTTTTATGGAAAATTTTATCTGTACCGGGTACATTGTGGACACCTGGGTGCCATAAAACCGAATTTTTTACCGAATTTGCAATAAGCCAACAAGGATTATGGACAAACAGACTACCATTGCACAACGGAAATTTATCCTGGAACACCACAAAAACGGATATTCACATCGCCAAATAGCTGAAATGGTCAATCTGAGCAACTCAATTGTGAATAACATCATTCGGCGATTCGTCGACGCAAATCGGATTGAGAACAAGGGCAGAAAGGCACCAAACAAAATTTTCACCGAAGAGGAGGAGCGAAGGATCATCAGGAGAATAACGGGAAATCCCAAGCTATCGGCGCCGAAAGTGACTCAACAGGTGCAGGATGAAATGGGGAAAAAGTGCTGTGTGGAAACTGTGCGCAGGTTTCTGCGCAAACATGACTTTAATACCCGAGTAAAAAATAAAGGGACTAGGATGACTTTCGCCAAAAACCACTTGGACACGGATTTGGAGTTCTGGAACACAGTCATATTTGCAGACGAGTACTTTTTGAAAAATAATGAATAATTAGCTTATGACACTGGTCCAATTTAGCTGTCCACCACTGTATATTATATTTACATATATACATATATATGTAATTAAATTATTGTCAATGCATAATTGTGTTGCCTGCAATACGTCTGTTGATTTGTGATTGTGCCGACAATGCCCAAATGTTGTCTTTAATTTGGAAGATTTTTCTGGTCTGCGTTAATTGAGCCGGTCTAATTTTAGTTTCGTTATGGTGATTCGCTTAAGAAGTCAATCGGATGGGTTTTAAAAATAAAAGTGAATGGTCAAGAAACAGCCCTAAGTATATGTATGAATTTTGAATTTGAATTTGAAAGCTGTTCAGGTGTTGCACAAATGTCTCCAAATCGGAAGTCATGCAGGTCGTAGAGGATTCAGTTGAATTACTTGTATTACCTGAAAATCTTAATATGTTTAGCATTGCTGGATAAATGTTTCGGCATCGGTGTTATCGTCACAGCTCTCATAAATCTGATAATCGGCAGTTATTCAGTTAATAATTTGTAGAAGGTATTATTTAATAGTGGAACGTATAGTTCAATTATTTAATAATAATAATATAACATGAAACTCACCGTTCTCTAACAAATTGAGCAGTCGCTCCTCTAATCTAAACTTGATTTGTAAAAGTTTCACTAAAATTACCAAAATATTTTATGTGCAACTCAAACGCAAACGAAAAGTGGTCAACGCAGAAAATACAGCAGCCAAGGACGACGAGCGTAACTCAAAGGTCGGCAGCTGCCCAAATAATGCCCAAGAGCTTTCGAGCAGGCGACAGAGATAGGGGAAACTCCAGAGAGAGAGAGAGAGAGAGAGAGAGAGAGAGAGAGAGATGGAGAGACCATCATAAAAAGCATATTGTTTTGGGACCCAAATGTAACAGCAGTTTGCCTTCCACGCTATTGTCCAGGGTTCAAAAACTGCTGCTGGTGCTGTCGCTGCTGCTGCTTGTCAATAATGTCAACAATGTTGTTTGTTGGTCCAAAAATTAAAAACTGTCTTCTTTCTCCCTGCAATCCACCTTCACTCGCAGTCCCCTCACCACAACTCCATTTGGCCAGCGGGTTCCGCGTCTTGTTGGATCAGCTGATGCCGCTGTTAAAGCCACAATAAAGACATGAATTGAAAAACGAAAAATTGAAAAAACTCTAGAATCTACAATAATTTTTTGATATACTTCATTCATTAACAAACAACTTTATCAAATTAACTTTGTTAATAAGTTACAAACTTCCATTAATTTATAAACAGAGAAAAACAATGTTTTAAAACAAGAGGCAACCCAAATATTATTTATTTGTATGTTATATAGTCCGCAGACTTCTTTACTCATTCAATTTAAAATGGAATGCATAAAAATGATTTTATTTTTTCAAAATGCAAATTTCATGGCTCAAGTTCCGAGTTATTGTTGTTGTTGTTGCGTGTGTACTGCTGCAATGAAATGTTTGTTGATTTTATTGTTTTCCTCATTTTAAGACTTACAATATCTTTGCTGTCCAATGCCAGTGAAACTAAATAAGTATCTACAATACTTATTGAATATTTGTAAAATATCCTCTTGATGGCATGCTATAAATTTGAAGAAGAACAATAAATTTGAGGCTGCTCAGGCAACACAATTAAGTTTGTCGTCGTCTTGGATTTCGAGACTCGCATAAAATGTTTACGACGCGTCTAATTAGAAAGCCAAACTTTGCTAAAGTCGGTCGCCAAGCCATAAAAAATGCGAACTCAACGAAATGTTCGCGCGACATATTGAATTAAATATTCAATCATAGGAACAAAAGGCAAAAGTTGCAACGCAGCTGCAAATCAACCCATCCCCCAAACCCACCCCCAATCAGCGCCGACTTATTTTGCTGCTTCAAGTATCATTTTATGACGCTCTCGAGCAGCGACTCACAGTGGGACCTGTGTTACCAACCAAGTTAAGTCTAGCTTATGCTCTTCAAAAAGGTAAATTCATTGTCCTTAATACCATATAAAATATCAGACAGTGAAAATTATTCGGTCAGAAAAATGCATAATTAACGAAATTATAGTGGTTGTAGTGGGATGTAGTCATATAGTCATATTTTTAGATCAGTAGGCAAATTTAGATGTGATCTTCTTAGGCGAGACCAACATAAGTAGAATCTGTATAACTGTAACCACCGTATTTATGATTTTTGCGAGATGATTGAGGTAAATGCGTCACGGTGCGACATCGTCAGCTGAACTTAATAGGCAATTTTGAGTATGTCATAAACATTTACCGTTGGACGTGAGCCGATGCACAAGACGATCAAAAGCTCAAGTACTATCCAAGTCCACATCAATCGCTCGACTCTGCGTCAGTCTGCTCATGAGTTCAGCATAAATAAACAAATTTACATAAGTAAATATGAACATAAACGATTGTGTTTGTTTATAAAATATAAGAATATATCAAATAAATATATTATTCTTCATTTTATTTTTTATTTTTCTAATATTATTATTTATTTTCTTAGAATAATTTCCTTTTTTAATCACTAAATGTGATTTCAAGTCGATTGCATATTCGAACAAGTAAGAATGTTCGTAGTTTGATTGGCAAATTTCCCTTTAAAAAGGCCCGCACCCAAATGTAAGAAGGTCTCCAACTGAACTCTCCCGAACTGGCTGGCTACAAATAAGTGTACATTCAGGCATACAATATACATGTATGTATGTATGTACACACAACTGTAGCTAACGGGGCTGTGGAGATACACACAAACACATTTACACCTGCGTCGATTATCTAGCCATCCCATTCTTACACATGCAAGCGCATATTTATGCACACAGAAAATGCTTGCGGTTGCTGACAGAAGTGAGATCAATGTGGGGATATATTTTCGACCATTACTTGGGTGCTGACTATTCGATCTTGATCAAATTAGAGCAGTTGATCAATAATATGCATATGCATATTATGTTATGTTACTTAGAAGATTCTGTCTTTAAAATTGCGCCTGGTATTCGACAACCTATATTTCAAATTTGAAGTCTCTAGCTTTTATAGTCTCTGAGATCTGCATGGACGGACATGGATATATCGACTTGGCTGTTGATCCTGGTCAAGAATACATATACCTTATGGGGTTGGGGATGCTTCCTTCTGCCTGTTACATGCATTTGAACAAAACCATTATACCCTTTTTACCCTTTTGGGTTCAGGACTTGCAAAAGTGCAATATTGTTTTTGATATTATTCATAGAAAACTGTCTGGTAGCAACAAAAGCAAACAATAAATATTTTTTTAATCAGTTTATACCTTTAAAATTGTTGGTTTTCTGCCAAAAACTAGCTGAACTAGCTGGTTTTGCTGACTGATTTGAACAAGCCAATTACTTTGAAGCTGCCTTGCCGCTAAGCCATAATTTAGAATTGGCCAAACGCCCTGCCAGTATGTATTTATGTGCATTAAGGGCAGACCCTGCAACGCATTCGCAGGTTAGTGAACCGGAAATCTGTAGGGCAAGGACGACGGCGAGGACAACTCTTAACTCTTCACATCCTGTGCATATGCATGGCATGTAAATATTATGTGATGGCATACAATTAGGCTCAGGACGGAAATGCTAGCAGCCGCACGGCGCTGTTTGAGCCATGTACGTGAGCCAAGCTCGCTGCCAGTTTCCCTTGCCCCTCTGCCTGTTCCAGCCAACTTGCTCCGGCCTCCAGTAACCCGGTACTAAGCCTAAGGTCTTGTAAGCTCCTGCTGTTGCAGTTGTTATTAGTTATATCATAGGCAATTAGCCAAGATAATTTGTAATCTTATTAGGCACACTCACACTCACACTCACAAAATGGAGCAAATGTCTGTCAAATGTTACTGGAAGCTATTTGCAAGCATGGCTCACAAGTGCTCACCTTGTGTTGGCGATAATTACATGGATTACGATTACGGTCTAATATTGGGTTTTCTGGTGATTGCGTGTGTGTGTGTGTGTGTGTGTGTGTGCAAGCACATGTGCCTTATGCGTTTGCAATTCAATTTTGGCAAAAGAAACGAGTGCATAACCCTCTTAGCCCTGTGGCACTGCCTGCGGCAACAGACTGTTTTATTTGATAGCTTAACATTATTAATTTGCAATCAATTGACAAACAGGACAAACACCACATCTTGAATGGGCTTAGGTAAATATATATGTGTATGTTGCCTGCCATTGACATGCAACAACATGCTCACCCCCAACCTATGCCTAACCGATTTGTCAGCTTTGGACATATTTTATATTTGCACAACACTCAATTTAATTTAGACCCTATTGTAAATCGAGACCTGACAAGTGATTCACAAATTCGATTCTAACAGAAACCGACATCCAAACTCGACACTCACTCATCGATAAAAGCTGCATATTCAAAGATGCAACTGTGCTGCAATGATTTCTGTGTCAGCTACGTGGAATGCATGCGTGCCACTGCATTTATTCACAATTTATTCAAACCACTCGAATGCAATTCCCATTTAATTCAACTTTTTCCGAGCTATAAATATTCCTCAAAAGTAAATATCAAATATCATTTTCACACTCCACAGCCAGAAAGGCATTTAAATTACAAAAAGAGGTAGAAATTGTAGAAACAATACTTAAGTAATCGTAATACAACTAAAACCCTATAATTTTGATAAATATTACCAACAGGACGCAGACCAAATTCTACAATTATATAGATTTTATTAGCAAGAGCAAAAAGATAAGTCGAAAGCCGCAGTTGTGGAAAAGGTTGCAATGTACATACTTCACGATGCAAACTCATCTCTCTAGTTAAGAGGTACAAAATACATCAATGTATGTATGCACGTATGTATGTAGGTCATAGATGCAAGGATGTATGCTTCTCAACGAGCCGGAAGCCTACTCGAGAGCCCTACTTATTAGCAGACGTATCTCATATGCGAAGTCTTCTGCAGAGGCATACATACACATACATACATACACGTTCATGCCACATGCTGCATGTATTTCTGTGTGTACATTTATTTAAAATGTCGCACTGAAAAGAGATGTCGTCTTTTTACCGTTGGCTGGCAACGCCATCCCGAAACCACTGAGCCCCTGAGCAGGCAATCATTTGGTCCATAAAGCACACGATGCGCCCAAATGTCATGTGCCAAACGGATTTCATGTTACAACACATCAAGTGGAGGGCGCAGCGAGAGGGAGGGGCGGCTAGCGCTCATATAAAAGTTAAATGGCAGAAAAGGAAGCGTTGACGTCGCGACTGGAAATCAGTTGAGGCATAGTACACAAAACTGAGCACACACACACACACACACACACACACACACGCACACTCCATTCCCACCCCCTTCCACCTCGCACTCATTGCTCTGTCGATGGCATGGTTTCGGTAATCGCACTTAGGTATGTGTGTGTAATATTAAAAATACTATGCATTGAACTTTAACCTTTTGACACACAAGCACAAATATATATATATATATATATATATATATATGTGTATATATGAAAACTATTGCTGGCCACAAAATTGAAGAGAGCGGCTCGCAAATCCCAATGCCCAATCCAAAATGCCCTTCGGCGAATGTCACTTAGTCAGCAAATCAAATTTTAACTGCTTTGTGCTGACTGTACAGTGTACACCAAATATGATCAACTGTATCATTGGGCAATGGTTCAACTTCACCAAGCAGCAGCAAGCGTAAAATGTATTTACTTTATTCACATTTTCCTCCGTCTGCCCAATTAAACTTCAATTGCCACGTGTTGTTTTAATACCTCGAGTGAGCTAATGCAGCTAGCAGGGGTATACTCTTTGGTTGCAACAGTGACAGATAAACATATGTACATATGAAATCTTAAATCAATATTTGAAAAGCTGAAATGATGTGATAAGCACCTCAATATTTATTCAGAAAACACTTGTTTCTATTTTTCATCAATCAATCTATTTCTTAACTTAAAATATAAGTTTCACAAGAAAAAATGCAGTTCAAATGAGTCTCTGATCTTGATATAAACATAAAAAAAAACATAAAAAAATAAACGAAATAAGTGATGCTAAAAATGGTTGTTAACAAATATTTATTATATTTGTTTATCTGCTATATGCTTAAAATATGCACGTTTTCTATAATATATTTTATCTGTCATTGAAAAGATAATGGAAAAGATAAAGATAAATGAAAACCATTTAACACTTAAAAAAGAGATTTCGTTTGAATTATATTATTATTATATATTATATTAATAAAAAAAAAATCTCAAAATTAAAAGGGTATTAAAAGGTTTGTCACATTCATGTCGTAGACTGCAGCGTAGGGTGCTTGGGGCGTAGTTTTTTAATTAAGGTCCTTCCATGTATGGATATGCAATGGCGAATGGATGAATTGAGTTGGGCCCCAGTTCAGAAGCCAGCGAATTGGGCACTAAATCGATGCCTTTAATCAAGCAGCCACTTTAATGACACTTTATGAGACCCATCCATGGGCTATAGGATGTGGGATACGGGGATGCGACATGGAAGGATGAAACGGGGCAAATCCTTATCCCAATAAATTAATCGAAGTTGGTCCAGCGGCCGAGAAAATGAAAACAACAAACGAAAAGAGGGACGAAAAAATACTTTGAAAAATGCCACAAGTCAATTTAAGTAAGGCTCCCTTAGCCTCCGCACCCGGCAGCGATAACAAGTTAACCCTTTGGCAGCTTTGGGGGTTGCGGAGTGGTCTCTTTTTGCGATTGTTGTTGGTGTTGCAGTTCTTTTTGGTGTGCTTCAATTGCCACGAAATTTATGTGTTGGCGCTCAGCGTGAACTTGAAGCGTATAAATCCACATGAAACGGATATTAAAAAGCATCCAGCAACCCCAAACTAACCCAAAGCCGCCCCAGCTGTTGTTGGCCCAACAACACTACCAATGCCTGCATATAGACATATTATATAGTTGATTGACTTCGATCGGTTTGGCATTGTTGGCTTAAATTATTAACTTATAAATTGACAGGCGGCAAATGAATTTATTATTCTTTCGTTGACCCTACCTCTCTTTTGGAAAGTCTAAGCAGAAGTACCCAAAGCAAATACTGACAGGCGAAACTGACGTTGGCAGCAAATTAGATATATGGTTTCGAGTTCGGTTCCTACTAGACAGAAGTATTGTACATTTTGAGGAAGGTATTAGAAGTGAGCTTGACAGAGCTCTAGAATTATTACTTGAAGTTAATTGGATTTGTACCGTCATAGTTCAAAAGCTCTTGAAGTTCCTTGTACACATTTAAGAGGCAACGGTGCTACATTAGTGCATAAGTGTAAAAATAAGTCTTAGGTTTTATGCAAGCACTTGCTTGTAGTTTAAAATTCACAAATATGATGAGCGCAACCTTAGTTAAGTCTCATAGAAATGGCAAAGGGCGATACTTATAAATATTCATGCAAAAACCCAAACGCAATGTTCGAATTTCAACTCAGTTCATGTTGGCATCAAGTTGCCCACGAGCAGAGATACAATCGTATCGTGGTTGCACTTGCCTTGGGGCCCCTCAATTCAGATGATAGTTTTCAAATAATTTAACATGTTTCCATGCCAATAAATTGAATTGTCAATATAGGCATCGAAAAGCGTACATATATCTGTGTATGCATGTATCTGAAACCTTGACAGGCACAAGGGCAACACATCCATGTACTCGTGATTGCGTCTGAGATGGTAGCGTGTCGACATGTTGAAGAACGGTATGAACACGAATCAAAAGTTCTATCTCATTTTGGAGAGAATAAAGATGAATGTTTCTTAGTAGATGAAGTTATTAAGTTAGGCGCGAGGTGAAATTATATGGAAGTGACCTATTGCCCGTAGGAGCTGCTGCGGCAAGCTAACATGCATACAGTGTCTCACACCTTATTTCAAGTAGTGTCAAAGAAAATAGGCTACTTTCATAATCCTACCTAGCAGGTGGGGAAACCCCAGTGTATTGGGGTCATATCTTAATTTAGGTGGTTAATATATTTACCTACCATCGGTCTTTGGAATTTTTGACAAATAATAAATAATTAGCTTACTTTTTTTCTTTGACACTGCTTGAAATAAGGAGTGAGACACTGTATATATTATTACAATGAGTTTTCAAATATGAAATATATTTATTTAAAGATATACAAATGTGCCTTTCGCAAAACAAACGGTATTTTTTTATATATAATTTAGAAAATGTATTAAATTTTCACGGCGTATTTTCATGTGTGCACAGAACAATTATATTAACTTCTTGTTACTCAGTTTTTACACATTATTATTTTAAAATTTCACATATAAAACCATTTTAAATAGATTGTAAATTCAATTGCATTGAGCTAGGACAGCAGCAAATCTCTGTCAAGTCAGTCGAGGGAGCAGGTTTAATAACTATTTTCTAAAGAAAAGAAAGAAGTTTTACTAAAAATTAATAATATTTAGAAATACATATCTGAATAAATGCGTTTCTAATTTTAAGTAATTCGTATTCGTATATAGGTTTTTTTTAAAAACCAAAAACTTGCATAATTTGCATGGTGATTTGCTATAGATAAGATGGTTTTCGAAATTTGCATTAAGTTTCAACACGCTGTCATCTCTAACGCGTTCTTCCATATTCCAGCAGTTGCCAAAAACGCTGCCTTCTTCCTGCTTTCTGGCAGCACATTGCCCGAGGGTTCCGACTCTCTGGCCATGGCATATTTGATTTTGCAATTTGCATTTGATAAGCAAGAAGCAAACTGAGCTGAGTCGAGTCGAGTCGAGTGGAGTCGAGTGGAGGCGGAGGCGGAGGCGGAGCCTTGGCAGCCTTTTGTTTTGTTTTAATTCCATTGAGCTGGGCGTGCTGCTATCTCATGTTATCCATCCAGAAGTTGCCATCATTCCCTATCTGAATGCTCAGTCGCCTGTTTGTTTGCCGACAATTTGATTGGGTATGTGTGTTTGTATTCTCATATACTCGTCATCATCAGTTTTGTTGCCTCAGTAACTTTTCCCCGGGCCATTGTCAAATTACGTATGAACATTAGCACACTCTCTTGTGTGTGTGTGTGTGTGTGTGTGTGTGTGTGTGTGGTTCCTTTGGCAAAGTTTGAAGGCAGGTTTGAATTGACTGAAATTAAAAATTCCCAAGGGCACCGTTTGACAATTGCTCGCATGGTATAGGTATTCCCTTGAGTCACAACTTTTGGGCAGCCCCAGCATAAGGTCGAACTTCCCTGTAGGTACCCAGTATTGAAAGAACATCATTTTTTCATTTATTTCATTATACCAATTGTATATTTTGCTTGTTTATTGTATATCAACTAATCTTAATATATGTATATTCGTAAATTTTAATTGTTAATGACAGTTTCTCTTATTCATTTACTTTTTTCATGAAATATGGAAAGCAAAAGATATTTCGAATATTATGTTTGAAAACTGCACCAGGGCACAATTAGTTCACATGCATGGAATTGTAAGAACTAAAAAAACACGTTTTCGAAATTTTGTACGTGCTGCTAAGCAAAAGTTCTGTATATGCTTTTGATTCCTGAGCCCAACACAATGGAAAATTAATTTTTAGATTACTTATTGTCCTCTCGTCATACAATTTATAATGCATATAGATGGCATTCAAATGTGAAAAATACAAAATCCGAGCTACGCTACAAAACAATCATATTTTCTATCTTTTTTTTCAATTGTGTAAAAGTTTTTTAATTTACCGAGAAGGAATATTATTCTTAAACTGTTTCGGCTCTATGGCTTTTATAATCCAAGAAAAAGAGTTGATAATCGATAAAGATCGGCTGTTGATGCTGATCAAGATCAAGAACTCCTTGTCAAGTTGGAGATGTTGACCTTCTTACATACACATACCCTTTTTACACATCTTTAATAGATGGGAAGGAATCGAGGAAGTCTTTTTGAGCTTTAAACAAATCAAAGTCATCTATGAAGTGTAAATTGCGAGACGATTTCACAGGATCAAATAAGAATGCAGATTTCTTGAACATGTTGTTTACATACATCGATGGCGAGAGGTTTATTTTTGATTATACATACATAGATACTCACAACTGGCACTGTTTGGTTCAATCAGTGTCATTTCGATTTGTGTATTATTTCTCTCACGACATCTGACTCGCCTACGCCTACTAGGTAAAGCTATGTTTTTTACTATCTAGAGTGTAACTGAGAAGGCACAAAGAGAACCACTCATGTGCCCTTCGAGAGAACTAATAATATTTTTGCTAGCTGCATTATCCGATGCAATTCGTTATTTTGACAAAGATTCGATGTACATAATGCGGCACTAACCCATGGAAATAATAACTATGGTTTCAACTGATTTTTATTATTATTGTTATTTTAGCTTTAATTTGAACACGCAAACAATAGATTATCGAACACTGTACTTGGAACAACTCAAAATATGTAGCACAAAATTAGATAATCTCAACTAGCGACGACTATGAACAGCCAACAAAAATCAGTATCGCCCATAGTAAATATCTTAGTAGATATTTATTTCAGGTAAATTTAAAACAGTAAAATAAAATAAAAGTAAATATTGAATAATGGTTAGCATAGAGAAGATTACTACAAATAATATTGCTTATTTTTGGATGCATGAAAACAAAGCATAAATATAATTATTAATACTAGAAACACTCTGTGCAAAAAGAAACACAACTATATCAAACCTCTCCTAAGAACTGAATAAACTATCTTAAACTTTTCGGGCAAGAACTATGCAAAACAATTCAAAAAATAAAATCGAATAACATTTCTCAATTGATGTTCAGATTTGCTCAATTTGTTTATAAATATGTACTTGTAAAACGTTAGCTGTTTGTTTATCAGGAAGTTCAAGGAGTTGTTGGCGAAAGTTGTGATTTAAAGCTTTAATTGTTGTTATTGTTTTTGATTTTTGTCTAGCTGAATATTCTGAGAGTTTGAGAGTAAGCACAATCTTTTTGTTTGTATGCTATGTATGTGTGTTTGTGTATATGTGTTACCTGTGAGCTCAGACATTAAGTCAAAAGTGGCTAAGTAAAAGTACGCAAGTAAATTATACATTTTACACGCCGAATACTCATGCATAAGAACATAAAAATTCGTGTACATATCCGTATATATTTGTAATAAAGCATATAATCAGTGTGTAAATAATATATCTATAATTACATAAGTATATCTGTATATTCATGGTTTGCACATATGCGTACATTTAAATACTATATGTATATGTTTAGTAATTTAAGTGTTCATAGTGTGCAAGTAATAATAAATAATAGTTCTAGTTGTATACTCATTCAGCACATACATGATACGACAAATGACTATTTGCTCAAGCAACCTACTAAGCATTTCATTGTTGGATAATGCCCAACTCGAAACTAATTCAAAACCTATTACTCATCGGATGTGGTTCGGCATGACACCAGTCTATAAACACATTTATATGGTAAATGTATATACAAATAAATCTCTAGAGTTCATTGAGTACTTGTTAATCATACCAAGTTCAAAGTAAAGTTAACTGTGTGACACAACACAATTCTGCCGACCTTAGGAACCAACCTTGTAAATGGACCAAAAACTAAATATCAAAACAGAGAACGAAAGATTGCCAAATTTGTAGCTATTCAAACAGTTTTGTGTTTTTATCAAAATAGTTCAAGGGATTGGTAAATTGATGTTACTCAACAGAGACTTGGTGACTTGGGCATTTGACCATGTTGCCATATCATAAACAATTACAGCTATGCAAAATGATGATGCTTTGCCAGAACTCTGAAGATATATACTATATATACTGATGTCTGCAACAATCCTTGCTATACCACCCCTTAAGCCATCATGATCCTAACCGTTTATTCCTGCATGTATCATAAAATCAACCAATAGTATTCATTGCAGAACAGCTCTGATTCAACCCTTTCGCAGATTTGCAAGAATATTGCTTATTGCAATAGATATTATTCCAGTAGATCTAACAACTTATCCCCTTTGCATAAGCATTCCAATAAAATAGAAGTACAAATCAGAGGACAACTCTCAGTTACAGGCTTACAGGGCATGCTGCATCCAAATGTCCATCAATCCTTTAATCCCAGGAGTACTAAGCAAATAGACATTTTAACATTACAATTACCAGCTATGAGACTAACAACTACGGCTAACAGACTACCACAAAATAATATACAATTATGTGCTCCGTCTCGCTATCTCATTCTTGCGCTCTCGCTCTCACCTGAGCTGACTTATGTCTTACACCTTTGCTCTGCCTCGTACCAAATTTGCTTTTGCTATCTTCATTTGAGTGTGCGTGTGTGGATTTTATGCATCATCATGGTTAAATGTTGTAAAGCATTAATCGTAAACATATACATACATATACATATATATATATTTATATATATATATATATTATGTACAAGAATGTATAAAGAGATGAGGTTAAATATTCGGGTACAGGTACATGTACACGGAGCATGAGAATGGAGGAGGAATTCGTGGCGCTACCAACCGCTACTGCTGCTTTACGGGCTACGTCCGATTTGCAACCAAGCGAGCAACAACTGCAAAGACGGCTGTAGCAGACCTAGTTTTCAGATATCTGTATTGATATTGATTCGGGTCAGGAACTCGCCTTGCGAATCGGCCACAGCGCGTATTATTTCCAGCAATAGTTCGCGTGACAAACCGGCTATTTTGGGCAGCCTGGCCACTTTAGCGAAATCTTTCACAATCAATTTCAATGCATAATCTTTGATGTCATAGATTTTTGTTATGTCGGACGCCTCCAGCGTCTGCAGCACATTCTCCGACGTAATGTTATGCTCCAATGAGTATTTGCAGAAGGCGTGCAACCGATTGTTGGACAAACCATAAAAACAGGGTGCCTGGAACAGGTATAGTGCATCCTGTGGCGGCATCTTTGTCTCCCCATAATATGTATAGCGTAGCAGCGAGTGAAAGGCCTCCAGTGAGGGTGAGATTTCGCCAATTTGTATCTGTGTGATTGGATTATATTAATTAATTATAATAATATCCGATTGCAATTAACGGTGCTTACATTAACGGTATTATCCGGTGGCATGAACGAGCGGAACATGCCCTGGAAATAGGTACAACGTGACGATAACACAGATTTGTGAGCTGGTATCACATGATCCTCCAGTATTAGACTTATATCGCAAAAGTCCTTGCCCGTTGTCTCCAAGAACATGGACAAATCGTGCTCCAGAGTAGTGCCTACAGCCGCAATATATTTTTGTGGATGTGAATATAAATATTTGTCTGACATTGTGTTTCATTTATTTTTCTTTGTTCTTTGCATATTGGGGAAGCTTGCCACAGATCTCTATCTGAGAATTTGTTATGAGATCAACAAACACGCTTCGTTTTTCGAGTTAATTCCAATTTGATTGAATACATTTCAATTCATACTCACCGATATTCGATTCATAAGTAGTGTCTATCACCAGCTTGCTCGGATGCAAGCGCTTACGTATTATCTCGACCAGCAGTGGCTTGTCCAGGTCACTGAACTCATTGGACATGACCACTTCGGTGAAGTTCTCCTCCTTGATGATGAACTGCATGCAATGATCCTTAATGATTTTAATGCTGCCGTCAATTGACACAAAAAGAAGTAAGAAATGTAAATTGGAAAGTGGAAAATGGAAAATGAAAAATGCAAATGCGACAGAACTCACTTGTTTTTGTCAGCATTGTACAGAGCCTCGAGTACATTTATTTTGTTGATCTTATAATCCAGATACTGGATGCAGCCGTGCGCCAGGCGCGGCATAGTGAACAGACCAGCCAATTGATAGATGTCCGTGATGAGAATGATGATGTTCTTGCTGTATGAGTCCTTCAGGTCAATGCGATCCGTATAGATATAGTTCAGTATTATTTCAAATGCCTCGGGTGAGGCATGCGCCAGTCGCACCTCCAGCATCGGCACACGATCCCCACCGACGCCCGTATTCAAGGCCAGTGTATCCACTTGCCCAACGCCATAGAGCTTCTCCATCTGCTGTTGACGCGCCTCGCGCGCCGCCAATATCTTGTTGCGCAAATATTTGGAGCGAGCGGCCACGAAGGCAATGTGCGAAAGAATGCGTATCTCCTCGGCGCCCACCACAAACTGAATATCACAGAATTGCTTCTCGTGATAGAACTTGCCAAAGTCGTCGCGCAGCGTGCACTTTGGATAGCTGGAGAACTGAAAGCGATACGTATCTCCGCGCCGTACGCTATTATCGACGGTGCCGCCAAAGATATACATAGCGTCGCCAATGACGGCGGATGCATGGAATACGCGACCCGACGGCATATCCGAGTTCTGCTCCGCCTGAATGACGGACCACACCTGTGAGTCAAGATCGTAACAGTGTAAATCATTTGGCAGCGTCGAGTCAGCTGAACCTCCAAAAATATACAGGAAGCGATCGTGATGGACCATGGTGTGGCCATAGCGACGCGATGGTGGAGCCGATGTAGCGCCACGCAGCACCGGCTCATTGGAAATGCGACGCCATGTGCGCGTCTTAAAGTGAAACTCAAACAGCGAATTTGTTATCTGGAGACCACTCTGGCCCGAGAACACATACATTGCGTCGCGTGCAACGGCAACGGGAAAATTGCAACAGGTGGGCGGACGATCGCCCTGCTGTTCCACCTCTTCCCATTGATGATTCTCGCCCGTTAAGTTCAGCGTCCACATATCGTTAAGCCGAGCATTGCCATCATAGCCGGCGTAAATCCACATTTTGTTGTCGTAAACCGCAGCGCCATGCGCCGAACGCGGCACTGGTTGCCTGCATAAGGAGTGAAAATTGTTGTTGCTGTTTGTGCTTAGTTAATGGGGTCCTTTGCTATGCTTACCTGCCCGAGAATTTCCACTCCACCCACATGGCGCTGAGAAACTTGTACTCAAACAAATCATTCTTGTTGGTCAGATTTGAGTTGGAGTGTATGTCGCCCGTATAGCCTCCAAAGATAAACATCGAGCTGCCCGCCACAACAGCTGAATGATGATAGCGCGGCGCCGGTGGCGTTCCAGTTGCACATGCCCGTCCCCATGACTTGTCCTTGACACCAAACCGTATCAGATCGTTGAGCATGTTCTTGCCATTGTCGCCGCCAAACACAAACATGGCATCCTTGTAGGCAACCACCGTGTGCTTACTGCGTCTGTTCGATTGAAATCAATAACGTAAGAAAGTATAAGCGATTGATTTGTGCTGGGACAATCCATTACGCTGAGTCTTATATTCACTGATGCTGGTAGATCTTTCCAAATATATACTTATGCAACTAATACGATACACAGAGTCGGATGTTGATTAGGCGTGAACATGTGTCGCTTGGAAGTACACGAAATCTATATGATTATCAGATGGATATATTCCTTCAATATTGAAGGACTAAAAAAAAATTCAACGGGAAGATTTGTGTGTATATCGACTCAGCCACTGATGCTAATATTGTTACTACTAAATTCAGATAAATGTACTAGCCAAAATCTATTCTAAAACACTGGCTAAGGGCAAAAATTTTAAAATGTTTTTTTTTTTTCAATTAAATAATTCTGATGTGTCAAGTTGATCAGTGATCAATAACAATTAACTAGAAGTAGATTTGCACGTACTTGGCACCAACAAACTCAGCACATTCGAGCATGCGTGTCCACTGATGTGTTGCCGTATAGGAATTGAAGTCGACGTTGAGGGCATTGCAGCTGTAGCTGTAGCTGCCTGGTGAGTTGTCCTTGCAATTGAAGTTGCTGCTGTTGCAGCTGCCGTTGCCATTGCTGTTGGCATCATGGGCCGTAATGCCGCTGGATGCCATCACAGCCGAGGCAGAGGCGGTGCTGCAGCTGCTATTGCTGCCGCCGCGTGTGCTGCGCGTTGAGCTCGATGTGGACATGCTCAGATTGTTGCGTATATACTGCACGTCAACGCAGCCAGGTGTCGATGCACTTTTGCGTCCTTTTGCCCTCTTGCCCGACTTCAAATCTCGCTGAAGAAATGCGTCTGCCTGATGATGCTCCTGCTGCTGTGAGCTGCTGGCTACGCATGCAGGGCAATAAACGGTTGCTGGTGTACTGCTCCCACTGCAACTCGCACTTGGACTTCTGCTTCCGCTCGTTCTGCCACTGCCACTGCCACACACAGCACTTAGGCCACTGTATATCGAGCTGGAGCCCAGGCCACAACTGGCTCGGCTAAATGCTCCAGCACTGTTGGTGCTTCGACCGCTGCCGCTGCCACTCCCACTGCCACTGCCACTCCCGCCGCCCACGCCTCCGGTTGGTATATCTTCCGCAGAACCATTCGTGTCCCCACCAAGTATGGACTTTAGCATTAAAGCATTACAGGTGTAAAATCTCCTTCGTTGGCTTATCTTGATCGAAAATAAGTTGCAGGGCTGTGTGCCTTGCTTAACTATTCCGCTGTTTGCCGTTTTCGAGTCTCTTTTCACTACCCCTGCAGGTCAAGAACTAGTGGTGGCACATGCTAAAACATTTGCAGTTGTATCGATATTTCGGCTGGCATAACAACAATAACAATATATCGGCAAGTCATGTTCCAGCAGCATTGCCAGATATATTTGGGAGTGAGTAATATTTTAAAAACTAAATATAAAGAATTTGTTTGCATAATATAAATATTTAATCAGTTAATACAATCGAATATTATTAAGCCGAAAGTATTTGTTTGTATATAAAGTACAAAATATGTAAATTTACATTTATTTGTTGTGGCGGGGTCCGAGGCTATCGATGGTTGGGGCTGCCCACAGCGTCGAGTGGTAGCCCCATGTTCAAAAGAGCGCGGGCTCCGAAGGTAACGGAGTATTATCCGAGAAAAGATAAAAGAGTGAGCGACCATGTTGAAGGGGAAACCAAAGTCAGTGAAGAGGCTGGGCGATGTTAGGTCAAGCCAAAATCAAGATCAGTCTGGACTAAGCTGCGAATAAGAAAAGACGGCAGCGGTCAGACTCCAGCAATATTTTCTTTTGGTTTTGATATCGTTTTTTTTGTTAGGTATATTTTTTTTTGTCGCATTTATGGTTTTTTTTGGTGTTGACTATTTTTTTTGCATTCATATTTTTTTGTTACCTTTTTGTTGTTGATATTATTTATTTTTTTGTTGCTTTTATTTATATTTTTTTTTTGGTTATTATTTATAATTTTTGTTTGGTTACTTTTTTTTTTGTTATTACTATTTTTTTGTTTATTTATATTTTTTTTGCACTATTTATATATTTTTTTTGTACTAATTATTATTTATTTTGGTTAATTTTTTTTGTTTGACATTTATAATGCATCGGCAGCATTAGCCAGTTCATTACGGCAAATGCTAGCCCTAAGGCCCCATTGTCTAAAGAAATAAGGTTTAGCCCAATATGAAAGTCTAAGGTTATAAATAAGGAAAGGGAACCCAAGGTGGGTTAGGCAATATGTGATTGTGAGTATTTAAAGGGTGGGGGCCCCGATCATTTAATTACCCCCACAGGTAGGGCGGGAGCGCTACGGCATACCAGCAAAGCCGCCGTCGGAAGCCGGGAGTAAAGTCGTTTTTTTTGTTTTGGTGTTTTGAATTGCCACTGTCCGTTAGAACAGCTGTTTTGGTGATGTGTAGTCTCGTTTATTGTGCGGTCGGTGGGCAGGGGCAGATCCACCCCTAACTGAGCACTGGCTGGCCGGAGCTGCCCCTTGCGGACAAACCGACGTGTAACATATTTGTAAGATTTATGTTTATGCATATGTATATAAAATATTTTGTTTTGGTAAATTTTTGGGAATTGCAGATACGCAGCAAAACATGTTGATGTTTGGAAAGGCATTTGAAATAGTTTGGAATTGTACTTCATGACATAGCTAAGATTTATGCTTATGCATATGTATATAAAATATTTTGTTTTGGTAAATTTTTGGGAATTGCAGATACGCAGCAAAACATGTTGATGTTTGGAAAGGCATTTGAAATAGTTTGGAATTGTACTTCATGACATAGCTACTAATTTGTAATCGAACTATCGCGGAGTTGTCTTGTGATTTCGATAATTATGGGCTACCCTGATTGGTAGATAAAACGCGGCAAAAGGTTACACGCAAAACATGGATAAGTAAACTGAAGAAATTAAATCAAAATAAGAAACTTATAGTTTAAGTAAATGTATAATCCTGAAGCAGCTTCGCTAAACAAGCAATGGCAAGCAGCTCGCGGATCACAATATTGCCGCAGTCAAAGGAAGCGCTGCTGAAATCCTACAATGCGCGCCTAAAAGACGATGTACGCAGCATGTTGGAGAACTTTGAAGGTAACAAAACAAAAAAAAAAAGAAGATAATTAAAGTGGACTTAGAGAATGCGCTTAGGCTACTCACGGCACTGGCACGCTGACGACGCTTGCGTATCATGCGATAGAGCAGTTCCATGCCCTCATGGAGGCCTTTGCGGAAGGTGGCGCTGATGCCGTGCACCTTCCAGCGCTGGTGGAGCTCGTGCAAACGCAGTCGCTTGGCCAGATCGACCGGTGTGACGGCATGCGGCAGATCCTGCTTGTTGGCGAGTACTAGTAAAACGCTGTCCCTTAGCTCCTTCACACGCATCATTGAGTGCAGCTCGCTCGTGGCCTCAAGGAAGCGTTCCTCATCGGAGGAATCAACTACAAATATTACTGCAGCTGCATTATAATAATAATAGCGCCACAAGGAGCGCACACGATTCTGGCCACCAAGGTCCCAGACGGTCATACGCAGGCGCTTATAATCCATCATTTCAACATTAAATCCAATCGTCGGTATGCTTGTTAAAGGAACGTCAAACTTAAGTTGGAAGAGTGCTGTCGTCTTGCCGGCTCCATCCAATCCAATCATCAGCACGCGGACATTCTCCCTTTCAGCGAACCGATCGAACAAGTATGAAAATGATGTGCCCATCTTGTTGCACAAAATAATTATATCCGTTCAGAAGTAATGAATGACCAATATCCACCGGCGATCTAACTCCAACTGTGGCCGACCACAATGCAAGTAAGCCGTATGCAACCAAAGCCTCTCTTTAAGTCTAAAGCCATTTGTTTATAAAGAGCGTAACCATTTAGAAGTAATTCTCTTGCTCCACTCTCACTCTAATGCAAAACTGAATCGGTTTGCTTGCGCATTTGCTTTCAGAGATTCTGAAGCTAGCTCGCCGCGAGAGTCATAGTCAAATTTCAAAGATAACACAGTGCGAGCAGGATGCCCTCGAAATGCAAGTGCGATCGGCAAATATGGGTAAGCGCATGCATATGCAACATGAGTCTATACGAGTATATAAATATATATATACAAGTAGGGATTTGGTATTCTATACACATATTCTTAAGCTGAGGACTGTCCGTCAGATTGTCCGTCTTATTTCTATTGAAAGTAGTTTCTGAATTCAAAGGAAACATAAATGTATGCATATTTATATATTCGCCATTATAGTATGAAAGTTACTTATGGATCGGTCGAAACACTTCATGAGTGTCTTGTATGCATAAAGAAAAACTCACCAATTACGAGGTTTACTCAACGCCAAATTGTCATTGGCTAAAAACTCGAAAATTATTTGTGAAGAAAATCAGAAGTCAGAAGCTTATAAATATTTATTTTCTTAAATGTCTGGAAGGGTATTTAATTTGCATCACTTCCACTAACAGGCCTTATGCTTACTCTTTAAGCCATAATATGGCACGAGTCTCGTCATTTTTTGTATGTCCTGAACTCACGAGCTATTGTTTATTTATAATTATTATATGTTTATTGAGCGTTCAAATGGATGTAAACAAATCTTTCGCTTGCGGCTGGTTCATTTTTTTATACTTCATTGTAAGAAAAGCTGAAGTCATCAAATAAACAATCAACAATCAAGACACTGCGAAAAGGGGTTAATAAATTTCATATCTTTGTCTCTTTAATTTTGCTAAATAATATTGGCCGATATATACGTTCAATATGGTTTTGCCACAAATGTGGCAAGTGTATATTTAATGCCACAATATTAACCCCTTGACTTTTCTTTCTTTCTTTCAGTGCGAGCTGGTGAATCGTTGATGAAGCTGGTCGCAGATCTCAAGCAATACCTTATACTCAATGACTTTCATTCTGTGAACGAGGCAATCACGAACAACTCACAACTATTTCGGACCACACAGATCGAGTGTGATAAGAAGTTGATGAAGCTGCGCGATGAGATGGCAATGGATCTGTACGATCTGGAGGAGGAATACTACACGAGCATATTTAAATAGCTAAATAAGATAGAAAATAGTTAGCTGAAGACATGAGTATGTGTGCTTATGTGTGGAGTAAAAATGCATGCGTTTTATGAAAATCGTTTAACATCTATTTAGGAAAAACACTGCTGGTGCTGGGATTGCTTTTGATTGTCTTGATCGCCATGCGATATGGAGGACAACGATGCCGATGTGTTCTCCGCTGTGTACAGCTCATCGTTGACGTTATCCACAATGTCGCCGGTGTAGAAGAGTATGGCTTTGGGTACTATTTGGGTGCGCAGTAAATAGCCCACCTCAAAGTCGGCGCCAAGCACAATTTTTGTTTTCTCATCTGCCATCGAGAGATCCATGGCTTGCGGCGGTGAAAAAAATCGAAAGAATGACTCACGGGGCATCACCTTTGGCATGTTGCGTACTCCCTTCCGCAGGCGCTTTTGCTTGATTGTCTGCAATGTGAGATTGGAGCCATCGCGCCAGTGTATGTGACAGCCCTTGCAGCGCACAATCTCCGGACCCTCGAACATAAACGGATAATCCTTGTGCGCCTCGTGGCGCAAAATGTATTTCTTGGTCAGCAGCAGCGACGATGTGTGCAGATACTTGTTGGGCCGGAACTGAAAGTGTACGGTGTAGCTGTCGGACTCGTATCTGATGCGCACATCCATCAGACACTCCAGCAATGGTTCGTCATGCTCCTGTACCAGATCCGAGATGAGCGCCACATTGCGAAATACCGTTAACCAGAAACGTGGCACACCTTCCGCATCGGCGGGCAAATGCTGCAGCTGTTCGGTCAGTTGCTTAAACTCCTCAGTCGACTTAATCTCTTCGAGCAGCTCATCAGGCTCCTCATGCCAGTAGCGCTCCATTACCGGCGGATCCATTTGACCAGTAACAATGTCCCGACGAGCATCGAACAACGTACAGCTCTGCCCATAGAAACGCTTCTCCAACTCATAGACTTCACGAAAGAACTGCTCCGAGATCTTAATCTGCTGCAATTGATTGTGCTTTAATGCCAGCACCCGATTGTGCACCGTCGTCGGCAAACTCTCCACCATATGCTGCAGAAAGGCCCGGCGGCTATTTGACGGCATCTCCGACGGTTCAATTGTGACTGTTGGAGATTTTTCTGGGTACTTCGACTTCACTCCGACTTCCTACTTACAATTGCGATTTTGTGCCTGTGAATTTGCCGCATTCATCTCCTCCTTAACAGTGACAATGGTTGCATTTGAGCCCAAATCCAAACTGGAGCCAATGTTCAACATCTTAAAATCTGTTAATTTTGAAGCTGAATTTCAAACTTGGAAACCTTACAAATTTGTTATATCTTCCTTTTTTTCGTTTTACAGTTAAAGCAACTGTAACATGTCACACAAACCTTCAAATTTGAAGACAGACAAAGTCAATAGCGACGAAGACCGAAAACTTTCATGGGTACGCCGAAGATTGCGTACCCAAATTGCCGTCATCTAAATTTTATTATGAATTATTGAGGCATATTGAATGAATGTTAATATTGAGGTTCGACGTTGATAATTTCCCCTACAAATTCTAGAAGCATAATAAAATGCATGTCGAGAAAGTTCAGTGCAGATATGTTCAACTAAAAAGATTTTCATACAGAACTCATCTCTTGAGCGATTGTTCCCATGGCAAGTGTGAGAAGCAAATTGTGCATTTAATGCTCAAAACATATAATTGGAGCAATTTCTAATTCTCCAAATATATAATTATATATACATTTGAATACAATGTGTCTTATATTCAGTGCAGACACTCTGTCAAAGCTTTCTACTTTGTTCGTTTTTATCATCATATCTATATCATCATATTATGAAGTGAAATTTAGTAGATTATATGAACTAGGAATACTCTTACTTATGGATGACTCTGCAATCTGCTTAATTATCGTTGTTATGTACAATAGTTATTAACATTACTTGTCTCAGGTGAGTGACGATACATCCATCTATGTGTAACATAGTAAATAATTCACTTCCGGTTAGCTTTCCCAGGAAAAATACTCTTTGCCCGCCTTGGTACTTGGAGCTAGCGTTATCGCATTCCCAGTCAGCTGCACTATACGAGTATTGCTAGTAATCCTGGGATTTAGATTCAGACCGTTGCGATAAGACATTCGTTGTCTTTGGCCGTATAAATCAAGTAAAATAAAATACGTTACGACTTCGATTTTTATTATTTATTTATAACAAAGCCAATACGTTTCTGTAATCTTATCCCACATTGGCTATGATAGGGCAACCTGCCCCCGCACACACCGTGGGTACTCAACTGGACGGCGACAAATTTATTTATAAATATTTAGATAACTGGCTGGATGGTCCGGTCCACAAATAAAAGTATGTTGATGTTACACTCACAAACGCGTATTCAATTCTACAATCTATATGTATGACAACCAGCTATATGTATGAGAAATGCTCCAGTCGAGAGAGCACTAAATTTGATATATATATATATATATATATATATATGTATTCATAATGTACTCATGTATGATGTGAGTGTATAATTATATAGGAAAGCCTGCGCTTTCTGCTGTGTAATTTGGTAAATATAGATATCATCATCCTAATGAAATTTGAATAGTTAATCAAAGTTATCACCACTTAAAGGTATTCTATTCAGATCTGTGGCCAAACGTTAAACGATATTTGAATATATTTGTTTGTGGCATTCGTCCCTCTCTCTAGAACACACTTGAATCGGCATGAAAATGTGGCGACAAAGTCGCAATAACCTCATGATTATGACCAAAAGAACTGAAATTGTCAAAAGATCTCAAATCGAGCTTAATCGACTCGGTTTTTGACATTCCTGAAGAATATATGCACTGTAGTCGGAAATGCTCACTTCTGTCACTATTTGCTCAACTTTATTCAAGCCGTTTTTAAGGGGATCCGGGCATAGAGAAAAGGCAAATGTTATATAATATATAATATATATATATATATGTATATATAATTGCTTATCTGCTTTTATTTAGTACACTATTAGAAAATAAACAACAAAAAAAAGCATTTATCACATGCATATGTAATCAAATGATGTAGTTGGTATGTACTATGTATGTACATACTGAAGTGTGACTTAGAATATGAAATCTTCATCGCTGACGTTCTCCATGTTGCTTAGACTGCGCTCGTAGCGCTTAATGCGCTGATACCACTGCGGATCCTGGTCGGCAATTGCCTGGGGCCGACCATTGCTGTGCCTATACAGATATTCGGCATGTCCTTGGCCACTGATGCCGTTAACGGTGCAGGCCACAAATTGATTGTATACCTTGGACTCCCAATCGCCGCCCACATACCGCACGGCACTGTGCTCAACGCGTATTTGCACCAGATATGTCTGCTCGGCGGTGTCCACTATGAAGTTCTGATGCTGTGGCGGCGTACCCTTCTCCCCGTACGAGTACAACTCGAAATTGCTGGCCGTAATCGGCTGATAGACGCCGTCGGGTGTGCAAACGTAGCCCACCTTGAGCGAGGACAAAAAGAACGAGGGCTGGCTAAGATTGCCGACAACCATGCTGCAGCCATCGTCCAGCAGCAATGCAAAATACACATAGCGATTAATGGTGCTCAGACAGCGCTCGGTGCCAAAACTGTGATCCCGAAAACCGCGCAATTCCAACGGCAGATGTCGTCCGTCCAGTACAATGCTGCCATCCAACTGGCCATGCTGCTCGTAATGCGTACGCTTCTCAACAATGTGGCCAACGCTCTTGAGCATGCCATAGAATCCTTCGTTCCATGCCTCGCGTGCTATCGAGTCGGCAATCAGCGTGGAACTCAGATCCCGATTGTAATTGAAATGATCCTGGGTGCTGATGAATCTCAGATCCAGCAGCACCGGCAGCAGTTCGGGCTCTGCTGCCGTGGACTCCTTACGTAGCTGTCCATCAAATTTGAGTTGCCAGTGGCGCATGGATGCCAACGGATAGAAATGAAAGCCGGCACCACGAAATTCGCTGCTTTCATCGCTGCCATCGTTGGTGAAGTGAACCATGTCCGGCAGTTTGGGCAGACTGTATAGACCGCTATCGGGAAGATATAGATAAAAAGCTGCTTTCAGCACTCCCCGCCTACGACGCTCCAGCGTGACCATCAGCTTCTGACCAGCAGCATTGGCGGCCATTAAGCTGATCACATCATAGCTTTTTGGATCATTAGTCAACGGCTGGGGCCGATCCAACGTGGCCAGATGAGTTGCTGAGCTGAGCAGCTTCTCGTTACGCTTGTAGATGCGATAGCGCAGCTGGCGCAGCACACGCAGCGCAATCACATATTTCAGCTTGTAGAAGATGCCCTTGCATGGATATTTGCCAAATATCAGCGGCGACTTACGGCTGAGCAGCAGCAGCGCCAGGCTAAGCAGAGCAACCACAAAGCCCAGGCCAAGAGAGATTGCCGTTAGAATTGACATGTTGCTAGCACTTGATGGCAAGTAACGAGACTGAGCGATTTCCCGCACAGCGTTGACAACAAATTCTTAGCAATTTCGAAAGCAGCTGCGATAAACAGCTCATGTTGCCAATTCTCTTGCACATCAACCACACCCCACCACCCCCCGACCATACCCTCTCTCTCTCTTACACACACACACACACACACACACCTATCGCACCGCACACACAAGCCACTGAATCGGGGGCACTCGAGGACAACGTTAACTTATCTGCATAGAGTGTTATCGCTCCCCTTATGTATTGCCCATCGATTGCTCCCTGTGGTAATGTTTCCAGTTGCCATAAATCAGTTGGGATTGCTTACATTTCTGATTGTTTCTTCTCTGATGTGTCATTATCGCTATGAACCGGAACCGGACAATACGCATTTGCCATATTCCCAAATGAGTTTTTGGAGGAACTCCGCCCTTGTCACTTTTGGTTACCAATTAAATACAATGAGGACTGAAGATATTAAAAAAACAATAATAATGACTGTACACAAATTATACAATCATCCCCCAGGGATGCAAAAATTATGCTGGATTCTCGGTACTCGAAAACCTTACGCAGCTAATTACCACAAAAATACTTAAATCAGCAACACAGATCCGATTTTCATGAGCCCATCGCACTTTATCATTTTATTCTTTTTCTTTCTTAAAAACATAAAACATCAGGTAACTGCTGCTTTTTTTTAAACAGATAAATTGGAAAAAAAAAAGTATTCAATACTGTTACATAAGAAACAACCTTCAAGGAATTTCAATTTAACGGCATATTTTCAGTTCTTGCTGGCATATTTTAGGCGATTCATTCCACGTTTTTCGTTATTAACTTATTATAATTTCGTCATGTCGCTTTGAAGGAGATGTATATATATTCCTGATCAGCATCACTTGACGAATAGATAGAGCCATGTTCCTTTGTCATTCTATACGTGTATGTGAGCACAACGTCATCAGTTTTAAGACTACTTGAAGGGATCTTCAATCGTTCCAACGAGCTTTAACGAGCAAAGATAAAAAATATATATATAACCTAATCACACCAACCGAGGGTGACATCGTTGCTCCAATTCTGCAAGCCGATGACTATGTCGTACACGTGCAGGGCTTTGCCAAGCTTCAAGCCGAAGTAATCAATGATGTCGGCACGTGTGAGTACCATTAATGCACTGCCATCAATTTCCTGCTCCATGAAGACGTCTGCGTGCTGTGGATAATTCTGCCAAATAAAGTCATAAACCTCTTCGACGCTCCACGTAGAGACGTCCTTCTGTATGCCGGGCATGGCCATGTCTGTTGCAATCAGCTGATTATTCTCGCCATTCTCATTGCCCTCAGTTGTGCTTAGCAAAGCAGAAGAAGGAGCTGGCGCAATGTTGAACTCTGGGTGATTCCGCGCTATCATCCCTGGCTTTATTTTGTTCGTTCTGGATTGGATTCATTGGCCGCTTATTCTTATTGATTGACTTGGCGGCTGGAATGTAATCTTCGTCGACGTCGTCACTCTTAGTCAGCACTCGCTTGTTTGGCAATGGTTTCTTGACAATGCTAGGTGCAGCTGGGTCGGAAGGGACCCGCTTCTTGCGACCAGCTTTGGATTTACGGGGCGCCAGCTGTGTCTTAAATCTTGCAGCAGTGTCCTTTGATTCCCTCGGATTATAGGAGTGATCGCAGCTATTACATTTCCATTGCATGTCATCCATCTTGGCCGGCATCACACGCGGCCAATGGCAATCCAAGTGGTAGACATTTACGCAGGCACAGCACATGACCAGCTGCTCCTCTTTAGCTGTGTCCGCACTCTTCGTATTGCAAACTCGACAGCGTCGGCATGCATCACACTTGTATCTCTTGCGTGCATTCATCAGAATTCCAAACTTCATTGGCAAACAATCAAAGTGCCCTGTGAATCATAACCACCAGTAAATTAAAAATGAATCGGATGAATATTGGTGAAAAGCCAGCCAGCTTACATTTCAGAGCGCACGACTTGCAGGCGAGAAAGTGGTTTCGATAGCCAGAGCCACGCCTTGGCTCGCTCTTGCCGCACGTCACGCACGTATCGATGAAACGCCACTGCTCCAAGCTTGGCACTGGCACATCATCATCAATTGGTTTCTCTGTAACGATTAAATTCGCCATTTCTGGTTGCGCATCCTGGCTGCCATTACTATTTTGTGAGGGTGACGGTGGCTGTTGCTGAGTTTGTGCCGTCATTGGAGCCGTTAATGAGCTGCGAGGTCCGCGCGATATGTAATTGTCGGACGGATCGTAAACTTGTTTCGGTTTCTGTTTAAAACCAAACGTAAGAGCAATGTGAAGACAAGGTAAGCAACACTTACCTTGACGCGACCCGTGGTGCGCACACTGCCTGCCGATGTGGTGCCGCCATTGCTGATATTGTTTGCATCGGTGTTATTGCTGGTGCTGCTGATGCTGCTTATGCTGCTGATGCTGCTGATGCTCAGTGCAGTGGTATTCGTCCTTTTGATATTGTTGCTGGTGTTGTTCGCATCATCAGCATTATTTGCAGCAACATCATCCATATCGCCATCATTGATGCGCTCCATATCGGGCTGCTTAAATGGTTTTTCTGGCATTCAACTAAAACAAAATGTCGACTGCAATGCGCGTCTGTCAATGCCTGCGTACAATCGATAAGCTATCGATACCAGCACATTCGCGTGCAATTGGTAGTCATGCGTTAGAGCTGGAGAATAATCGAGTACTTATATGCGTATACACATATTTATCAAAGTAAGTAACGGTGACTACATCAATGACAATTGGATTTCAAACAAACAAAAAAATATATATATTTCGGAAAGATTAGATTTCTTATGATTCTGCGTAATGGAAAACTTGTGGAACCCGTACTCGGAGCTGCGACTTCGTGCCAGGATGCCGACGTCCGTCAAACTTTTCAAGGACTTTAGAATGTCATTTATAACTGCCTCCAGCATTCTTTTACGGCGCATCTGAACGATGACCTGCTTAATGATGGTCTGCACAGGAATGAAGAGAGACCGTCGCTTCTGCAGACGGTCAACTGCCTTCAGCACGTTTTGGCTGTACTTTTTTTTTTTTAAATCCATTGTCCTTGAGTGCCAAATTAAAAATTTTCGGTTTGGAAGAAACTTTCGAATATTTTGAATATTTATGTGAGTTGTGCGTGATCTAGCCCATTTAGTTATATTGAATTTGTTGCCTCTCAGCCATATGATTATTTTGGATTACTTTCATGTTCGTTGTCTTTTTATGCGTATTTAACAATTTGTAGCGGAAAACATTAAAAATTAAGCAATTCAATAATTATAAATTTACAATAACTTAACTAACAATTAATTTATTTTCAACTAGATATATATAGACTTGATGTGCGATTTGTGGACACAGAGAGCTTAGACACTGCCCTCCAGAGTTGGAAAACAAACACGAAGTTTTTAGCTTCAATCGATCTTGATGCGTCGTCCATACTTCCAGAACAAATGCATCAGATCCCGATGTGCCAGAGCCCAGGCAAGCAAACATAGAATGCCAGTGGCCAGACCAACGCCTATATGCGTCCCAAACACCGCATTTCGATACTAAAGAAACAAACAGACATTCCATTAATCAGTGATGGTAACTAGTTCGAATCCACTTACGCAGTAGCAGATCAGGCCGGCAATCAGTAGGGTGCTACCGAATAGCTTGCCGGGCCAAAGTCCTTGGAGTGGATTCAGTCCGAGCGGCTGATACTGGCGGTGGATGTACCAAGTGCTATACATAATGCGACCCATCATATTGATGCAGTTGGCAAAGATGAAGCCGACGGGTCCAAAGGTGCCCGTCAGAATGTACGACAAGACAAGGAAACTTATTGAGAATATGGCCATCAGGTAGTTGTACTTGTCAATGTCGCGGCTGGTGTTCGTCGCAAACATGTAGCCCTCGCTGATTCCGTTCACGGATAGCAGATAGATGGCCAGGCAGTGCCACTGCAGCAGACGCTGCGGCAGACCGCCGGCAACGAAATCCTCGCCGCCATACAACAGCAGCAGAGTGTGCGAATAGCTCTGGCCAAAGGTGAACGCCAGCAGGCCAATGGAGCTGACGCCCAGCAGTAGATTGTTCAGCACGCTACTGGCCTGACGCACCCGCTCCGGCGGCTGTTTGGTCAGGCGTGTGTCGCGTGCAATGGTCTGCGTGAAATAGAAATAGGAGCTGTCCTCGATCGGCCGGAATATAAAGCGTGCCGCCATGCTGCCCAGATTGTTGACCACATCGTAGGTGGCTTGCTCGCCAAAGCTGAGCACCGGCGACACAGACATCACATACTTCTCGCCCTCGGTGAGTATCTGCTTGAGCACACCCTGCTTGACAAAGCTTAATGTCAGCGTTTGCAGCTCTCTGTTGAAATACGCGCCATCGCCGGAGCAGCTCAAAACACCCGGTAGCAATTCCGATAGCTTTGTGATCGGAAAATCATCCATATGCTCGAACAGAGAGCGCTCCCAAGAGCTCGCTTCCTGTATTACCTTTGTCTTGCTGACTGTCTGCTGCTGGTACAGTTTGTAGCGATTAAACCGCTTAATGTAGTAAAGAAAGAAACCATATTGACCCAAAACAATAGTTACAGCGCTTGACAGTTGAGCGATGGCAAAGGCGTTAATAGCCACACTGCGATCGCCAATGACTATCCACAGAAAGATGGCCGACCGCACAAGGATGTGCAGCGTGTTAAGCACAATTTTGAGCTTGACAAAGCAAAAGACTTGCGCTACGAACACCGCCGACTCGGCCACAAGCTCCAGGACACAGGACAGCGCCACCGCATAGCAGGCAAACTCATATTGTGCGCTATATGGTGCATCCACAGCTGACAGCCATTGAAGCCAGATGTACAAACACGGAGCGCACAGAGCGGCGCAAATAGGCACCCTGAATGAAAGGAAGAGAATGAGAGCAATTAGAAGATAGATGGAAAGCACTATACGATCGTTATCGGTCTGTCTGCCTATCATCGGACTTACGTAAGCCACATCTGATTGATCAACTGCGCCCAAGAGCACTTGTCGCGCTGCTGAGAATTGGCGCTCAGCGCTGCCCGGTTGATTGCCTCGCGCGACAAGAAGAGCAGCGTGCTCTCGAGCAGCAGCAGGCGCACATTCATAATGCCAAGCACTTCGCGACCTACATTGCGCACAATGTACGCATTGATGCCGAACGTTAGGATGCGGCACAGTATCTGCAATATAAAGAACAAATGACAAATGTGCAAATGAAAAATGGCAAATGACAAATCGAAAACACGTCTGCAATTCTGACTCATGCATTTTGTGCTTGCCAGAGTTTTTGTCCTCACCTGAAAGATGATACTGAAACCAGCGCCCCACAGGCTGCTCTCTAGCACATTGCGCGCCATCGCAAGTTGTTTTTACTTAGTGGACATCAACTGCTAAATCATAGCGATGATGAGCAAAGCAAATCAAATCAAGTGCCAACAAAATAACAACAAAAAACCATCCAGGTGCTCGAAAATCGATAGCATAATATCCCAAAATATAATAATCGATAAGTAAGCAGCTGATTTAATATGCAGCTACAGCAGTTGGCAGCACCAAATTCCTTCGCTATAGGTGGCATCATCTGCGTATTTAATTTAAATTCAGGTTAAGACAGTAACAAATATTGGGAATATAAAAGCAAGGCTTGTTTTACCAATTATGAAATTAGTAATATATTTTGAATGTCACTTATTAATTTATCGAAATGTTGGAATACATGAAGTAACCAAAAAACTTAATTACAAACAAAAAAACTTAGTTAATAGCAAATTGAGTTTCAGTTACTTAAATAACAAATATTATAAAATAAATATTAACATAATAAAAGTATATATAATATTATAATTATTAAAAAAATAATGTAATCTGTAATCTGTTCCATAAATTGTGTGTCCTATACCCACTGTCGCACAGCGTCCTTGTCATTAAAATAATTTATTTTCACCGCAAATCACCGTTGTAAAAGCATGTCCTTTGCGCTAATCGGCCGCCACTCAATGAAGTTGTCTTGTATTTTCTTGTTTTTTTTTTTTGTTTTTTATTTTTTGCACAACGTTAAACTGGTTACAACAACTTTCGTTGGGATTGCGTTGCCGAAGAAGTTGTTCACTCTGAGGCCGCTCAAGACAGTCAGTCAGCTTTTCAACTTGGCCAGAGTCGGTCGCTTGTCGCGCTGCAATCTCTGCACAGCCTGAGACGTGATTCGCGGTTAAGCGTTGCTTGCTATTGCAATTCGTTTTTGTTTGGTTATTTTTTTGTTATTTTTTTTTTTATTACTATTTATATTTTGTTTTGGAAAGGTGCGCGCGTGTGCCGTGCGCTCTCGTTTTTGGGAAAAATACGAGTGAGTGTTCTGCAAGACGAAGCGTGAAGTGCAGCACGCTGTTGTTGTTGCTGCTGCTGTTTTTGTTTTGTTGTTGTTGTTTGTCATGTGTTTTGTGGCAAAAGCATGCGGAAAATCTGATCTGATCTGACGGCTACAAAAAAAGCAATTGCGCAATGCGATAAAAACAAAAAACATACATAAAGATATCGTTTGTATCAGTAGCTGAGTATCGGTTACAATTCTTCGCTCGTGTGACTCTTTTCAAACAACATAACTGACTGACTGCTGAGTGACCAAACCGTTTGCAAACTGGTTGCACACACTGCCCTAAAGCACCACCCCTACTTGTGGTCTTATTATTGTTTTTTTTTTTTTTTTTTTGTTACCTGCATCAGCGCAGAAAACACGGTCATGTTCATTGCATGCAGTTGCTGCTGACGCTTAAGCTGTCTCTCAGTAAAAATAGACGCCGCCAAAAACACCAACAGCCACTACTAGAAGCATTGAAGAAGAAGAAAACGCTGCTTCAGGATGTCGGACATTTACTACTGCAGTAATAGCCAGGTGAGTTGTTTATTAACAACTAAATCGATTTTGATCTCAATTAACTGGCGCGCCATTTGCGTATAGCTGTATAAACAGTTTGCATATCAAAAGCTGGCAAAGGCTACAAATTCAAATCAAGTAATTATTTTCAATTATGATTAATTTAAGCCAAAATTATTGAAAATTAAATTAAATTTTCGAATTGTATCAAAAGAATTTGTGTGCAATTAAAATACAATTTGCAGAAAATTAAAATGTTCATAAATGAGATTCACTCCTTAGGATGAAAGTGTTGCACATTTCGAGATATTACTGCAGCTGGAAAGTTGAGGCTGACAGGTGTTGTACAAATTAATCTTGTTTATTTATTTCGAATGCTTTTGTTTTTGTTGGTCAGTGATTATTTAAAATAAGCGATGCAAAAGACGCAACTCGGTCATTTTTGTACAAGTTGAACGGCTTGGGAAAATTTGTTGCGACGCTGATAATTAATCACCCAAAAGTAAAAGTGCTACAAAAACAAAGAAAGCTACTGGTTGTTCGATTATATAATCGGTCTGTCGCATTGTGCCTATCGATAAGGCGTCGATTATGCTGGCAAAGTAACGGGACTACAAGTCACAATAGTTTTGCACAAGTCACAATAGATATGTGCGTGTTGAAACAATACAAGCCACACACAAATACACACAAGGTGCTGGCCACTATGAAAATTATGGAAATGCGGCACGCCCCGCAGAAATTTGATGGTCAGCAAATTTGTAGTCGGCAGTCCACATCCACCAGCCAGTGAAAGTTCGTCCCGTTATAAGCTAATTTGGCTTAGTAACTTACTTTTCTTGGTAACGTTTTTGGTGTTGTTGTTTTGTTGTTGTTGTTTTGTTGTTGTTGTTTTTTTTGCTGCGACAGCTATTTTTGTTATTGTTGTTGCCTTGGGCGCATGGCCGCTCAACATTTTGCCGCCTATTTTATTGCTGTGCCTCGCTGCTGTTTTGTATCAAAAGAAATCAAAAGTTTTGCTGAATGCGTTGCCGAAGTCTTTTTTCGTTTCTTGTCGTTGTTGTTGTTATTTTAATTTGCAACTAATTTAGTGGAAAATGTTTATTTTTGTTGTTATTCTGTTGTTTTTTGTTTTGCATTGACTGCAAGCTTAATGTCATGTCTGAATTTGTTTTGGGAAATTAAGTTTGGGAGACTTTTGTCTTTTGTTTTCTTGGAGCCAGCGGTGAGAATATTTCCAATGCAAAATATGTCTCTGTTTACAGCAACAACAACAATGCAGTCAGCAGCAGCAACTGAATCAACCTCCGACCAAATTGTTGTTGTTGTTTCTTAATGTTTGTTTTCTGTTTCCTGCCAGTTATTGTAATATTTTGTGTGTTGTTTTAGGGCTTGCAATAATGTTGTTGTGTTGGCCAATTTACAGTTTATGATCGTATCCATAGTTTGTGTTTATACATATGCAGGCTATATGAGTTTGCGTGTTTGTGTGTGTGTGTGTGTTTTTTTTTTTTTTTTTTGGTTACGCCATGGAGGTGAGAATCTCCTGAAGATACAGGGGGCCCGTGCCTTCTGTCGGCTTATCCCCTTTTGGCAGGAGTATTAGCCGCTGCCGCTTCCATAGCTTTGGAAATACGCCGTCCTGTAAGCATTTTGCGTAGGCTACCGCAAATACCTCTGGAATTGTGCGGACCGCCAGCTTCAGTGCCTTATTGGGGATACCGTCTGGTCCCGGGGCCTTTTTGTCGCCCAGTCCTCTGATTGCCCCCAAGACCTCTTCCGGCGTGACGTCCTGAACAAGCTCCGTACGCTGGGTTGGGTCCATTTCTCGCCACCGCGGGTGGTGGGGAAACAGCGTCGCCACTATGTTGGCTAAAGCCGTTGGGCACGTTACCCGAATCGTCTCCTGGCTCCGGATCTTTTTCATGACCACCTTGTATGCGGTTCCCCATGGATTCACGTCAGCCTCCTCGCAGATTGCCCGAAAGCAGCTGGCCTTGCTTCTTTTAATGCTGCGTTTCAGATCCCTCTTGGCTCTTCTGAGGTCATCCAGCCTACTGGCGAATTCCGGGCGGCCCCTGGCACGTTGGGAGCGCCTTCTGGCTGACAGACTGACGACTTCTCCGTGTGTGTGTGTGTGTGTGTGTGTGTGTTTGTGTGGCAAACAAACATTCCAATGAGTCTAGTCTAGACTGCAAAGTCGACTCGCACAGCCAAAAGTGATTGCTGCGACAACATTAACAACAAAAACGACAAACTCGTTTGGCTTCAAAAAATAAAACGCAACAACTTTCAGTTGTCGGTTGGTCTGCGGCAACTTAAAGCTGCGCTTATCTTGCTTTTTTTGCCATAATTGTTGCTGTTTTGGTTTTAGTTTGGTTTTTTCTTTGCACAATCGCCAAAAGTGAAGCCAGCGGCTAGGCTGACGCCATCGCCTCAGTATAGGACTAACTCCTGATTTCGACTTTTCTTTTGTTTATGTTTATAAGCATTTATGCATTTGAAATGCAAAAATTGTAAAGATTTGAAAATACAAATTATCAATGTTTCATAATTACAACGTTTAAACAAGAAAATTTATTTTGCATGGGTTTATTTTGCAAAGATTTTTAAATACGTTGAATTCCTTTTGGTTTTTGGAATAAAGCTTTGCATATGTACATATTTTGGGCAATCAATCAACCAGTCAAAATGCCACAGTCATTCAAATCGAATGCTTTCAAGAGAGTAAGAGTAAATGCAAGCACTTAAATGCTTTGATATGCAGTTACGTATGTGTGTGAGTTACATGTTCAAAAGTTGAAATCAACATTTCACACTAGAAAATTATAGCACGCTATAGCAACTGCGGAGTTTTCTACTCAAATTTTGTAGCCATGTGCTGCAACAGGTTCAACAGCAAATAAAACAACAACAACAATAGCAGCAGCAGCAGCAGCAGCAGCAGCCATAATAAAATGTTGCCATTTGCCAAATGCCACTCTGCAGGCAAACAATAACAGCTACAAAAGTCGCAGCAACAGCTGAGACTAGAAAAAAACGGATAATAGTCAGAGTTGTGCTTTTCAGCTTAAGCTCACATATACATATGTATGCATGTATGTATGTGTGTGTGTATGCATTTATATATACAAAAAGTGTGTGTGTGTTGTGAGTGCAGAAGTCGAGCGTCAGCTTGAGTGACCTTTCATTATGGGCTACCAGCATCGAGATCTGGCCACCCGCTAAACGACCACTAATGGCAACGCGGTGTGCACACACACACACACACACACACAGTTGCGTGAACTTTCTCTGTTTATAAGAAGAGGAAGAGGAAAAGAAAGAGAAAGATAATAGCACAGCAGCCGCGGCTTGAGAGACTTGAGTCGACGTTTTGTGGGCTAACATTTTTCTTATTCTAAGAATGTCATTGAAATAAATTAGAAGCAAAAGGCAACACGCTTCCAACCAACAAAACAACAACAACAACAATAATGATCATAGCCTACAACAATATAAAAACAACAACAATCACATGCAATTCAAAACTCTTAACGTGTCGTCGACAGCACTTCGGATTCGGCCTCGAGCGCTGCTGCTGCGACTGCTGGCAAAGAAAGTAGCACAATTCATTGGCAGTGCCTGGTTTGTTTGTTCACCGTCGTCGTCGTCATCATCAACATCATCGTCATCATCATCATCATCATCATCATTGCTGCTGTCGTCTTGTAGTTGTTAGCTTCAAGCATTTTATGAGCATTTAGAAGCAGCGACGCCGAAGAGCTGCCGACTGCCAACTCCGATTTATTGTATTTAAATATGTGTATGTGTGTGTATGTGTGTGTGTGCACGTGTGGGTGTATTGGGAATGTCTTTAATTGAATTTCCTTTCGATTGTGAATATTTCGTACAGTATTCGGGTCTGCTGAGTGCGCCCTTTACTTTCCAATTGACCGTGCTGTTATTATTGTGACCGCCCTATTGCCGAATCGTTTTGTTTTCTTGGCTTTTTCTTTTTTGGGCTGCTGCCACGCCCAGACTTTTACGCGCAGCCGCCATGCGTCGTGCAATTTGCTTAGCCTTGAACTGCGGCTGCGCCGACGTGTTGCGTTGGCGTCGCTGACCAATTTATTGCCTTATTCATTGTTGTGACTGCGTTTTACCTGCTTTGTTTTATTTATATTTTTTTTTTTGGCTTTTCCTGCCGCCTACATAAATATATTTATGTACATATGTATTTAGTTGCAAAAACTAATGTTATTGGGCAATGCAAATTTGCTAGCCGCTATTAAAATGCATTCTGCGGGCTTGACAGCGATCATATTTGGCCACATGGGTAACAGCCATATGTGTAACAAATGTCCAGAATATGTGTATCAATATCCGAGCCCAACTTGGAGTGTTTCAACCAACCAATTACAAAACATCGATATCGGTGATATCCATGCAATCGCAATTGAAACTTGATCTCTGTACGCATTGATCTGCGCAGTTTGTTATCGCATTGATTGCATATCGATACATTTAAATTGCGTATATGTGTGGATAGGCATTCAATGGCTGAAGTACAGCAGAATGTTTCGCAATTACTCGCGGGCATAATGAAGTTTTGCAAAAGTATATATTCTTGATCACGATCGAAAAACGACTTGATTTAGCCATGTCCGGCCGTCCTCTTGTCTTTAAGCTCTACTAACTTTAAATGTAAGTAAGGAAATATGTACTTCCTTTGATCGGTAACTTTCTCAGTTATGCGAATACCGAATATATATCTCTCTATAGGCCAACATTGATTTACTGCCAAAATTGCATTAAGTGCGGTTGTGAGACACGAACGGAAGGCAAATTTTCATAGGTATATGCCTATACATATATGTACATTCAGGAACGAATATACCTAAAAAGCGTTAAATTATGGATAGGTAAGGACTTGGGCTCAGCATATTTCTTAGTCGAGCTCTCGTCTCATATACGTATATACATAGAGATCAGTTGATTATGCGATCATGGTTTTGTTTTCGTTTCTAGCCTTGTTCCCATACCATTGACTATATACAGTGGCGGACAGCTTATTTGGTGGATTGTCAAAGAGAGAAAGTAATTGCCTGCCATAAGCTAATCATTCATTATTTTTCAAAAATTCCAAAGGCCGATGATAGGTACATTTATTAACCACCAAAATTTATATATGACCCCAATAAACTGGGGTTTCCTTACCTACTAGGTAGGATTATGTAAAAAAGTACCCTATTTTTAGGGGACAGCTTATTTGGAACGGGTACATTGTGGACACCTGGGTGCCATAAAACCCGGATTTTTTTACCTAAAGTTGAGTATTTTCGGTATAAATAGACCAATTCTTCATAGTCAGTTTATTTTCAACCTGCATCTCGGGTGCAATAAGCCAACAAGGACTATGGGCAAACGGACTACCATTGCGCAACGGAAACTCATCCTGGAACACCACAAAAACGGATTTTCATATCGCGAAATAGCTGAAATGGTCAATCTGAGCAACTCAACTGTGAATATCATCATTTGGCGCTTCGTCGACGCCAATCGGATTAAGGGCAAGGCCAGAATGGCACCAAACAAGATTTTCACCGAAGAGGAGGAGCAAAGGATCACCAGGATAATAAGGGGATCTCCCAAGCTATCGGCTCCAAAAGTGGCTCCACAGGTGCAGGATGAATCGGGGAAAAAGTGCTGTGTGGAAACTGTGCTCAGGTTTCTTCGGACACAGACTTTAATGCCCGAGTTCCACGGAAAAAGCAATTTATAAGCGTGAAAAATAGAGGGACTTGGATGACGTTCGCCAAAACCACTTGGACAAGGATCTGGAGTTCTGGAACACAATCATATTTGCAGATGAGTCCAAATTCATCATATTTGACTCGGACGGACGGAGTTATGTGTGGCGATAGCCCAATACTGAGCTGAATCCCAAACACGTAAAGGCAACAGTCAAGCATGGTGGAGGAAGTGACATTGTATGGGTGTGTATCTCGTCAGCCGGATTCGGGAATTTTGTGATTTTGGAAACAACAATGGACAAGAATGTGTACTTCAACATACTAAAGGAAAATTTACTCCAAAGTGCCGAGAAGGTAGGAATCCGACGTACTTTCCGGTTCAACCACGACAACGATCCCAAGCATAAGACCAAGATAGTACAGTCCTGACTCGTCAGGAAGGACGCCCATGTGATAATTCCACCGGCCCAGTCTCCAGAGTTAAATGTTATTGAGAATTTGTGGGCTCTGCTGGAAAATAACATCCGGAAGCACAGGATATCCAGCAAAGAAGACCTCAAAAATGCTCTGCGGGAAGAGTGGAGCAAAATAAGCTTAGAATCTACCAGGAAGCTGGTATCTTCGATGAATAATAGATTAAGGGAAGTAGTTAAGGCTAAAGGATATAATACTAAGTATTAACATTTGTATTTAAGTTTTTATACGCCAAATATATTATTTTATTTAAACTCATCCAAATAAGCTGTCCCCTAAAAATAGGGTACTTTTTTACATAATCCTACCTAGTAGGTAAGGAAACCCCAGTTTATTGGGGTCATATATAAATTTTGGTGGTTAATAAATGTACCTATCATCGGCCTTTGGAATTTCTGAAAAATAATGAATGATTAGCTTATGGCAGGCAATTACTTTCTCTCTTTGACAATCCACCAAATAAGCTGTCCGCCACTGTAGGTGTGTATCCACCCACTAATCTATTTCATTCCCAGAGCCCAAGACACATCACATTCTGAATAAACAATTTGCTTGACCAGACACCAGACCAGAAGAACAGAACAGTCGACCAGGCAGAGCAGCGAGAGCGAGAAGAAGAGATAAGAAAGGGATCGCGACGTCGGCATTTCCATTTCAATTATTTGAGTTCGTATATGTATTTCACTCAGCATTGGACATGTCCACCTTTTGCAAAACTTTCTACTTCATTTGAATGCAAAACAAAGCCCGTGGGGCCTTTAGAGCCAAGTCAAATGGCGGAGACGAGGCCAAGTCTTTGTGCTGGAAGTGCCCAATTGTTAATTTGTTCATTTGTGTAGATGTTGCGTTGCATTTTGATTTGATATCTGTAAATATGTAAATACACTCAGAAAAAAGATTTTGTCGTTCATAATACAAGGCATGCATTTGTCTTGGATAAATTAATCAAGAATAATTTAAATAAATTTTCAAAATTGAGAAGATTTTATGTCCACACAAAATGTATATATTTGAATGTAGAAATTCCAAATAAATGTTTTATACCTTTTCCATAGGTTGATCAGCGCAACCAATATAAATATTGTATATATATAGAAATTAAAGAAAAAAATTTTAATTTTCAAATATAAAATATTTTTGAATGCACAATTTTTGTTGCATTTATGAGTGTAGGTGGCACTTGGCCATGCCCATTTGCTCGCTTCGTATGAGTCAGCTGACTACTTTGAGCTCTTAACACACCCATGAGATGCCAAATAAGGCAACAACAAATTCCATTTGGCGCTTGGAAAAATCAGTATCGACTTTGCTGATGCCACAGACACGTCATTGTCGCCTGGCAAAGGCGCCAATCACGCGTTGTCGTCGTCACGCACGTATTGGAGGCGTGGCAGCCGAAAAGATCTGCACCAACAAAATGTTGCACTGTTGCTCTGTTGCACCGTTGCACTCTTGCGCCGTTCGGCGTTCGTCGCTTTCGCCAATGGGGTCGGCAACGTTGGCTGTATTTTGTGGCCGTTATTAATTCGTCACGACTGAGTGGCAGCTGCTGTTGTCGTTGCTGCTGCAGCTCCAAACGACGTCCGCTGCAGCTGTTTGCTTTAAGGGAAATTAGTGAAAAGCTGTGATTGTCTCGCAGTTGTCGCTGAGCATCGGCACGTGGCCTCCCAACTCCGAACGTTTTCCGACTTATACCCTTTCCAAAATGTATACCTCCAGCTTGGGCACACTCTAACACACTGCCAACGAAAGCTTATTTGTTAACTCAAAACAAAAGCGAGATGCTTATTTTTCTTAATTTTTTGCTGTTGTGTTTTTTTTTGTTTTCAAAGAAATTTTGGGTTTTCAGATTGCTTAGTTAGTCATTAATATAAATTAGTTTGTCCATCGCGTTATTCGAGTCGTCTTACGCTACATTTGTGCCAATTAATTTGACTTGTTTTGGTTGCTAGCTTATGACCGAAGCCACAAGTTCCATGTTTGTGCAACTCGCATCCGCTTATTGTATTATTGTGTTATTAATTGGCTATCATATAATATGGCATTAACCGTAGCCACATTCATTCACATGTACCTGGCCAAATACCCCATTGACTTCCGCATTTGACCAAAGATCGCCAGATCTTGAAAGTGCCGTTGCTGTTGCTCTGAATATAATATAATATATATATAATATATAATATTTAATATAATTGATAATGCATTAGTATATACTCCAGATTTATGTTATACTTATCTATTTTGCACATCTTTTCGCCTTTCTCTCAAATTTCGCAATTTCCGCAATAAAACAGATTACAAATTAATTGTCAAAAACATACATATATACACATACATACATACATACATACACATACATACATACATACATACATACAGCCAAACTGTGCTGGCGAAGTCTTCCAGTTGTCGTCGAGCAATCCTCCGGCAGTTCATCCGTTGATAAAGATAATGAAGATATTGTTTTTGAGCAACATCTACATCATCGAAGAGTCGGCTTTATTTAGAATTTTGAACATAAGCTTTATTGATCAGCTATATATTTAGAGCTCTGACAGATTTAATTTATTGCTAAAATTAACATACCTTAGAGAAATGTCCACTTTTACACCCAACATACATACACAAATCCAAATACATATTTCTTGAATATTTCACTATATATCTCAGAGTACGAATCAGAAATGAATTTGTGTGCCAATTATCCGGCACGTGGAAATTGAATTCACACGAAGAAAACAGGGAATTGGCGAAAGATATTTAGTATATGTATGTGAAACTGTCCGTTTCTCTTGATGAATTCCATTGGATACCATTCAGTTTGTTGTATATATCTTTCATTTTTGCAATGGGAAATTTGTTGGCAGTTTTTCTAAAGTGTTTTTTGTAAGGGCATTGAAAATGCGATTTTTTGAAATTTAAGAAATTGTTTCCAAATGCAATTGCAACTTTCGTTTGTGGCATGGAGGTCAGGTAACTGGCAGACTGGTAGCGGGCGCAGCAGGTGGGGGTCGAAGGGGCCGCTGTGAAAGTGCAGCGTTCGACAGAGTTCAAAAGACTTAGGCCACGAACTCGTTTGCCATTGACAAGTGACATTTCCAATCGTTTGTTTGCCATTGCAATGTTCGTCGCTATTGTTGCAGTTGCTGATGCTGTTGTTGGTGCTGCTGCTTCAGCAGCGAAAGCTATTTTTTTTTGGTGTCAATTGCAGTTAAAATTTTCAAAGCCAAGGCGAACAAAAATGCGGCAACGTCGCCAGCGAAATGAAAGTGTTTGGTTTTTGTTGTTGTTGTTGTCCCCAAAACAGGTTATATCAAACATTGCAACAGTAGGCAGCATTAAATACTTGCCACGATTTACAAAAATACATGCAATTGTTGCAAATTTATTTAAATTTTCATTATGTATTTATTTAATTTGAAAATATATTTGATTCATGTATGTATTTGTACTGCTAATGTTATAATATGGCAACGATATGAAGCCAACATTCCACTGTGCGTCGGCAACATGTTGCGCCCCAAACATGTTTATAAGCTGTCTTCATGCTGGCGTGTGTTTGATCTGTGTGTGGGGATTTTAATGAATTTTCCTAATTAGCCATGTGAAAGAAAAGCGAAAACGCCACATGGCATAAGCTGCTGCTGTATATGCAGCTTTTGTTGTTGTTGCCGCTGCTTTTGGTGTCGCCGAAGCATTGTTGATACAAAATGTTGATCGCAACACAAAAAGACAAAGTAAAAGCTGCTGAATCGAAAATAAAAGTTCAGCAGCACCACCGACAAAATATGCAAATGTGTGTGTATGTGTGTGTATGTGTGCATACGTATGCTGATGTGCTTATGCACATCTGTATGTAAATGAAAAGATGAGCAAGGGAAACGCAGTCGCAACTTTCTTTTGACGCCGACGTCACTGCCGACGTCGACGTCGACGTGTCGCTTGGGGCGCTGATTACTTGACATTGGCTCCGCTCTTGGGCCGTCATTGCTGGCGATGGTATTTTTTTCGTTTGTTTTTTGATTTGTTGCTGTTGTTGCAACATTTTTTGGCATACCAACTGCCAACTGCCTACTGCCAAAAAGCCAAAGCAAGAATAATAAAAGTGATGAGAAATACAAACACAAAACTGTTAACTGGAGCAGTTTGTTGGGCTTGAGTCATGACCTTCAGACCCGTTGCCCCATTTGGTGATTTTAATTGTTTGTGACCACGCCACAATTAGCACCTGTTGGGCGCGCATGTTCCTCCTATTACCATATCTGTAAAATATGAAATAGTTTGCTTGTGTTTTGGTTTTTTATTTGTTTGCTTGATATGAATTTGAACAACTTTTCGATTTTGCAGATGAAAAAATCTCGCGAAGCTGAGAGAAGTGCTCCAGTGGCCGCAACTGTAACAAATCCAACAGCAGCAACAATAACAACAACAGCAACAGCAACAGCAGCAGTTGACAAAAGGAATAACAACAACAATTGCAGTAATCGCAAAAGCAGCATCAGCAGCAGCAAAGACAAAAACAAAGAGATGCAAACGAATGGAGGAGGCAAAAGCAATTGGAAGGCAAGTGATTACCGTACGAAAATCTAGTAAAATAATAAACACACACATACACACACACAGCGTGTGTGTGCTGTTGTTTGTGCAATAATTAGAGAAGAAACAAAGCAGCAGATGAAAGGAGGAAATGTCTATATACATATATACATTATATATATATATATATATATATATATATATAATATGAAATATTTTCACGTGCGCGCACTTCTGGCTCCCAGCGACCGAGTTGAGTGAGTGAAAATGTGGCTCTGCAAATTGCAGCATACGCATTTGCAAATATGCAAATCAGTCGCACTAATCAGTTAACCCAAAACACACACACACACTCACACACACACATACGACATGGTCAATAAACGCAAAGGCTGATTATGAAATGAGGAAACCATTTACGCGCTCTCTTTTTGCCCGCACTGTTTAATTACGTCTTGTGCTTTTTGCTGCTCATTTATTTGCATTATTGTTATACGTGTGCACATGTGTGTGTGTGTGTGTGTCTGTGTGTACGTTCGTTGACGCTTAGCAGCGTCGGGCGGTGCCAGCATCATCACACGGAGAAAAGTAGGCCGCGTCGCGACCTGCTTACTGCCCGACCCGCCCCGCACCGCCCCCATTCCGCCACACATTTTCTTGGTAGTTGCTTTAATTAATTTTCTAAAGTGTGTTTATGTGCGCACACAATATTATATATATATATATATATATATATATATACATATATGTATATATACATATATGTATATATACATTCTCTTGTGTGTTTTGGGTTTTGCAATCGCAACATTTAGCCCGACCGCATGCATTTACCTGTAGTTCGTTATTTAGGATTGGTAGCCAGTTGCGGCGCCGTCTGGTTCAATCAACGCGCCATGCTCTTTGATCCTGCCACAACACAGCTGTGTTTGGTCTTATTTGCAAATAGGAGAGAAACTTCAGCAGGCAACTGAACTCTGAATCTTCCGAGCGAAAGATCTTTAAGTGGTGCGAAATGGTTCCATTTGGTTTGGCTACTTAAGTGCCTTATGGTTTTTTTCCGCTTATCGCGAGCAGTCAATTTGGTTCCGTAATTAATTTATTAATCTTATAAAATGAAATTTAAAGCGGCGCTTCCTTGGTTGCATTTTGTGGTCATCATGCTGCATGCAAACGTTGCGTTTACATTTGCATGTGCAGCATCGCCCAAATCAAGTTGCAAATTGTAAAAAAAGTGCATTACTAAGGCACTTGGCGTGATGGAACGGTTGCTGGTTACAATGGTTGATTTTACGGCATGATTTGGCGCAAAATCAAAGCGTCGAAACTTTTAAGGCGCTTTTGTGGTCATTGACCACTGGCCCGTGGCCGAAAAAAAACTCCGTTTCGGCTTTGTCATTAATTAGTTAAGTTGTTTCTCGTACAGGGCCTCGTCCAAAGCAATCCCAATGGTAATGGCAATGGCAACGGCAATGGCAGTGGCAACGGCAATGGCAATGGCAATGGCAATGGCAATGGCAATGTTAATGTCAATGGCAATGGCGTCTTGTCAGCGACAGCAGTATCCCAGCCACCTAAGGTATTCCACAACACACGCTGTACGCGGCACCACAAGCCCCATCATACGCACAGCAATGGAGGCGGTGGCGGGGGGGTGGGAATAGCTGCGCCAGCAGCTGCCACAACTGTTGCAGATCAGCATGATCGAGATCAGCAGCAGCAGCAGCAGCAGCACCACCACCATCATCATCAGGCCCAACAACAGCACCCCCTGCACATGCATAGCCACAGTCATAATCATGCCCATCATGGACTGCGTCGCAAATCCGAATCTGTGCTTTCCACGGACTCGGACATACGGTTCACACGGCGCAAGCTGGGCGATAGCCAGAAATGCGGATGCGCTGTGATAGCCGGCTTCCTAATCGCTCTGCTCGTCGCCGGCGCCTTTGTCTACATAGGCTGTAAGTACACAATTAACCGTTTCAGATACCCGATTTGACCTTGAAGTGTATCAAACATTTTAGATACGTACTTTCGACCGGAGCCGTTGCCGGATCGCGTATTCCGCGGCAAGTTCATGGTGCTCAACGACAAGTGGAGTATGGAACTGGCCAATCAAAACTCACTGCGCTTCCAGCACAAGGCGCGTGACTACCGGGAGCGCATCAATTTGACTCTAAGACGCTCGGACTTAAGGGAGGCCTACGAGGGCAGCGAGATTCTGGCACTAGATGGGTAAGTCACTAAGGACTAAAATGTATCATCAACCAATTAGCTGAGATTATAATTGACGAGCGATTACTGAACCAGGAAGAGGGTTACATTGAGTGTATCCGATGTGGTATTAACTTCTCTTCCACTCTCGTAATCTCCAACAGCAGCGAGGACAACAACAACATTGTTGTGCATTTCAACATGATATTCGATCCGTATGCGGGCCTAGTGAGCAGTGGCGAATTGTTGGCGCTCTTCCACGAGGAGCTGAGTGATGCACAGAGTAGGCACTTTGCCAACATGACCGTGGATTTGGCGAGTGTGACGATTAAGGAAACCACAGGTCTCATCGAGGAGCCCATCATGTCCAGCTCGCCACTCGGTGGCCACGATGAGACGACGGAACCAGCGAGTACAACGCCACGTCCGCTGCCAAGACGCTGCCAGCCGCTGCAGCTGAGCTACTGCCGCAATGTGGGCTATAATGTGACCACGTATCCGAATCTGCTCGGGCATGCCACCTACGAACAGGTGGCCGAGGATGTGATCGTCTTTCGTGAGCTCGTCGACGGCGAATGCTTTCGCGAGGCGTATGACTTTGTGTGCCGCTTGTTACAGCCGCCGTGCAAGACGCACGGCATCGGCCGCGAGCCGACACCGGGCGCCATTTGTCGCGAGTACTGTGAGGCATTCATGGCCGGTTGTGGGGGTCGGCTACCTGCCCGCTTCCGACAACACTTCGACTGCGAACGCTTCCCGGAATCGACGGGCACCCAGTCGTGCCAGCAGAAGCCCCACTGCGTCGGCGACATGCAGACCAATGTGCAGAGTCCGCGACTCTGTGACGGCTATGCGGACTGTCCCGATCTATCCGATGAGCGCAGCTGCGCCTTTTGCGCCCCCAACGCCATCTACTGTGGACGCGGTCGGGCTTGTGTGCCGCGCAAGGCGCGCTGCGATGGCAAGCCCGATTGTCCCGATGGCGCCGATGAAAAGGATTGCCGTGAGTATAATCGTCATCAATTGCATGTTTTTCTGCCGCTATTCACAATATACCGTTTACAGTGTCAATTGCTCCATTGGCCGCCGATCTGTTGCAGCCAGAGCCATGGGTACCATATTTGCCGCGCTTCCATGCCGTTGGCTATGCCGTCTTCTCCGAGAAAGGCGTCGTTGGCAAACTGTGCGCCGAGGGTCTCGAGGGTGACACCAAGCTAGTGGTACGCCAGACCGTCTCTGAGTCCCTTTGCAAATCGCTGGGCTATGAGTAAGTGCATCCATTTCGAGCTCCTGTAGGTCTTGAACACAAATGTAACTGTAAATCTATAGCGCTTATATTCAAATGCAAATCATCGTTGCAAATCTGCCGCATACATTCAGTATTCTCCTAAATCGATGTAATTTTTAATTATTTAAAGATCCTACAATATTGAGTTCGAAATTCCAAATTCGAAATCTGTGAATATTCAAATTTATTGTTTTGAATATATATTTGTGCACGCTCTTATCTGAAATGACTTTCGATATTTGATTTTCATATTTTTTATTTTAATTCATATTTTTATATTATTTTATTCATTAATTTGAACTGTCGTACGCTTTTTGGATGTTGCAACATGTTCTATGCTGTTGCAAGTTGCCAACACTGTAAAATGGTCTTTTAAGATTAGTATTTATTATGATTTGAGAGTTGTAAAAAATTAATAATAGTCGAATTTTATGGATATTTTGTAATTACTCTTTCTGTGCCGCAGATCTGTGGAAATTTTTGATGTACAAAACGATACGGAAAAGCTGTCGGATTATGTACGGGTCTTAGATCCGCATGCGCCCGAAATCAGTTTCATACGCACCCACTGCCCCAAGAGGCAGGTGCTCTACGTAGGCTGTGGCGAACTGCGCTGCGGTCTCCAGTCGGCGCTGCCCAACGCCAAGCAGCATCTGTCGCTGCCGAAGATGTCGTCGCCGGGTGATTGGCCCTGGCTGGTGGCACTGTTCCGCGAGGATATACACGTTTGCGATGGCACGCTAATTTCGCCGGACTGGGTGCTGACCACGGAGAGCTGCTTCCAGGGCCAGCCGCGGGCTACCTGGATGGCCATTGTGGGCGCAGTGCGTTTATCGTCGAAAGCGCCATGGACACAACGACGCCGCATCATTGGAATGATCAAAAGTCCAGTTGAGGGCTCCACAGCAGCTCTGGTGCGCCTGGAGACGCCAGTTAGCTTCTCGGATCATGTGCGTCCCATTTGTCTGCCAGACGCACTGCAGCGCCAGCAGCCGCCCATACAACGACGCGCCTATGTGCCAGTCGCCGAGCGATGGGAAGCGCCGCCCAGCATGCATGTGCAGCGCCAGCGTCTGGCGCAAGAGACGCAACAGTTCTTCCTCATACCGTCACAACAGGTGCAGATGGAGGGTTCGGGTGCCGGTGCCGAGGATCATGAGGAGACCGCCGGCTATGACTATCTGCGGGTCGAGGCAGCCGCAGCTCAAATGCCGCATGCCGAAGCACTGCAGCAGGCACCAATCGCTGGCCAGGATCAGCAGCTGCAGCGAAATACCTATCCGTTGCCCGAGAGTGTCCCACAGCTCAACCACTATGAAGCATTCTCGTCCGCCTCCCCCTTATTGGCGGCGAAAACAACAAAAGCACCGAGCACACCAGAACAAATCTGGACAAACTGCAACACTCTCGGCTGGTCCCGTCAACGCGATCATCTGCAGCGCGTCCAGCTCAAAATTGGCGATATGGCGCCTTGCGAGAACATCTCCATTACGACGGTCAACTCGATGTGCATGGAGGCCACCTACCAGAAATATGATTGCACGGTGAGTAATGTTTCTGATGATTACACTCGATATCAGACTATTACATCAGACTCTCAATAGTAGTTCCGATATGATGAATCGGTCGATGAGCTCTGTTTGACAAATTTGGTTGCTTTCCAATTTTTACTAATCCTCCTAACCAGTGATACGGCAGCTTTAAGTTACATATACATATCTATTTATATTATACATATTTCCATATGAAAGGTTTTTATGGTACTAATTTTCCTTATTTGGCAGTTTTAGTTAGAATGTGAAATAACGGGAAACTGGTTGCACCTTTCCTGGTCAAAGATTGGCAATCAGGTCAAGCTCTTGTAATATATACAAATTAATTTTGCTATATTTGTCAATATGAAGTTCTTGTATGAGCGGCATCTGGCATCGATTTAGTATTGTTGCTTATTTGCTAGGAAGTGTGGTTCAAAGGTCTATATACAATTTGGTGGTGGTCAGGTGAGGTGCGCAACCCAAGTGATCCGTGCTGTTAGATGCGTATGGAGCGCGGTGCTGTTGCCAGCAAGGCTGCATGCGGGGCAGCGGATGGAACTGTTTGCCGAGACTTGTTATACAGCTGGAAACGCATACGTTTGGGCTGATATTGTGTGTTTGACTGCGCCTGATCCTCTTGCTGATGTTTTTCATGTTGTTGTCGCACCGGGCAACGCTGACGACGCATTGAAGCAGCAGCAGTACCAGAAGCGGAAGTACCAACACCAGCTGACTGCTTGCCCGGCAATGTGCCGATAAAACAATTCTGGCGATACACCGGCACAGCCGTACACTCCGATTCGGATTTGGATTGGTGAGTCCTGTCGTGGATTTCGTCATCTGCCGGTCGTCGTCGCTTGATTGGCTCGACGAGGGCGCGACGCAGCTGCTGCCAGTCAAGGCGCAGATAGAACAATAGCGCGGGGCATGGAAACAACAGCAGAAAATATTCCAATAGCTGCTGCTCAAACACGTAGCCCTGACCATTGGTCAGCACAAGGCCATCGCGTTGTACCTCGGCGATGTCGAAGCGGGCGCAGGCTGTAAGCAAATATGTCTTTCAATTGCCTATCGACATTTCAATTTTGGCTCACACGTATTTATGCATGCATGCATGTACATACCTTTGGTGATAATCTGCTCGTAACTGCTGCCCGCCTCACAGATGATGAAACCCACTTCGCCCTGAAAACTGATCTTTAGGCAGCTCTTTACGTCCAACATGATGAAATGTGATCGCTTCACTTAACTGACTCTTTATAGTCTAATGCTTTGTTCCGTTACCGATCGATGGTCGCGGTGCGTTCTCTTCCAATTTTGACGCTCAAATGAATGCAAGTTGGCGCGCGCTGTGTTTTTTATGCGTACATGAGACAGAGAGAGAGAGAGAGAAAGCGACAAAGAGAGAGGTGGAGGGAGCGATGTCAGAGGGTTACCAGAGTCAGTTGATCCGGACAGCACTGCAGCTGCCATTGCCTTTGTAGGTAACGGGGATGTTTCTAGCCTTTCTACTTATCTGTGAGCGTGAATGTACGTTTGTGCGCGCTCGTATTATGCTCAGAGCGCGACAATTTGAGAGCGCCTGTTGCCTTTCTCTTGTGGTTATTGTTGTTTGACGATATGGAGTTACTCATCTATGGAACGCTGGCGGACGCTGCATGTCGCTGCATGTCGCGTTTGAGACGTGACGTCACGATTGATTAAACCAGGGTGTTGCGTGCGTTGGATCACACACTAAAGTCAGACAGAATACCAACAAAAAAAAAAGAAGAAAAACATATGTAAATCTCAATTGAATTTTGAGTGTCAAATAATTTGTTGGTCTTTTTGTTTTTGTCCACTTGCAGCAAGAGGAATATTCTGGGGCTCCCGTGCAATGCCTGATTCCGGGCACCAACCAATGGGCCCTAATCGGAGTCTCGTCCTGGCGCATCGCCTGCGGGCCGACGGGCGTCGAACGGCCGCGAATGTACGACAGGATTGCATCGAATGCCGACTGGATACGGGAAACGGTGAATGCGGCCTAGCAGAAACTCAGAAGAAAAAACACTCACACGTACAAAAAAGAGAACAAGAAAAAAAAAACAACTAACGTGTATTATGTAAAAAGCAAGAAGAACAAACCCTAATCATAACTAACTGAAAGTTTTAATCCCCGTACTGTTTTGTGTAATATTTATTAACTAATTTAATTGTATGTTAAGCGAAAAACCACACACATGTGCATATATGTATGTATATGTATTTAGTATGTAGTAGTTGCTGTAACTGTAATTCTGTTTGTATTTGTTGAGAACGATTGTTTTGTTCATGCAAATATTCTTTAGTTGAATAAAAATGAGTAAAATACAGGCGAGTGAAGTAGAAGTTGCCCCAAGTATTAAGTGGACACGTGCATCACCTGCCACTTTCCATCGTCATGCTGGCGATACTGCAAGCGATCCGCAATCTGATTCACGCCCACCTTCAGAAAGTCCCAGCGCAGTGTTGGAAACTTGAAGGCGGTGCTGTGGGCGGTAAACGGGGAATATGTGTACTTTTGTGATGAACAGCGATTGATAGATGGACATACAATGTGGGTGGACGCTGCAACGGCCTCTCGCTTTCAAGATGATCCTTGAGGAATCGATCGTGTTTGGCCTTGAGCTGATCATAGTTCACCGGCTCGCCGCAGGGGAAGATAGTGTCACGTATTTGGGCAGGCAGCAGCTCCTTGGCCCACCACGCATCCAGCTCGGACTCGGGCAGCTCGACGGCTCTGGCACCAATTAGACGCACCTGCCAGGTAAGCGGATTGGGTCCTTGCGCTGGCAGCAGTGCCTCGGGGAATAGGAAGGTAATGGCACACTTGGCATTCGCTTTCAGGTTCTGGTAGTTGCGTGTGAACCGCTGGGTGACGTAGATCACACAGTCATCATCGCTGAGTCCTCGATAGAGCACGGTGCGGTTGAGAACACCGAACTCCTCATCGATGGTGGCCAAGTTCATGTATTGCAGCACATCGGGTTGGGCGACGGCTTGCAGAAGCTGCTCGAGGAATGCCACCGGTTTGTTGGGATAATCGACTATGTGCGCCACAGTCGATATGTCCATTTTTTTTTTGTTTAATTTTGTATGACACTGTTAAAGTTGTGAATACGAATTAAATTTAAATTTAAATTTGATTTCGAATTTTAGTTTAGTGCGCACAAGTTGGCAGGCCGGCAAGCTGTCGTACTATCTATCGCATACTCATATCGATAGTTCGATATGTCGGTAGCCGTATGTGCCTGGTACGTAAATGAAACTAAATAAAATTGTTACTGTTTATAAATACATACATCCCATTCATTCATTAGTTTGTCGAAGAAATCGCTGCATGGCACACGCTTAAGCATTGAGGCTTGCTTGTGGTGCCTGTGGCTGTGTCTGTGTCTGTGTCTGTGCATGTGTCAGCGCCAGCGTCTCCCATAAATTCGCTTCGAAACAAGCGCAAACATACGCAAACACACACGAATTCACACACACTCAATATGTCTATACTGGATATGAAGTCCGGTCCGCCAGACTATTGGGCGGAAATTGGCAATTTTTTTTTGCCACTGAAGTATCTGATAACCAACGATCGCTTCGATGCGCTCCTACAAAATATTGACTTGCATTACCTGATAAATGCTGTCTTCTGGATATTTGTCGCCCTCTCCTGCGGCTTCTGTGCCTTCCAGCGCGTCTTCCAGGTAAGCCTCCCAACGAGTGAGTGAACAAACAATCGTGTGTAGCACTAAACGGCAGTGAATCGCGAACAACGACGACAGCACGTCGGATCATATGTGGTTCAGTGCTGTGGCCTTAATTTTACGACGTTTATAAATAGTCGGTAGCGACGACGATGACGCCGACAGCGACGACGACGACAACAGAGACTTTATTGATAAGACGAGCTGCGACCGATGACCAATTAAAATTAGAGGAAACCGAATTGTATGAAGCATGACATCCCCTTGGAATCTATGACCATCTACTCACATCTATGTGAATTGAATTCTGATTAAAAAAAAAAAAGAAAAAGATTGTTCTGTTTGACTTTGTTTCTGTGTGAGCTCTGTCCGATCTCTGCTGTGGCAGCTATCTGAATATAGCGATCCGAACTGATTGTAGTAAACATTCCGAGAGACCGATAGACGGATGATTTGGCGGATCACGAATATATGTATGCATTTACTTTATGGCGTAGAGAGTCGTCTCCTTGAATGCGCTGCAAACTTTATCACAAAATTTGAATACTCTATGGAACCACACCGGAGCAAAGCTCAAGTGCACCTACAAACATATGTACATGGCTATATAATATACATATATATATATAAATATATATAAATACACATATTTGTTTCATATACCACTGATGTACTAATTGCATTTTATTTATATTTTTGCTAGTTTTTTTTTAAATCGTCGAACATCAGGTATTTTAAGCGCAAACAGTTCGCTCGGTTAATCTGGAACATTGCGTTTTATGGGGCAGCTTGTCTGTTTTTGCACTTCTACAATGAGTTCATGATATTGCCGCAGCTGATGAAGAATCAGGGCCGCTACTCGCTCTTCTACAGCTCGGACAATCTCATCTTCTATCGCTCGCATCATTATGAGAAGTTTCAGTTCTATTCGATATTCATCATAACGTTCTATTTGCATGGAGCAATGCTCGATTTCAAGGAGGCGGACATTCTGGAGGCCGCATCCAAGGGGCTCTACCTGCTCGCCCTCATCGCCATCGACGTGTACAGGCATGTCCATCCAGCCATCCATCCACTCATTCTGCTACATTGTATTAATTACGCTTTCACTACCTGCAGATATGAAAACTACTTCGTTGGCCTGAATCTCACACTGGGTCTGTACAGCATACTCGCGGAGTGTCTGTCGCTGCTGGCGCTGCAGAACTCCAATCGCAATCGCTTGATCTACCAAATGTTTATGGGAATGCGGATCGCGGCATGGCTGCATGTGTTCATCAATCTGCTGCCCTTTAATTATTTTATACCCACGCTGTTTGCAAAGAACTTTAAGCTGCCGCTTAACGTGGCCATTTGGCTGTGGTACGGCCTGTCCATTTGGAATTCACCGGTGTTGCAGTACTTCTACCATCAGATCTATCATACCACGCCCTCCGACTGCTCCGGCGAGGGCTCAGCAGCCAAGTGAGCAAGCAACCCCCCCCCCCAATGCCCCTCCCTGACTCAATCAACACTGCAATTTAAAATGTGTTCATTGCAGATGCATCTTGATGAAGGATACCAGCGAATATCGCCACTACAAGGCGCTCAAGAGGGCGTATACGGAAGTGAAGCTGGCACACGAGAAGGCCACATCCAATCCGATTCCAGCCACTGAGTCCGCCTCGGCCAAAACCTATCAGGCTATCAAGTGTAAGTAGGATCAAGAAGATATTCGTAAATAGTCAAATCTGATTTGAAATATGCAAATTTTATTTGGCTGCATTGCAGGCGTTATGATGCTGAAGCGCAAATTGAAGCGTATACGTGAGGGTCGCGGCGCCGAGCCGGAGGATGACAACGAAGAGCTCTGCGCCGATTCCTAAACTTGTTTGCTAATGTACTGCGCAAAACCAAAAACTTTCGATTTCTTCTGCTTACAAAAGACAAAATCCTAGGCGAGGCGCTTATGCGCTGATTTCTTTAGCTACCTCCCAAGTCTTGAACATGCGTATATATCTATCACCTATACCTTACAATGCAACATCACACAATCACAAACAATCGCACATCCACACCCACTCACAGGCTCTCTAATGGCTTAGTCAGTTGTCAAATATCAAATGAGTTCCAAAGCAATATTTATGTACTTGTGAATTTATGTACAACGAATTGTTTTCTTCGCTGTATTGAATTATTTGTAGTTTGAGCTGAATAAAATTGAAAACAATGTTATTTAAACAAACAAAGTGAAGAAGTAACAAGGAGGGATACGAAACATAATTCATTTAAAACGTATTTTTTTGCAGTAGATTTCCGGTCAGTGGAATATTGAAACTCTGGTTGTTGTTGTTGTTGTTTTTAAATATTCTTGCTTTATTGATATTTGAAAAGAATTTCTATTTGAATTTTTTTTCTTATATGCCATTTGATTTTTGTTTTGTTTTTTGTTTGTTTTGTTTCCATTCACTTTTCCATTAATTGTTATAAATAAGTAGTTGTTGCTTGTTATCTTATCGAAGTTATTTTTGTTTAGTTCTGTTCGGTTTCTGTTTCTGTTTTTGTTTTGTTTTGTTTTTGTTTTATCGTGTTGCTCTTTAAACCTTATTGTTTTGCATTAAAAATTCTCACTAGTTGCTAAGTTTTTTTGTTTCCTTTTTCAATTTTCTTTGTTGTTTTGTTTTGTTTTCTGTTTTGGCATTTTTACTTTGCATTAGTTTAATTTTAGACGTTTTGTGATGCCAATTTGCATTTTTTGAAAATTCTCAAATAGCATTACGAACAAATTTACGTTTTTCATTTACGTTTTTGTGTGCCGCAAAATATTTGTGTGTATGCGTGTGTGTCGATGTGAAAGAAAGGGACGTGGGGCATGGTCAAAGTTGGTTGGGGGCATGGGGGCGTGTGGCAGATTGTGCATTTTCAATGTGTGGTTGTGGTAGTTATTGTTGTATTCGAACGGTGCAGGGCAAGGGATTGACAAAGTAATCGACGCTTCGATGCTCTTTCCATTCCGATGCCCATCAAAAATTTATACGTTGAGCAAAAAAAATGTGGGATTTTTACAAATAGCATTTAGGTTTTGTAAATCGTATAATTTTTAGTTTGTTTGTTTTGTGTTGTTTTTTGGTTTTTTTTTAGTATATTTAATTTGTTTTGGTTTTTTTTCTTTTTCTTATAATTTTGTTTCGTTTTCTTTCATTGCTTACAAATAAGTTCAATTCGTATTTTTTTTCCCAAGTTGTGTTTTCATTTATCATAGTTTTTTAAACAATTTTTCAAAATTTTGTTAACAATTTGCTGTGTATATCGCTTACCATTTCATTAATGTTAGTTTTAAACTTACTATTAAATGTATGTTTAAAATTAATGTTAGTTGGTTGTTCATTTTCATTTTCATTTTCATTTTCTGTTTTTCGTCTTTCCATTAAGGTACGTTCTACAAAAAAAATTTGTTGTTCTTTTGTTACTGTTATATAATGTTATAATGTTTATTTAGTTGTTATATCCCCCTTTTTATATGCACACAGGCATACATACATATATAAGTTTGCTCTTCACTTGATAATACACACATACATATATATTTTGTTGTGACTGTACCTCAGTACGAATACTTGAAAAGTTTGATCTCACTTGGATACCGACGTTTTACATATTTATATTAAATTTCAGTGTGTTTTTCCATAATGATGTTAATGTTTTACTTTATATTATTATTTTTATTTTGTTTTGTTTTTTTTTTATCCCGTGTTTGCATTGGTAAAAAATATTTGCACATTTTTACATTTTGCTCGGGGACTTATCAATTTGCAATGAATATGTTTTCACGTGTTTTGTTGAGCTATTTAAAAAAAAGTTTTTATGTAGTTTAATGACTAGTGATATTTATATGCGCTGAAATTGTCGCCACTCAAATATGGGCTTAATTATTATTTATTTTCTGAGAGTTGGTAGACAGTCTTTCTCTGCACATACTTGGCCAGAAAATACTGCAAACATTCCCAAATCGAATATCTGTACTCTTTTATAGTGAAAATAAAAAATATAAATTTTTTCAATGTTTACCTTGCTTGTTATTTAATAAATTAAAAAAAAAACACACACATATATATGTATTTAGCCCGGTTTTCGTTTACCACATTTGCCACTAATTGTATTTTTATTTATTTTCATCGTAAATGCATTTAATGTTCATTAAAACGATATTTTAAGTAAGTTTCAGTAGTTTTTGCTTACTGTGGACAATTCAATTTTCAATGTTCGGTTCGTTTATTCTGTACTCGAATTGGAACTTGCAACTGTGGCAACACGGTCTAATGATAATGGAGTTGGCATCGCTACAAAACCTGACTGCTGCAAATTATTGTGGGGCCTGTTAATGGCTAGTGCAAAGAATAGATTTGCAACACTTTTCTTGGAATTGTTTTGGTTATGCTGAAAGTCCGCACATATGTGCGCATATGTAAAATATGTAATCTGCTTTTTGTTTGCCCTAATACATATGTATATATGTACACAGATCGTTGGCAAGTGGCCTTCTTCCTGTTCAATCATGTTCGCTTGGGAAAAGAATTTACTTTGCGTCGCTTACGAATCAACTAATAAGCAAACAATCAAATATTACATAAACAATGCAATAAACAACAACAAAAAACACTTGCGGTCGCCATCATTCAACGCGAATCAAACGAACAAGCCGACAAGTTGGCCAAACATTCGAAGGCTGGCAAACAAACTATTCAACGAAAACATTTCAAATGAAATTAAATTCAAATTACACTCCAAATATGGCCCAAGGTGGTCTCCCAAAGACGTGCGGGGAGTGGGGCGTAGCCTGATAATGAGTCTGTCGAAAATGAGCAGCACGCGTGCGAAATGTCGAGCCAACAATGAACAAAGCTTCGGCTCTAATGAATGAAATTATGTTCAAAACATATTTTTGTTGCCGTCCCGTCCCACAGATGGAAGACAGAAAAAAATGAAATAAATAAAAACAAAATGTCGAAAAACTGTTTGCTTCCGGCCGAAACTTGGTCCTTTTGTCCATTTTGGGGCTGTTTTCCTATTAGCAAGCAATAAATTTGTCTCCTCCATTGAGCGTCGGCCTCCCACCCCTGGTTGCCATTTTAGCAGCAGCTAGGTGGAATGGATACCCATTGCACAAGGCTCGCGCGCGCGGCACATATTCCCCCATAGGGAAGCAGACTGGAGGCTGTAACTTTATGATTGCTTTTGTATTGCCCGGCAAGCAAAGGGAGTTGGAGATGAGGGCAGTGAGGGGGTGAGAGGAGATGCGTTGCGCGTCTCAGGGCAATAGATAAATGCTCTAACATACTTTTAGGAGCTGTGCTGTAAAAGTTATAACAAAACTCGCTGATACGCATCGCATCGCAGCACGGGCAGGCAGGGAGTATGGGAGGCTGGGAGGCTGGCAAGGACCCTGGCATCAAACGGCAAAATGCATGAGACAATGAGAATTACAAGAACAACAGCAAATATTGGGCAAATGCAAGGGTAGGGAAAGGTAGGGTTTGTGTGCGTGTGTGGTGGGGGGGCGATAGCCAGGCTAATGTCCTTTTTCTGGGTGTATGTGTGTGGCCACAGTTGGTATCATTGTTGTTGTAGCTGTTGTTGCCGCAACAATTATGATTTGCGGTTGGCTTCAATGTCGCCCAGCCTTTTTTATGCCCCAACCCTAATCCCCGCAAATCGCTCAGCGGGCTTATGTCCAGTCGGCAAACGAGCAAGAAAGCAGGAGAACAAGAAAACTCTAAAAACTATGAAAAAATAAATGAAAACAAAGAGGAAAACCCGCCTTGTGAGTTGATGGTTGGCCCGTCATTAAAAGTGCTTTAAAAACTTTTCAACATTTGCGCTTTTTATGTGGACTCCTGGTTATATGTGTACAAAATGAATTTGTTATTGGTTAATGGCTTGTATTTTAATTTAATTAAAGTGTTACTGTTTCGTCATTGAACCAAAAAGCGGCTGCCAATAATTAATTGGTAATATGAAGTGACGCCAAAGATATATATAAAAAAATACACCCGGGTTGTTGCCAAAGATCTCCGCGACAAGAAACTTGCTTATGTGATTATTACTGATTGCATTATCTGGTCTCAGAGTTCCCATTTCCCATTTCTTGGGAGAGTCTCCGTCTACAGATTGCCGGGCACTCTCCGAACGTCTTCTGGAGACTTGTCGTCCTTATTACATACATGTATACATTCATAAGTTGTATGTAAAGACAAGACAGAGCTCCAAAGAGAATAGCAAAATCGATAATGGCTGTTACCAAATTTTAAAAATGTTGTGGAAAAAGAAGAAGAAATATTTCACTTTTTTCAAAAGAAATGGAAAAAGCTGAAAAACACATTATTAATTCACAGTGCAGTGTTTTCATGTTTTTGGTTCTGGAATAAATGTTGGCTGCACAAAATATGATCGTCAGCAGCATATGTTGAGTGCTTTACAACACTCCACCCCCAGCCCTGCCGAGTAACGCACTCGCAGTACAGCATTTAATATGTAACATGGGCAATTCTGTTCGGCGCTGTTAAAATTTCCCTTGCCAAAGGGATTTGGTTGGGCATTGTTTTCGTAAACGTTTTTCAAGTACTTTTCATAACACTTTTTTTGTTATGGTTCCTGGTGCCTAATCAACATTACTTGATTTTTATTACCCACGGAAATGCAGATAAGCGAAATGGCGAGAAATTAAGCAATGTCATAAAACCAAAGCAAACAAACCAAACAAAACCAGGCCAACTTCACAACCAGAGACAAGGCAATTTTTTGGCCCTTATTCTTGTTGTTGTTGTGTGTGTGTGTTTTTTTTTTTATGTTGTTGGCACGTGACCCGCCCAGCCAGGTAGCCGGTGTAAATTGTGCACATACATGTATATTGCAGCACAATTGTAAATTTGCATAAATTATTAGGCGCGAATGCATTAAAAACGGCAAATGTCCTAAGCAAAAGCCAGAATAAATTGCAGTGTCCTATGGAATCGTGTCTTAAACTCGAGACACGTGGATATCCTCAAGCCGAAAAGAATTCCTCAATTTGTGCAGGAAACAAGAAGAGGGTCAGAAGCGGTCACAATATATCTTAACAGCTCGCAGAGCATGAAGTCCCCTACTAGAATCAAACAAATATATAGCTAATAACCCAGACTACGACATACAAATTAAAAGAAAACGTAATAAATAAATAAAATGGGAAAATTGAAATACTTTCAGTTCATTTCAGTTCATTTCACATTAGTATGGGTAGATTCCTATAAACAAACGGAACACCCTGTCGCTCATCTGTGGCCTTATTGTTGGCTGATGTTTTCCGGCTGTTTAGGCGATTGTGGCCAATTATAATGCGATTTGCACGTGCGCGCAATTCGCCTACCATGAAAATTGAATTTGAATTCCAAATGTTGATTATTTGCTGTGGACACACACATATACACTTCAGATTCCCAGGCGGCATAACAACCAAAGCTTTTCAGCTGACTAATTGATGCAAATCGTGTGTCGCTGTTTATTTGCACTAATTCGATTGACGCAAGCAGCTCAAAATCTTAACTGGCTTGCCTCATCCTGAGCCCAACCCTGCCCCATCCTCTTATGTGAAGAACATTAATAATGGCTCTGCATTGCATAATAACCAACATTTACTGTGCTTGGCAAATTTTCAATTTGTTTCGATTGCTGTCAAATATACAAAATCAATAAAAACTGTTGATCAAAGTAGTTGCAACATCGACACCAATTCTTGTTTGATAGGAATGGAATCAATTTCAAAATGTAAATGAGCGATTTCCAATTCGAATTCGATTTGAGGTGCACAATATTCGAATATTGGAATTGTATTTGATTGAAAATGTTTAGCCAATTCTGAACTGGTGGACGCATAGTAAACTCAAATTTGTTTTACTTGTTCTTTTCATGCATATATATTCTTACTTAATTTGTGCTTACTTTGTTTTATTGTTGTTACTGACGTTCTTGTTGCAGTTGCAGTTGCAGTTGCAGTTGCAGTTGTAGTTGTAGTTGTTGCTGTGTTCGTTAAACATTGGTGTACAATTTTGGCTACTATAATTAGTTAGTTAGGGTTCGATCCTTTTTGCATTTCCATTACTTATGTATACATGTGTGTGTAAGTATATAACCAAATACAGTTATTTCGCTATGTACGAGTATCTTTGCTATATTTATAGTTACTTGGATTTGATGTTGCTGTTGTTGCTGTCGCGATTGATGCTGTTGCCACGATGCAAAAACAAAAGTGTATAAAAACCGGAAAACAAATGCAAATTTTTCTTTTTGCTTTTCAGACTGTGTATGTGTGTGTGCGTGCATGTTTGTGAGTACTGTTGTCCTTACGGGACTTACAAGACAGGTCTCGCCACATTCGGCTTAGCCGTCGTGGATGCAATCTCCGACAGCTTGATGTCAATGGGCACGCGAGTGTCGTAGAGCGTGGGAGCCTGCAGGATAATGCCAGCGGTGCCCACAACGACAGCTATTGTGAATATCCAGAGGAAGAGTCGATCCAGCACCATGGCCACGTACTTCCAGTCCTCTTTGACCTGTTAACAAACATTCAAATTAATCAATTGCAGCTAATAACAATGCCAGACATTTCAATGAATGAGGTGAGAAAAGTGAGTAATCTACTTGATATGAATATTTGCATCATTCGAAACATTCAGCCGGGCAAATTGTTGGTTTCTTCAGTACTCGAATAATGATTATGATTTGTGTTATTCAATAAAAGATTCTTCTACTTCTGGCTTGCGATATTCCTCCAAAACTTCTTCACGATATGATTTTTAATTTTAACTAAATTAACTTTTTCACATTGTAGTTGGACATAGTTGATTGCGGAATTCTCCTATATCAGTATAGTACCAACTGGTTACAGGTGGTGGTTGACAAGAACAATTTCAACATCTTTCTTCTCATAACCTGATCCCATTTTAATAATGAATAAAATGAAGTCCCGCCGTAATCATTTGTTTGAATATGTGAGATTTCATTGTAAGAAACCTGATCTAATGAATGGCATGAATGAATGTTCGTTTCATTTAAGTAAAGATGATTCCAACTTAGTTTACTCTGTTTACTAACAGTTAGACGCTGTCTGGAACTCAATTCCATTCAGTGGTACTTGATGTATTCACCGTCACATTCCTGTGGCAACCTCCAGCCCACCACTCCCGCAGACCTTCATGCCTCATTCACACGATTTGTACTCAATGCAAATGCCAGCACATTGCCATTGTTAACTGTTCTATTATGTTCTATGGCTGATGTTCTTTCCCGCATATCTCAGTACTTGCGGCTTGTCGTGTTGTGTCCTGTGTCCTGTGTCCTGAGTGCTGCTTCCTGTGTGTGCTGTATGCTGTGTATTGTGTGTGTGTGTGTGTGTGTGTGTGTGCGTGTGTGTGCTGTGTGGCATAGTCAAGCCCAGCATGACATTTCAATAATGATTGAATGTGTGCATAATTTTAATAAAATACTTTTATTGGCATTTGTGCCGCCACAATACATGCACCATGTCGTGGCAACCTACTCACACAAGGACAGCACAGCACAGGACAGGACTGGCGTGTTCATAAGGCGCATGAAAAGTCATTAAAACTTTTGACGGTAGTCTAGTCTCGTCTCTACACTCTGCTATGCAGTGTGGTAGAAGCGAAGGATATGGACAACGACCATGCCACGTGCATGTTGAAAGGTCGACGAAAAGGCCAAGGCTAGACAGTGTGGACAATATTATCAGTAACATCATTATCTACATACATCATTATCTTCGAAGAAACGGTAACTGCTAATGGTAACTCATTTGTCCCGGCTTTGTCCGGGTGTCCTCGATGTCCTCGATGTCCTCGGTGTCATCGCCTCTCCCATCGATTATTGGCATGTACAAGCAGAGACTGCTCCCTAATTTATTGCCACCGCCAACGTTGGTCTATTGACATTATACGCCCAATTTTGTAGGCCATGCAGGCCCCCAGGCAACACCCCCCTATATCCCTGATCCCAAGTGCCGACCCGACCCGCCTGCTCCCATTGACAGCCCTGCTCCCTCAGGCTGCGAGCTGCTTGAGACTTAGGCTAAGCTGCGCCAAATGCTAAGCAGCTTTCGGCTTTGCCAGACGACCTACTTTAACCTGATTGCCGCCTGCTACATTGAAAGAAATGATGCATGACCATGACCGAATCGAAAAAGTTATATTGATGGGAAACAATACGAAGGAAATAATCACCAAAAATATTATCTGAATCTTACGAATCGGCTGGGTCTGCATTTATAGGAATTTGAAAGCAATTTATAAATAATACTTTTATTTTTTTTTTTTTTAGGAAAAAGCGAATATGTTTAAAATCACATTTGAAACGTTTACAAATATGTGGAGAACACACCATGACCAACGAAATGTTATCGAAATTTAAGTTTTGATCAGTACTTGAATAATTGATTTGAGCATAAGTTTGAAAGTCTCATATCGATAATTCCCAATTATGTGCATAAATCTCTATTCTAATATAGAGGACAGTAGATATCTTGCGTAACCCAGCAATTACAATACAGAGCCAGCACTGTACAGTATTTGGCCCATTCATGAAAAACGGGGTACGCACCTGGGTACGCAATGATTCTTGCAATCGGTAATCGATTTTTATCGCTTTAAAAAAAAAAAAACAGTGGAAGGGTATTGATGACAGAAACTTGATTTGGGGGTGTACTTAACTTACACACCAAAGGTCTCGGCTGTTGATGCTAATGCGGAATAGGTTCGGGCCTGCTGCCATTGGCAGTATGTGCTGAGCACGTGTTGCAGCTGCTTAAGGAATGTGGCTTGCAACAGTGTCGGCCAGCATCAGTACTGTTGGCGTCCGGATATACTACCAAATATGGGAGCCAACAATGCAAAACGGTCAACCAGTCAGAGTCACTGGTCGGGCCGTTGATGTACTTGACAGTAACATTCAGAATTGACTTTTACCATTCAGCACGTAAGCTGCCCCAAAGGAATGTGGATCCCCACCAAGAGCACTGGGCACCAGCAAGACGGTAGCGCATTCTGATAGGAAAGCAGCAGCAATCTTCAGTAGCACTAAGTAGTACTGATGCCGTATGGGAATTTGGGCATATCTGAAGCAGCTAAAGAAGCAGCTTATATTCGGGCATTTTGTAAAAAATATGTCAAATATCAATACAACATTCCGATAACCTATTGCCAACATTAACTGTTACCTCTATGTTTAAGGAACATATTGAATAAACTATCTTCTGTGTACAAATCCCAACATGAGTCTGCTGCGATCGGATGCGTAACTCACCCGTGTGCTCTCCTCCTCCTTGCGCGTCTGATCCGCAATGTACGTGACGCCGTCCATGGCTTTGTGGAGCTCCGGGCAGGTGTGCCAGCGCTGGCGGACATTGCCACGCCCCGAACAGCAATGGGGGCCGCCCTCGCGCTGGCAGGCGGGCAGTATATCACAGGCCGGCGGTGGTGGTGGCGGCGGCGTTGCACCGCCCGCTGCTGCAGCAGACGCAGCCACTGCTGCAGCCGCTGCGGAGGTGCTCGCGCCCGAAGCCGATGCCGATACGGCTGCAGATGCCGCAGCGGCGGCAGATGTGGTGGGTCGATGCATAGGCAGGAGCTCCGAGGATTGGCAGGCGGCGCCGGCGCCCATGCCCTGGTGTTGAATCTGTATGCCGCTGCAGCAGGAATCGGCCAGCGTTGAGGCGGTGGCCACCGAATTGACCGTCGTCGTGGACTTTATCACATTGGAATTGTGGTTACCGCCCAGGCCCAGGTCGCAGGTGGTCGTTGAGGCATGCGCCTGATGCGCATGCACCGGCAGTGGCGAGAAGTTTGCCGAGCAGCTCGACTGCTGCCGATACAGATGATAACTGCCTGCCTGACTCGCCTGATGAGCCAGCGTCGAGGTGGAGCTACTTTTGCCAGCCCCACTCCCACCGCCACCGCCACCGCCACCATAACCTCCGCCCGCACTGTAGTGAAGATGACCGGCACCATTCTGCGCCGTCTGACTCGAGGTTGAGGTCATCTGCCGGAACTTGGTCGGCGTCAGTGGATGATCCAACAGAGAGCCGCCCGTCTGCTGGTACTGATTGTGATACTGTGCATCGATGAGTGAGGACGTTGTCGAGGTCTGTTGATGTACTGTCGAGATGGTCGGCGGATACAGCGAGCTCAAGTGCCCAGTGATCGTTGATGCACCACCCCCAGCTCCACCCATGCCCATGCCTATGCCACCAACAGTGCCCAGATCGTCCATCAAGTTCATGGCCTGGACTCGATGCTGTAGATGTGGCGAGGTGCTGCGCGACGTCGTCTTGGGGCTGTGATGCATGCTGCAAATGCAAAAAGTTATCATGGATTCAGTGTCATTTTTTTTTTTAAATTTTAAAGTTTTTCATTTTAGAAATAATTTTAAAATATAAGAAAACAACTTTAAAAATTAAATCGACTATTACAAAAATATGGTGTTTATTTAAAAAACTTTTAAAAATATTTTATATCATTATAAAATGCATTTTTCAACAATTGAGAACGTTGCTCTCGAACGGAACCGACTGCGAAATACTCTCTCGAAAGTACAATCATCTGATGACAATTTCCGAATGCATTTAAGGGTGTTATTTGATGACTTTGGACTTAAACTCTCTGAAACATAGGCATTGACGAATATGGGCGCAGGTGTGGGCATGGCCATAACTATTTGTTAGCAGTTCCGAAAGGCGGCCACTAGTAATATACCTACAATTCGGATAATTGAACAGGTCTAACTCAAGAATTTGAAGATATATGGCCATTTCAAAGGTAGGACACTACCAGCAAACTACCAACCAAATTTGGTGACTGTAGCTTTCAAATTGTGGAAGTTATGTCGTTTTACCGATTTACATTGATCGATTTTTATCGATTTCTTAGCACTCCTCACTCCCTCTTGTTTGACGAGGGCACAAGCAAGTTCCAAGTCTGTATCTCTAAGTCGAAAACAGTGCGTTCATACAGATGGACAGACATCATGACGGACATTGCACATAACCAACATAGAATAAAAGGAATCATTTCTAAAATTCAGAAAATGGTAATGAAATTTGCACTCTTTACTATAGTAAAATATAAAGCTGCTTTTAAATTAGGGACTGCGTAGGTCTCCCTAACCGGGAACAAAGGGAAAAACCCATACTTAATAATAATAACAATATAATAATAATAATAATAATAATAATATTAATAATAATAGTAATAATAATAATAGTAATAATTATAATAATAATAAAAACATATAAGGGAAAAATAGCCAATGACCAACTTATTTTGTCGAAATTTTTTAGATTTTTTTTAAATCAAGTTTTAAACATAAAATTAGGTGATTTGTGTTGTTTGTTGCACTTACCGGGACAGGGCGACGGGTGGAGGCAGCGGTGGTATTTGATCCCTCAGCTCGAGACCATTACAGGTGCGCACCATGAGACGGCGTGACGACTTGCTGCAGACCAAAATATCAAATGGCAAAGGATTAGGATGAGTAAGTGGTTTAGAACGTCGTGTATGTTTGGATATATATAAATATATGTTTATATATTGGGACATACATCATCTCGCTGATCGGATAGAGCGGGCGACGCATCACCAAAAAGCGCGGCAGCTGATTGATGAACACCGTGCGCACCCATGGAGCCATCGTGTGCGTCTGCGGCGACCGGAAATGGATATTCAGTACCAAAACTGTAACACAGATGCTGCAAAAGGAGGCAAGTTATTAAAGGTTTTCAGATGCGGAGAGAGTATGGAGTAAGCGTTGTCTGAGTCCCTTAGTCTGGCTAATTAACTTGTGATGTCTAATTAGCTGCTGCCCCAGACGGAGGCGCTGATGGAGACGATGGTGGTTCTAGGCTGATGTTGGTGTTAGAGTTCGGTGTTGTTGGTGGTTTGGTCATTGCCTTATTTACATCATTAGTGGTCCAAGTCTGAGATGGAGTCCTGTTGCGCCAAACCATCGTGGCCATTGTTCTCGACCTGAGCAGCAGGCAATGTGCTCCATGTACAGGAGAAAGAGAAAGCGGGAGATGGAGAGGCAGAGAGGCAGAGAGAGGGGGGATACAGCCTCGACTTTTGTTTACCAACAATTAGACGACCATTTGTGTGGCGAGCTGGGCATGGCAAATGACTGCAAATTGCCTGGGCATTTTTGAGGTTGACTTGCGCTCAAGTCAAGTCGAAGCAAAACAAGTCGAGTACCCCTTCCAGGTTAAGTTAAATGGGGAGTGGCATATGGGCAGTTGGCCAAAATGAGCATCAGATATAAAGAAACCCTACTCCACACTGAGCCAGCCAGAATGCTCTATTCTCGCTAAATCCAATATACCCTGAATATCCGAAGTAATCGAGCATTTTAACTGTTATTTTCAGAGACCATATTTACTAATTATATTGTTGGTGATTATAATTGAGTTTTACAACGAAATTTAAAAATAAAGTTTATTATTATTATTGTTTTTATTTTTTATTATATTTATTTATTTCAAGGGGAAATCATCTTCATGCGGAGTTGAATTAGAGTTCCCCAGGTCTTTAAGCTGATGACAAAAAGTGAATCTGCCTTCTATCCCAGCCGCCATAGAAACCTCCAAAGACTGAAACATTTGGAGAAGCACTTTCAGTCTGACTTAAAAATATAGCAGTCACAATTGTGAAATTTGCTACTGACTTATTCCTAAATTTGTGGGTGAAGCACCACCAATTACTGTAATATTTATCTTTATTTGTAAATCAATATTGTCTCCAATCTGCACTCATTCATTATAATAGTGGGATGCAGAAGAAAACTTTAAAACTTCGCCAAATAAATGCAGAATAAAAATTGAGCTCGTTGGGAATTTATTTTTTTGCATCCTTTTCCGTAACAGCAGCTGTCTCTTAAGCAGGAGACACCCTGACAAACTCGGGGGGGGGGGGGGGGTTTCAAAACATCCACCAGGATACTCCAGGTTTATGTGCACCGTTATCAGTTGGCATGCAAATCGAAAGAGTGCGTGACTGCCTTGGAATTTACATTCGTATTCGTATTCATATTCATACACACGCTCACTCACCTGAACGTATCCAGTATCATTGTAAAGAGCACAAATTTGCCGAGCAGCGGCACCACCAGCGACGTGGGCGGAATGATTTCCGCCAGCAGCAGGAAGAATACAGTGAGCGACAGTAGAATGGATATGCTTAATGAGACCTGCAATAGACAGACAAGCACAGAGAGCGAGAGCAGAGTGAGAGAGGGAGAGAGAGAGAGCGAGTAGGGGAATATAATTAATGATGTTTTAGTCAAGTTCATTTTGCAGCTTTTTGATGGGAAAGAATTTGGGAAATTGAGTTGAACGTGAGCGGAGAAGAGAGATGAACGTTAATGGTAAAGGGTGGGGCCGATAGAAGTAACTGGGAGAGTGGTGTGAAGGTGGATGTGTACAGACTGTGTGTGCCAACATAAAGAAGCGACAATTGTGAAAAGGACGCAATGAAGATTCTGATGATAAGGCTTATGTCAAAATATGAATTTATGTGACTTTTACTTAATGTTGTGCATGTTGTGCTTGCCGAAATACATATATACAAACTTGTATATATATATATATTTGTATGTATATATATATATGAAATGCCTTCAATGCTATATGCCAAGTTCTTTCTTCTTAACAATCCAAATAATTTTTGCTTAAAAGAAAATATTTTTCGTAAAAGCATTTCGTACACTTTAGGAATTAAACCTATATTGTCCTGCAAATCAAGTCAATTTGTATTAATTATCATTGTCAAACCAATTACTTTTACTGGAAAGTTTTTAACATTTCATAAGATCTATTTACTTACTTTTATTTACTGCCGATTTCGGACTTTATACTTAATCAATAAAGGCTTTTGTTTCCACAGCTTTTGATTTGAATTAGAAATGTATAAATAAGAAGAAGAACACTAAAACCATTAATTGCTAAAATGCAATTTAAATTCTGGACGAAGAAGAAGAAGCTTTCCCACTTGTAAATTAACTTTTCATCAATTGCCAGTATATTGTTTGTATTTTTAAAAATTTTTGAATCGAAGTCGAAACAAATTTAAAATTGATTTGCATGTGTGTGTGTGCTTGTGCATGTGTGTTGGTGTGTGTTTGCAAGATGATAAGATGATAATGATGGTGTAGAGGAATACCTGTCAACAACAACAACGAAAACATCAACAACAACAACAACAACGGCAGCAAAAACGGCAAGAAATATAAATAAACACACGACATAACATACATGCGTATACACATACACATATACAGGAATGCATATATACACATATTGCGGTGTGAAACACATAAAAAAAACGGCATACTTCCAAGCTCGCCCAATAAAGCAAACTCAATATCAATTGTGAGTGCGAGTGCGAGTGAGAGAGTGAATGTGAGTGAGCTGCAGTTAGCGGATGCCAAGTTGTACGATTAACTGCTAAGCACAGCTGGCTCAGTTGAAGGTCAGGGCAGGTGCGCTCAGCTGATTGTCAGCCCCTCTGTTTCCCACCCTCTTCCACCTTTCATCTATGCCGCTTGTAATAAAGTGTGTGCAAAAAGTAATTTAATGTCGAAAATGAGACGGGCTATTTGAGTTCTTCTTCAGCTGCTTTTGTGTATGTGTAATTGTGTGTGTGTTCACAGAGGAATACAATCTCAAAATGAGTCTCTCATTGTCTGTGTGTGTGTGCCATAAATTGTCTAATAATTTTATGATACTTAGCCTTAGTGCCGTAAAGCGATTAGTGCGACTGACTAATTAAGCTTTTGACATGCAACATCAGGTAAAGTCAAGCTCAAGTAGAAATCATATACGTCTCTCCATCCCCTAATTATTTATGAAAATATAGTAATGTGCATGTATGTGTGTGAACATGAAGGCGTAGTGCATTTACACGCCTGTCGCACCAGGCGAGCAGCCGTGGGGCAAATGACCCTTGCAAAATGTAACTGTTTCAAGAATATTCAAAAATGATAACTGGCCACTGCCGCCACACATTGCCTGCCACAGTTCACAGTACTATACTGGCTCGGCTTGACTCGCTACTTAGTATTGGACACGAATGCTGTCCGGCAATTGAATGAATGGAGTGCGTTGTGCCACATATGCATGTAAATTGCCAATTGAAATTCCGATTCGAAATTCGTTGCAGATGCCGATGCCGATTGGGGATGCGGGCCCCGTTACGTGCAAGAGCTAGTTATATTTTTTTCAAACTTCACTCGCTGGTATGATAAGGATTGGACACAATTTATCCACCACCACCACCACCAGTAGCACCACGCTCAATATTGTTGACTGCTCTTAGGCGTAAATATTTGTGCGGTCTCTCTCTGGGTATGTGTGTGATATATCCAGCTGACCATTTAGCCATCTGTCAGTTGTGTGTGTGTGTGTGTTTGACCATAAAAGGAACAAAAGTGTAGTACAGACACGCAGCACGACCGGATGGCCTCGTAAAATAAGAGCACAATGAATTGTTTATTCGAGTGTATCCAAACTGAAATGCCGAAAGTGGACAAACTCCGGCACTTTATGCTCCTGAGTTTCCATTCTCCACTTAGTCGTTCTCTTTAACATATGCATCGTCATCAACCTGCTATCGCTTATCCATTCCGTTCATAATTTTAATCGAGCCATACTTCTGCTTCCTTCATCTTCATCACCCAGTTATCCCGCTGCTTACTATTTCTAATCAATCAGTTAAAGTATTTCAGAATATCAGTACTGGATAAATATTTGTAGAGATTAGAGGTTGTTTTCAATGTTCATGGATTTTGATTAATTGCTTATATTAATACCTATCTGTAAGCTTAATTTTTATTCTTTATCTGATTCCCTTTGTTGTTAATTTCCTTATTTTTAGTCATGTTTTTCGTGCAGCTACTACCGTAGTATGCAAAAGGCTTTTCCAATTTTCTCTTCTTACTTCAACGAGTGTTGTTGTTTATGATTTGCATTTCGTTATTTCCAATTCGTATGAAGGCTTAAAGCCAAATGCTAATCCTTCCCACAACAAGAGTAGCTAAACTGATCAATAAGCGAAATTAGGGTTTGAAGCCACCGCTAAACGTGTGGCTATGTAATTAAGACTAACAATAAGCAATTTATATTAAGCCACGCAAGGCTCCAAATTCAAGTATGTTAACAATTCAGTATCATTCAAAGTTCGCTCTTGTTAATTCAACGAGTGCTGTTCTACATGCTCCTTAAATGTTGATAGTTTGCGCTTGTTTCCATTGCCTGGCCAACGAATTGGATTGTATATTTTAAACGCTCTTCTTCAATTTCAACGAGTGCCACTTCTCGCATGTTTACAATAGCAGCGAGAGCAGCGTTCTGAGACTTATTTGCATATTATGTTAAAGACTTGCAGTTCCATTGGAGAGCTGACTGGCTCTTTAATTATTGAAATGGCATAATTTCTATATGCGGATTCGCAAGAGAATTGCTTTATCCGGCAATAGGTACGGCACTGTCAAATGCACGGTTTGCATCGTCTATATTTATTGCACAAATTATGCATAATGGACGCTCCAACGTTGATGTTGACGTCAACGTCGACGTCGACGTCCATTGAGATTCATAAAACCTCGCGCACATACATACGAGTAGTACAAATTATTTTTGCATTTTATTTATTTTGAAAATTGGCCATAATTTATTCATTGGTCTCAGCATCATGTAAATATTTATATATGTATATGCATTATGCCGCTTTTTTTTAAATTATTTCTTGTTCCATTTGTTTCATTTTTATTTTGTTGAACCGTTTTTCGGCTACTTTGGCCGTAGTTGCAGCCGAGAAACGCCCAGAACGAACCACAAATCGCGCGCGTTTTTTACCGCTGGCTATTAATTTGCGCCACTTCTGTTCACATTAAATTAATTTTATTTGTTGAAAGTTAAATGGCGGCAAATAGTGAAAAGAAAATCACGAAATGCATTTTCATTTTCATTTAAGTCTGAAATAATTTCTTTTAAACTGCCATTGAAATGGTGGCTGGGAAAATGATGTATAAGGTGAGTAATTGCTGTGGGTAGGAAACACCAACTAAATAACAAGAAAATAAAAAGAGACAATTGAATGTTGATGCATTAGCTGGGAGTCAATTGTAGGTCAGTAATGGTAGATGCACAAATGAAGCTCGAATGATTCTGAACATTACTCACCTTTTCACCGCTGTCGGAGGGCAGGTAGAAGACCAAAATGGTTAAAAAACTGATGCCCATGCAGGGTATGATCAGGTTGACCGTGTAGAAGAGGGTCTTTCGTCTCATCGTGATGTTGAATGTTATGTCCAGATATGGCTCATCACAGCACGTGTAGAATTTCTCATTGCTACAGAAGATACAGAAAACAGCAAAAACATGAATCGGCTAGACATATACATATATAATGTGGGTGTATCTGTGTGTTTGTTTGTGTCTGTGGCAAGTCCATAATTCATCATAGTTCATCCACAATAAATATTGAAAAATACTCAACATAATATCTGATTTTCCAACTTGACCGTCAAACTGCGACTCCAGCCTGACTCAAGCCACAGTCGGGCGTAACCTACTGCGAAATACTTCGATACCATAAGTAATTCCAGCGGATAACAAGTAACAAGGAACAGGGTGGGTGTAGCCAAGAAATACTATCAAAGTTTTCTTTTCCAGTTGCGGTAACCTTCCTTCGAAGTTTGGCAACTGTAGCTCTTAAATTATGGGAGATATGGGATGTTGGTTCCTAGGAACTTTCTTTCCAAAAATTGGTAACAGTAGCTATTTAACAATGTACCCTTTAAATTTGGAGACACTAGCTTTCAAATTGTGCGATATATGTAGTCTTATCGATTTACACTAGCATGCTTATCAGTTTGGGGAGGCGGATTGGGCGTGGCCATCCAATTTCTGGTCGATCTCTTAGGGGAGTTGCCAGTAACATACTTTTAAAATTTGTGGAAGCTATGAGCATTTTAGATCTCTAGGGCCGAAGTTCCTGGGCGAGTGTAGGCTTGGTCTAAAAATATATATGCCGATCTTTGGAGGAGGCTACCAGGAAGTAACCTTTTAGGTTTGGTTACTCTGTTTTGGAAACTGTGGGAGATATGCGTGCATATCGATTTACACTTTCCGAGATATCGGAATCGGCGAATATGGGCGCAGGTGTGGACGAGGCCGATTTTTAAAGGCGGCTACAATTAATATACCTACAAAACTTGACGGCTTTAATTCAAAACCAGCTGAAGATATAGCCATTTAAAATTTGTAGGAGCGGGGAGCCTGGGGGCAGTGGAGGTGGGCGAAGCATATTCCGGCCTTTGACGTACATCGCCAGCGTTATACCAACCAAATTTGATGACTGTAAAACTGTGAGAGATATGTGGCGTTCAATTTGCGAATATCGATTTCATCGATTTCCTAGCCTCTTAGTGGACGTAACGCTCAAATTTTAACACTTTGTCTGGCGCGGGCACAGACCAGTTTACATATGCGCCAAGTTTCAAGGCTCTATCTCGAAGGGTGTCGAAGAAAGTTGCGTTCATATAGTCGGCCAGAAAGACAGACGGACAGACAGCATGACGGACGTTGTAGAAAACTAATATACTATGATACCTTCGGTATCAAAGTATAACCAACAAAAGGAAATCGCAATTTAAAATTTAATACTCAGCCCGTATAAATGAGTGTCCTTGGCTAATGAACTTGACAGTTGGCGGCATAGGAGTCGAGGAGGCGATGTTTCCCAGTCGTCTAAATAATTTAAAAGTTAATAATCTTTGACTGCCAGCGCAACATGAAAATATTAAGCAACAAAATATGAAGTGAAAGGTAAATACAAAACAAACACAGAATACAAACAAATTTTGTAAATTAAGTCAAGAACTTTTTGACGACCGCACTTGACAAAAAAGGAGAAATGAAAAATAAACGCCTGGCAGCTAAGGAACACCAGTGGGCAAAGGGTTGGCTGGGCGTGTCCTGCCCTGGACTGTTGTGGCCGAGGCAAGGACTTGTGTTTTTTGTATATTTGCCATCAATAATTCTTAGCGGCTGCCGGCTTCATTTTGAATAAGAAAATATATTGTAAATAAATAATGAGCAACAACAAAAAGTGCAAGCAGTCGGTTGAATGTCGACAGTGGTACTGCCAGGGCAAATAACTGCTTCTGCCAGTTGATTTTCCATCCATCACACACACACACACACACACACACACACATACATCGCGCGCGGTCAACTAGATATGAAGTATGTGGCAATAGAGAGCAAAACGGAATTCAGCAGCGGGTCCGTGATGATGGGGCTGAAATAGTCGGGAGATGCTTCGACAGATGCTTTAGTGCCCAAGCAAAATTGAGCGTACAAAACTAAGACGATTAGGATATGTCTAGAAATTCATTTGGACAGTGACCCAGTTCGGTGAGGGGCAGTTTGGCTCATTTTGCCAACAGATATAAAAAAATTATAATATCACATGCAAACTTGAAATGACGGTTAAATATTGAAGAGGTAGCGACATAACTTATGTCAACCGTAGAGACCCGACTAAGCCAGGTAAGCAGGCAACAACAGGAAGGGCAAGGACTGATTATGATCTGGGATGAGAGACGGATTATTGCTAGATAATCACGCCCAGAAGTGTAGGAAAAGTAAGTGATGTAAGTCATGGGGCCAACTGGCGTGGCACCGTAGATGAGTTGTGGAAGTGACGTATATATTTGCATGTCCTAAAATGAAATATGTAAGCAACTTGAAAATCCATTTTTGCTGGTTTTTCTCTTATAGTTATTTGTAGTATCTACGGAAGCAGTGCTTAAAAGTAAGTCATAGGCCCAACTAGGGAGGGCTCTTATATGATAAGTAGAAGTGCCGTTCATATTTGCATACCTAAAGGTTATGTGTAGTTGTGGTGCTATTAGTTTTTAGCAAATACCTATGCATCTATCTATCAGTAAATCAATGTGTAGCTGGGATTATAACCTATAACTTATATTTATTTTTTTTAATGGGCAACCAACTGAAGTTCTTACAAGCTAGCATGAACTTTGACGGGATATTGAGATGCGTCGTAGAATAAAAATAAAAAATGAATAAGCTCAAGAAATTAGGTGGCTTGCGTCGGCTTTACTCAATGAGCTGGACATCTTTATTTCGAGGTCACTAACCAACACTACTTTTCTACTTGCTACCCTCTACGCCCGCCTCTCTCTCTCTCTCTCTACTTACAACTCACTTTGTTGTATCTTGCACAGACAACTTGGAAAACTCTTAAGCTTCAAAGCATCGACATGACACATTTTTGCTTTGGCATTTCCATTTCACGTGGGCCATGCACGCTTGTGTTTGTATGTTGGGCGTGTTTTTGTGCCTTTGCAAAGGTCAGTGTAATAAGCTCTGTTACGGCCAAGTTAGTTGGTTAGCTGGGGCTGCTGAGAAAAACAAACAATAAATCATAAAATAGGCAAAGGCCACAAGGCAGCAATTCCAACCGAAAGGAATTCTCTTAGGCCTTATGTTAATGGTGGGGGAAGGGAGAGGGGGGGGGGGGGGGTGTTGCGGATTGAGTGTATGTTGTGCTAAAGGTGGAGTGGCAGCTAAAGTCGCACATATACGAGGCCCAATGCGAACGCGTGTCTGGGCACGTCTGGACACGTTGTCGCCGCCGATGCTGAAGACGGTGGCGCCACGTAGGCAACATCAACAGCAACGGCAATGGCAATGCCACCACCAATAGCAACAGCAACAATCAAGCTACAAAAAATAACAAATAGAATTGCTGGTGTAACAAGAAGCAAACAGCAGCAATTCATCAATGCCTTGGACGACGTGTCGTATGCGAAATGAAAACAAAACAAACCAAAATCAAATGAAAATGAAAATGAAAATGACCAGCATAAAAATAAAGGGAAATAGAACAGAAACAGAAACTCAAACTACAGATTCGACTCAAGCCTTTGCCTAGAGAACTGGGCACAAAAGCGAAACAAAACAAACGGTTGGCGAAATGCACGCGAAATGGTTGTCGAGAACACATAGCTAAAAACTGACGCGGCACGAACCGAAAGCAGTTGAGCTAAGCGTATGTTGACGATGGGGAGGGGCGAAGGGGGGTGCTGGAAGGTCGAAGATTCTGACTTTGATTCTGAGTGACCGAAATGGCTGAATTGCTGATTGGTGGCCGACATACACACACACACACACACACACACAGTCACCGAACAAAACGCATAAATACTAAATGATTGGCAACATAAGAAAAAAGAAAAAAAGAAAAAATAAATAAGAAAATAAGCAAAAAGGAATGGAAGCGAAGCAGGGTGAGAGAAATGCCGCACAAAATGACCGCCGAATGACGAAGGATGCAGGCGGCGACGCTTCAAAGGGAATCTGCGGCGACCCGTAGGCGCCAATTGCCACCTTGCAACTCAGTAGGGGAGCAGGGGGTTAGGGTCGGGGGAGGTTTGTGGCATGGCTCGAACGCTTGATTGATTTCTACAACTTTGTGCCAAGTTCAGTTCGCTTTTGAGTGTTTTTCTACACTGTAATCAAAATGTGCCATCCGGGTACCAAGAAAAAATGTTAAATACATATCTAAATAAATAAATCCCATTTCCCAACGCACTTGTATTTAATTTGCATTAGTTGCTATATGTTATCTATAGGGTATCTGCTAGTCACAACTCACTTTTGACCACAATACTCTCACTAGTTGCTGTTGTCGCTTTGTTTCAATTTCGATTCTGGAAATCGACAAGGCGCAGAGATCAGTGCCTGGCAGTCAAAGAGAAGAATAGAAGGAAAGAGAAAGCTAATCTCGGCACATCGAATATCGTACACCCGTGTACATGATTTACCAGATACCGTTATATGTAGTGCCTGCAAACATATGTTACATTTTCAAAGTGAAAGACTGCTTTGGCTAGCACCATAATGGTAATAAAATCATCTAAATGAGAGCAATGACTTGAAGATCTACGGAAATTAGTGCCATTTAAATTGGGATGGCTAAAACTTATTAGTCGTTTCTTGCTGTTGGTTTCTTAAATATTTTAAAAATATTTTTTTAAATTTTTATTGATATTCTATTGATGATATTTTCGGTCAGGCGCATAGCTGGATGGGAGCCAGCCTTCACCTGGCACCTTGTAATCAAGCCATCAAACTCGACTAAAAGCGAAAGTAAAAGTACCAGAATCTGTCGATAAGTTGAACGAGTGGGCGAGGGGGGCGAGGTGGGCTATGCTGCGAGAGACTAGGGCTAAAGGGCAATCGTGTGCATGTGCGTGGCATGCTGATTTAGTGTGTTGTAACGCAGCGCACGACGCACTGCGGCAATTAGACAAACACTGCCGCAGGGGTTAGCAACACATCCGAAGGAAGGTAGTTGAACGAGTGGAAAAAATGGCAAAAAGATTGGGAGTACGGGTGAAAAAGGGAATGGGATTGAATTGGGTATGAGAAAGGTCATGACAGCAAGGACAGGAATGTGTGTTGAGGCATTGGCATTTGGAATGCCTACAAGCAAGACGTTTAAGTTAAACTTGGCCAAAGCCAGTTGTAGAACAGTCTCAAATGCTCTGTGCTGAAGATAATAATAATAATAAAAATAATATTAATAATTATAATTTGCATAGAAACCAATTTTGGTTTCGTTCTTTATGCATGTTATCAACGTTTGAGATAAACTTCAAGAATTTGGCTTTCATGCCACCGATGATAAGATTAAGATAATAAGATTAAGACTACGGCTTTAGTTGATTGGTCATAGGTCAATGGAATAAGCCACATCTGTGGAATAGAGTAGTAGCCAATGAATAGATACAAAATTGGAATTGGACGTTGTTAAATTTGATCTTTAAATTATGGGGAAAACACACACAGATGACAAGAAAATTGTAAGTAAAATTAAAATTTGTAATTAAAGCTTCGAGTTTCTCTCTGGACTTTCAAAGGTATACAATATATACTCATAATGCGATTAGTTATTATCCTCATTGAGATATTTTCCTTCAGAAATTTGTGTGTGAATATTAGGGAGTAATGTCGGAGAAACACTACTATTTGAATAGTGAAGACTGTTTCTTTTGTCTTCAGTATCATATTACCATATAAATTGTGTTTCCCTAGTATAACCCCCCGCGTATAAAACATAACAGCCTTGACTTATGTACATTAACAAAGGCATAGTTGAAATTTGAGCTAAATTCGTATCCTAGATACCATTTTAAGCAACAAATAAAAAACGATGCAGCTATGCAACATTGAATGAAGAAGAACGATGCAACTTTTCTGTAGCACCTTGTACAATTTCTGGAAGAAGAATAGGGTTTTTATCTGATAATAATGATATACATGTTTGACTTCTTGAACATGTGTTTCTTATTGGATGCTCAAGTATTCATAATAACTAACCTCACATGGCAAACGTGCAACTTCGAAAGCGAAACAGCTACAAAAATATCAAAACATAGCCAAAGCGCAAAGGGACTCAAGTCATTGAAGGGAATTAAAAGTTGACAGCCCCTACCCTACATACAGCCCCTACCCTACATACAGCCCCTACCCTACATATGTATATATATTTGTCTATGGGTGGGCTTGTGTGGGTGGGTGTTGGTGTTGGTGTATGTGCGTGTGTGCCGCAGTCGACAGTAAATTATACCACAAGTGCGTGACACAAACCAGTGGCGGACGGTATTGCGGCTTTTCCCCTTTATGGGCGGGGCATGGTGGGGGCAGGTAGGGTGTAGCGAAATCTGAAGTGTGGCAGGTCGTTTTATTGTTTGCAGCTGTTCGTCTGTGGGCTGGTGGTGGGGTAGGTGGGTGGTCTTAAAATGCTGCAACACAATTCACAGCACGTAGCGTAATCTTGCGATGAAGGAGTCGCTGTCGCACTGACACAGGCGGTGGCATTGGCAGCAACAGCGCGAACATCTCCTGTGGCACTTCTCCTCTGCCAGCATTTACTGTAATGCGCATCAGCATCGACAGTTAAATTAACTGAAGCGCCCACGTGTGGCCATGCAGCATTGAGCGGTGGGGCGTGATTGAAAACACACATTCATGGAAAAGTACGCCTTACAAGCTTAGATGATCGACAAAAACTGAAAATTGTCTGGCAACTTAGAATATATTTTATTGATTTTCGAAATAATTTCGGCATTCAGGAAATATATTTGTTGACATTACAAACGATTTATTTTTTCGTGTTTTCCAAGCTTATGGCAATAATATTTATATTTAAGAAATATATTTCTAAAAGTATACGGAAATGAAAATCCACCAAATTGCATTCAATGTTTGAGATACGAAACATAGCGTAATGTGAGAAATCGTAAGATATCATCGATTAATGCAGAGTATTTTAGCCTCTATTTCAGAACTCTGCTTAAGTACCCAGGAACTAAAGCTTTTAATTGTTCTAAATTTGGGCAAAATTCAATTTCGAATACTGAAATAGAAACCATTTTTACTTTTAGGGGTCAACTATTTATTTCACTTTCTGAGCGTCCAGAGCATGATGATTTTCCTTTCGAGTTTGTTTGTTTTTCTGAGTGCACAAAGCCATACGCCCAAGCTGCAATCAGTCGCTGATTGACGGACAAACAGATAGTGTGATGAAGTGGCCACCCCAAAGAAGAAGATGGAACTAGAGACACTGACAAAGAGAGAGAGAGTGAGAGCGACAGTTGTAGCCACCTGGGCAGACAGTCACATTACATAGTCGAACCGAAACCACAAAGCCATAAAATGAACGCAGAGTTTTAGCCAGCTATCAAGGGCAAGCTGGAATTAGATGTTTTGGGGTTAAAGCGCTCTCCACTTCCGCTGCGTTGATATATTGTCCATTGCTTTTGCACACAACTTTAAAATAGTTCGACTGAATGTGTGTGTGTGTGTGTGAGTGCCACACAATTCTGCCACGTCACGCAGCAGCAGGTGAGCAACTTTTATTTATATGTGTGTTGCTTGTGCTGCTGGTTATAAACAACACTTTCACGGACACCCCAAACGGCGACGTGCGTCGCGACATGTTTGTTGCTAGCGTTCGTGCCAACGACAACGACAATGAAGGTACCAACAACTACCAGCCAACAACAACAACAACAACAACAGCAACGGCTACAACAATAGTTGCGCGTTTTGTCGCCAATACTTTCCATTTTCCTGTGGTTTTTTGTGGTGCGCTTTTCCATTTTTTTTATGATCATTTTCGGAAAAAACTTTTGTTTTGCTCTTAAATTTCATTTCAGTTGCATTGTTGGAGGCAAAATTTCGAACGCAAATCTTAAAAAGTTGCGCCCATAAAAGGGAAAACAAGGCAAAAAATCGAATCGAGAGCGGGCTAAGTCAGGTGTTCAACTGGATAAGCCAGCAAAAATATTTTGAAAGTATCGCGAATGTAATCAAATATTGTTCATAAATGAACAACATCAACAATACGCGGAACATCAACAACAACAACAACAACAACAACAACATTAAGGTTAATGGCAGCAGCGCCACACTCACCTGCAACTATGAAATTCACGTGTGCAAGCTCGGTAGTTGGTCAGGTAATCTGGGACAAAACCTTTGAGCACATACATACATATGTACATATGCATACACATATTTATTTTTAGATTTGGTTTAAAACACAGTAAATCGGTTAAAATCCAGGACCTAATAGATACATTCTTGCTCATACTTATGTCTGCAGAAAATGCTAATGATGAGAACAATAGAAAAATGGGTCAAAACTTTCCCATCTTGATCAAATTCGAACTGTTGACAAATAATATTAGATATCAATTGGAATGCTTTACATTTTCAAGTACAGCTTTTACTCATGCAGACGGACGGGCGTGGCTAGATAGACTCATCTGTGGATCGTGATAATGGATATATGTATATATGTACATAATATGGTCGGAGTTGCGTTCTTATGCCTTTTAAGTCCGAGCTCATAGTGAGCCTGAATTAACAGTTATATTATTTACCAAGTGCAGAAGTTGGACAATATAGTGATTGAAAATATTTGGAAATTTAAATAGTCCTATTTCAATTTCAAGTAATTTCGAATTATCTGTTTCCAGTTTATACGTTCTTGAAGTAATTAGGTAGATTTATTTTTTTGGAAAACGAAAGGAAACTGATGATAGAACTCATGAGACTTGCATTTGAGTGTTCGTACAATACAATCACTAAATTTGACTTTCAAATATTTGAAGATGTCGCAAATTTGATATAAAATAGACCAAATGATGATATATAATAGACCAACAATTTCAATCAAATGCGCCTACTATTAATCCTATATATTTACTGTCGAGACTATGCCAAAAGTCTTGAATTCAGTAAATAAATTCAAGGACTTCAACGAACTATTAAAGTTGGTAATGAAACTTTGCTGGGGTTCCTAAGTATGCACGATAATCGTTACTCAAAGTCAGTCATTTTTCATATGACTGCCAGAAGTTCAAAGTGCATTTGATTAATTAACATTCGATATGACTTGCAAATTGTACACTTACGTGTCTATGAGTATGTGTGTGTGTCTGTGTGTGTGTATATATTTATGTGTGTATATGTATGTATGTAGGCTTGTTTATTCTTTGCCTTCGCAGCAGGAGAGGCTGCTTATGGGCAACAACTTTTTGGCACTTGCGAGGCGCAACAAAATGTGCGAAAACTCTTTGAAATGTTTGTCTAGGGCTAAACGCATTAGGGACACGCCTCCCGCTTTCCATGATGCCCCACCCCCACCTGCCCAGGCCAACCCTACTCAGCGCACATATGTTGCAGATGTGTGCTCACGAGCTTGCCACATCATGCTGAGTCGTGTAGGTGACGTAAATGAGGGCGTGGCAATTAAGCAATAACAACAGCCTCTTGGCTTGGCCAACATTGTTTTCGCGTTCCACACACACACTCACACACACATGTCCGCATGCACATGCACATACTAACCGTAGTAGTTGCTACAGTGCAGAAGCTGGAGTAGCTACTTCTTTGGCAGCCGGCGCCAAAGTTTTTTAATTTAAAAACTTTTTGCAGAGATTTGCGAGTTGTCGGGGTGGGGGTATATATGTACGTATGTATGTGTGGTGGTGGGGGTGATGGTGGGGGAGCGCGGCTGGGAGGCCGAAAAGGGAAACAGACGCCTCATAAGTGTAAATATTGGTGGTGTGTACAGCATGGACCACGCCCATAATGCCGCCCACTAAGAGTCGGACGGGACTCATCATCAAGTTGTCGTAGTCGTCGCATTTCCTTCTTGTTATTGTTCATGTTGTTGACGTCCTGTTCGCATCCTTGACCTGTGCAAAATGCTCTGACATTTCCAAAGATTTGTGTTTGTGTTTTGTGACAGTGGCCAAAAGTTGCCAAGGCAGCTGCCAAAGTTGTTGTTGTTGCTGTCGCACTTGCTGTTGCTGTTGCATGCTGGCATTTTGTGGACTTGTGTTGTAGTTGCATGGGAAACTTACCGCACTGCAGGAACTTCGAGTATATCCCATTCAACGGAAGTGTAGAACTCGGAGAGATCCACGCCCACTTCAACCACATTAGTGCCGTTCAGTTCATCGATGTGACGCAGATCAACCTGTCATTCAAAGCAAAAAAGACAAAGGAGAAAGAGACCGAATCTGAGTTAGTAAATTACAACAGTTAGTCTGAGTGTGCGAGAGAGAGAGAGAGACAAATAAACTTAAAAATAACGGGGCTACATATGTTGACAACGCACATAATTGACCTTAGAGGTGAGAGTGTGGAGGAAAGGAAATTGAGAGGGGGCCAAATGGATTAGTCCCTTGTCACTACACAAGGAAATTTCGGATATTTTTTATTCCCTTTATTGCTAAATATGAAATAAATATATAATAAAATAAATATATAAATATTTAATATTAATTAATATTATGGCAATGGACATATATTTTATGCAGTCAGTTAAGTTTATAAAACTCGATCTAAGCTCGAAACAAAACTCTATATATGAAGTCGATTTTGATCAATTCAATTTTAGCTGTCAAATTAAACTACAATTTTTAAAATTGAGTTAAATTTCTGGATAGAACATATGAGTACAATATGATAGCTTAAATATTTTAACGCAATATCTCGAGTTTACTGAGGCTGGAAAATAGAATGTGTTGCACTTTGGCTAAAAGAAAATGCCCAAAATGCAGAGGCAACACAAACTCATTGGGAAAAGGCAAGTAGTGGAGAGCATTGAGAGCGTGGAAACTAGAGCTAAGCCAGTCAAGTTTGCACTTCAGTTTCTGTTTCAGTTTTATCCGAGTGCAGCTGACAGGGCATGGACAGTGCAGTATAAGTGCAGGATGTGGACAGAACACCGCTTCAATTGGCATGCCAGACGCACAACTGGCACAAGCTTCAGACCACAGCAGCTGTTCATGAATTCCGGAAATACACTTTACTCGAAGCGGCAACAGCAACTTTGACATGCGGTTCGTCATGCAACAGAAAGCAAATTGAATATTAATGCGTCCTTCATTCCGATTGTGTCATCTTATTATGCTAAAGTAAGGCTACATGGAATAGCCTCAAACAAGTTTGCTAGTTTACATCACATTTTGGTATAGTTCCGAAATTTTTCCCCAAAAAAAAACAAAATCAGTCATTAGCTATTACATGGAAATACTTAATACATACACTTGTACAAGTAATTTCAAAAATATCTGAAAAACTTAAATTAAATTCACCAGAGTGAACTTTTCGGTTCTGTGATTGCTGAAATCGGTAGTTAACATAATCTAGATACTTTTATAAACTCATATGACACATATAAAATTAAATAGAAAATTAAAATATTTCACATAATAAAGCGAATACGTCTCAATTTAATCTTATTTTTCAACTATTTCAACTATAATAGTTGACATCAGCGAGTAATAATATTTTATAAAGATATTGAATTCTCTCTCTGACTGCTGCTTAAGCTCTTGAACGAACAATATTGTTCTCTTTTGAGGATATAGGTCAATATTGGTGAGATAATAGAGAGTGCATCAGAATTTCGGCATCTGCATGATAATTTTCCGCACTTGGTTTTTGATGCGATGTCGTTTGGGATTTGGTGTGGTGTTTACGCCTCAATGAGCTAACATGGTGAGAAAATGGAGGAGTGAGAGGGAGTCCGTCTATAAGCTGTTACGGGGTTTTGGGTCGTGCTGGGAGTGCTGCAAGAATTATTCTTTTCGCAGAGCGTGAAATTTGAGCGTGAAATTTGAAAAGTGACGTTAATTCGATTTGGAGCTCGACTTGAGGCGAGCTTAGTGGTATTGCTCCCGGGCGGGGCGCAAAAGCATCGATTTGTGCCAAATTAAGTGTGAAAATTGAGCCTTTGAGCACACACGCCTAGGCAGGCACTATAGAAATGTCCACAAGAGAGTTATATAACAGGCAGAGGGAAGCATATCTGTCCCTGAATCAATTCGGTGTATTTTGATAAAAATCGATTTACTTATCGACATCAATGACATCAAAATGAATATATGACCCCAAAAAACTGGCGTTTCTCCACCTGCTAGGTCGGCTTATGTAAAAAAGTATCCACATTTTTGGACAATGCTTATTTCAAACAGTTACATTATAGACACCTGGGTGCAATAAACCCCGTTTTTTTTACGTCAAGTTAAATATATTCGGTATAAATAGACCAATCCTTTGAAATCAGTTTAGTTATATCCTGCAACAAACCAACAAGGACTATGGACAAACAGACTACCATTGAAGTACGGAAACTCATCCTGGAACACTTCAAAATTGGATATTCACTTCGCCAATTAGCTGAAATGGTCAATCAGAGCAACTCAACTGTGAATATCATCATTCGGCGCTTCGTCGACGAAAATCGGATAGAGGGCAAGTATAGAATGGCACCAATCGAGATTTTCACCGAACAGGAAGAGCGGAGGATCATCAGGAAAATAAGGGAAAATCCCAGGCTATCGGCTCCACAAGTCACTCAACAGGTGCAGGACGAAATGGGGGAATAGTGCAATGCGGAAACTGTGCCCGAGTACCAAGGAAGAAGCCCTTTATTAGCTCAAAAAATAAAGGGACTAGGATGACGTTCACCAAAACCCACTTGGACAAGGATTTAGAGTTCTGAAACACAGTCATATTTGCAGATGAGTCGAAATTGAACATTTTTGTCTGGGACTGACGAAATTATGTGTGGCGACTGCCAAATGCTGAGCTGAATCCCAAACACTTAAGGGCAACAGTCAAGCACGGCGGAGAAAGCGTCATGGTATGGGCATGTATCTCGGCAGCCGGAGTCAGAAATTTTGTGTTTATTGAAACAACAATGGACAAGAATGTGAACCTCAACATACTAAAGGAAAATTTACTGCAAAGTGCTGAGAAGCATGGATTCCGACCTACTTTCCGGTTCTACCAGGACACCGACCCGAAGCATATGTCCGGAATTGTACAGTCCTGGATTATCTGGAACTGCCCCCACATGATAATTCCACCTGCCCAGTCTCCAGATTTAAATGTTATTGAGAATTTGTGGGCTCTTCTGGAAAATAAAACCCGGAAGCAGCGCATATCCAGCAAACATTATCTCAAAAATGCTTTGCGGGATGAGTGTAGCAAAATCAGCTCAGACACTACCCGGAAGCTGGTATCTTTCATGAATAAATGGTTAAGGGAAATAAGTTGTTATGGCTAAAGGATATCATACTAAGTATTGACATCCTTATTTAAGCTTTCATACGCCAAATATGTTACTTTCTTAAGACTGTTGGAAATAAGCATTGACATTTATTTTGGATATGTTTTCAGCTTTTGGCGAATTTTAATTAATTAATTAATATCTTAATAAATGCTAAAGTTACTCTTTCAAACGTGATAAAAACATGAAACAAATTGGCACTTAAGCATTTTGTGTTTGCTTCCTTGTTTAAACTTTATAGCACTTTAAATTTTTTACTTGACACCGTTAGAATTAATCTCTAAGACCCTGTACATACAACATGCATGCATGCAAATGGACTGAGACGTGTTCGTGTGAAAGATAAAAACTTCGGATCAGCCTATCTCTTAGCTTGTTCGAATACAGCATTCTTACCTGTTTGCAGTGTCAAAAGTTAAATTTGTAAAATATTTTCAAACATGAATGTATGCTGGCTATAGTGCTTATTTGCACCATAGTACTTTGTCGGTATGTATTGCTTTTCGCAACACCGAATTAGGTAGTCGACGTACGCTGCCTTTCAACATGAGCGAGTAGCAACAGCAACAACAACAGCTGCAATTAGTCAGGATGTGGGAGAGCCTTGCCAGGTGCAAGTGTTGCTGCTGTTATAAGTAGCTGTAGCTGTGTAACTGTGACAGCAAATGTAGTTGTAACTGTGTATGTACAGTGAGAGACACCTTATTTGGCTCAGTGTCAAAGAAAAAAAGTAATTGCCTGTCATAAGCAAATTATTTATTATTTTAGAAAAAATTCCAAAGACCGATGATAGGTACATATATTAACCACCTAAATTAATATATGACCCCAATACACTGGGGTTTCCCCACCTGCTAGGTAGGATTATGTAAAAAAGTAGCCTATTTTCTTTGACACCGAGCCAACTAAGCTGTCTCTCACTGTATGTGGAACTGTTACTGAAACTGCTGAAGCGGAAATTATTATTTTAAGTGGTAGCGGAATTTTCACTATAAGGAAGTTACGATTTACTAAAATATTTCCGACGCTGAAAGATGGTGTGCCAGGCGACGAAAAGTAAGTAAGTATAGCGAAATAGATGAAAGAATACAAAGAAAGGGACAGAAGGTTTGCAAAGTCATAAGGAGAGGGTTGTAATGCTGTGGGGCACAGTTGACAGACAATTGTAAATGCCATAAATTCACAATGAAGCGACGAGCGCCCATCAAGCCGTCCAGTTTCTATTTCCGTTCTGCCTCCATCCAACCACCAGCCCGTCACGCTCCCTTCCTCTTGCTTATTGTTTCCATTCATTGGTGTTCGCTGCTGTTTCATGAGAGTTTGTAAATATTCTACTGTATGGCTATGTTGGTACCGTTTATTGCGGTTGATTTATGCGCATCGCAAAAGATGTCCCCAGACCTACAAGGGCGACAGCAGCATTAGGTACAGCAATTGCTGTCAACTACATTTATATACACATATATTAATGTTTCTGCTGTAATATATACACACATACCCGCATGTATAAAAAAAAGTCAGCATTTTGCAGTAACCGGGCGTAACCGGCTGCGGAATGCTCTGATAATATCAGCTGATAACTGGTGAAAAAAAACTTTTTGTCAATTTTGAATGCCAAGAAAATTTCTTAATAATCTGTGGAGAGAGTTCTTAGTAATCTACTTTCCAAGTTTGATAATTGTAGCTTTGTTGGAGATATCACTTTTGGCGATTTTTGGGGGCAGGCCATAACAATCTTTGAAGAGGGTATCTAGTAATTTACTTTATAATGTTGGTAGCTTCAGCTCCGAAGCTGTGTAATCATATGTCCCTAGCCTTAAATGTGTCGAAAAAGATGCGTTCCCCCAAACAAATATACTCTTATACCTATCGCAATAGGGTGTCAAAACTAGGTACCTACGTTTTTGTAGCTGGCGTGTCAGAGGTTTTTTGCGTCTCGCCTCTTTATCTTACAATGAACATTGGCTTTTGGACAAAATAATATATTCGGAGTACAAAAACTTAAATACGATTGTTAATACTTAGCATTATATCCTTTAGCCGTAACAACTTCCCTTAACCTATTATTCATGGAAGATCCCAACTTCCTGGTAAATTCCGGGCTGATTCTGCTCCACTCATTCCGCAAAGCATTTTTGAGGTCTTCTTTGCTGGATATGCTGTGCTCCTGGATGTTATTTTCCAGCAGAGCCCACAAATTCTCAATAACATTTAAATCTGGAGACTGGACTGTTTGGAGTTCAGCTCAGCATTTGGCTGTCGCCACACATAATTTCGTCAGTCCGATCCAAAAATTTTCAATTTCGACTCATCTGCAAATATGACTGTGTTTCAGAACTCTAAATCCTAGTCATCCTAGTCCCTTTATATTTTTCGCTTATAAAAGGCTTCTTCCGTGGTACTCGGGAATTGAAGTCATGGTTTCACAGAACCTGGCGCACAGTTTCTTCACTGCACTTTTTCCCAATTTCATCCTACACCTGTTGAGTCAGTATTGGATCCTATAGCTTATGATTTTCCCTTATTTTCCTGATTATCCTCCGCTCATCCTGTTCGGTGAAATCTTGTTTGATTCCATTCTGCCCTTACCCTCTATCCGATTTTCGTCGACAAAGAGACAAATGATGCAGTACACAGTTGAGTTGCTCAGATTGACAATTTCAATTTCTATGAATATCCGATTTTGAAGTGTTCCAGGATGAGTTTCCGTAGTTCAATGGTAGTCAGTTTGTCCATAGTCCTTTTTGGCTAATTTCATCCGAGATGCAGGGTAAAACTAAACTGACTACGAAGGATTGGCGTATTTACACCGAAAATACTCAACTTTAGGTAAAAAATCCGGGTTTATGGCACCCAGGTGTCCACAATGTACCTGCTCCAAATAAAGTTTTCCCTGAAAATATGCTATTTTTTTTCATAATCCTACCTAGCAGGTGTGGAAATTTGGTGGTTAATATATTAACATATAATCGGTCTTTGGAATTTTTGAAAAATAATAAATAATTAGCTTTTGGCAGGCAATTACTTCTTTTCTTTGACAGTGCTTTCTTTGAACTGTGAGCCACTGTATATACCTTTGAAAAAATTAGTTCTGTATTCGTCACTTCAGCCTTGCATTATTGTTTGTGTTATGGCACTAATCCTCGAGGGCTCTGAAAGCACTTTTGTCAATAATGATAAATCGACGTTCTGTTGCTATGGCCAACAAAAGACAAAAATATTTTTTGATTTTTTTATTTCTGTATTCTTATTATTGCCAAAAAAAGCATTTCAATAAGATTTTTCTAACATATTCCTTTTTTTCATTGCTGTGTCACTTTCTTAATATAAACTATTTTTAGCAAATTCAAATGGTTGGAGGATACCTTTTTCGTTACATAATGCTTAGGCTTCAATTAATGTCTGTTTTGCGTATTCAAGAGCTGTGTGAATTGGGTTGTTGGAAATAGAACCTCTAACAAAGAGGGATTGCCATTTTTTTAATTATGTTTTTATGCTACTTTTTCCTCCGCACCTGTGTTGTATATGTACACAAGATGTTCTTCCGGGTGCAAGTTAAGCATTGTAGACAACCGGTAATTGTTTGACTGAGTGGAATGCTTTTTGCCTGATTGACAATGCTTAATGAGCTAGGTGCTCAGCGAGTGCATTAGACAACGACAAACATAAGCCGTTATCCAAAGAATGAGCGAGTGGCCCCTCAAAGTGTGCAATTGAATGCAAAGCGATTCTCGTTTGCGTTTGCCATAAGCGAGAAGCAATGCGATACACCGTGAAAAATGATTGACGAAACTGTCATATGAAGCGATAAGAGATAAACGCTGCAAAACTGTCGGAGTGAAAGAGTGAGAGCTGCAAATGTGACTCAAGACATGTTAAAAAATCGAAAATTACCAAGCAAATCTTTCCAATTCAAGCTGATAAGCAAACACTACAGATTCATTATTTCATTCTTCTGCTTTACGTCTATTTTTACTTCTCACATTGAATCGGACTTTGTTTTTCTGTGTTTGACTTTCCATATTATTCTGGGTTTCTACTTTGCATATCCCTTTGTTCGTTGCCTTGGATTATGCATCACTCTTCTCTTTGCTGTGCTCCTTGCTATGCCTCTTAGTTCTGCTCTCCCTTAAATTTGTTATGCTTATCGTGATGCTTTGGTTGCGATGTAAATGATCCATACGAAGCACACATTCAGCGAATTTTATGAATTGATGTATGAGTTGCGTCATTAAATTGATGTTATACACAGATGTTGCCTTGAGTGTGTGTATGCTTGTGTGTGTTTGATCTGATTGAAAGCGCTAGTTATGCAAATTATAAGCGGTTCTGTTAGTTGCACTACGCAGGACTTTGTGCAATTTGTGCTTGCCCACCGTTAACAGAAGCTGAAGCAGCACATACACATGTACATATGCATTTATAGAAACGAGCATCCTTGAAGCAAAGGAGGTTTGATTCAAGGCGGGAAACATTACGCCTGCGGCAAACGACAGGTATGACTTTTTATGTGGCTCAATGCTAAGCACCGCATGCCTCTAACCGGCAGGTGGGCAGCAGGGCTGTCTAAAGAGTTGCTGCTGTCGAGTGCTGCGGGCCATTTGTCGGCTCATTTGCGCTGAGCTGCAAAGTAGCAACAAACATGGGAATGCCGTTCTGATGCTACTTCATTAGCTGCCAAGTCGTTGCCGGATGGCAACATTAAATCGCCCACACCAATGCCAACAGTCGGCAGCACCTGTCCCATACCGCACATTCCATGCCACATGCCACATGGTAAGAGGCTGCGTCAGCTGCATTCGCTTCAGTTACCTTTACGAGGCCTCAACTGGCGCTGCTGTATCTTTGTCACTGCCGCCAGGTGTCAACCTGCCTCATTGTCCTTTGGTTGAAAGTGTCTTCTGTGTCCAGTTCTGAATTGGCCTATGTGTGTGTGAACTTGTATGCTTCCGAATCGTCAGAGACAATTTTATGTAAGAAATTCATTGTCACAACAACGAGTTATGAGAGAATTTGCGTTTACGACCACTAAACCAGCCGTGGGACTTTATTTCGCTCGAGGAACGCATTCGCACGGACCCAATTTCTAGAAAAAGCGCGGAGAAGCAATGTAATTTTCAATGAGATAAAATACAAATTGGCAATCTGATAAATTTGACTTGGGTTACAACCTATACCTATATATAAGTCAAATTAATGCAGACAAAAACCAACATCCTATTTGCACCAGAAATTCTCGAAGTATTTAGTCCGAAATATATTCAGACTACTGTTTCCTGAAATTTAATTCATATCGAATATTATGAAATAATTAAATTTAAGTCAATGCAAACTCAATCACACAAAATAAGCAAAATTTAAAATAAATGCAATGATAAAAGCATTTGTAACAGTATTGAAATACTCTCTCTCACTCTCTCCCTCTATCTCTCTCTCTGTCTCTTGTGAAAGTTATTAAGCAGTTTTACCTGGAATCCATCGTAAGTCCAACTGCCGAACTTCATGACGCATGTTTGCTCATCAAATGGAAAATATTCGACATCGATTTCGCAGGAGCTCTTATAAATGGCCGGTGGTCGCCACTCCACGCGTCCTGTGTAGTTCAATGTTGCCTTTGTGGCCAGCGTCACCTCGAAGTTGCCATCGGCGCTAATTGGGGAAATGTGAACGAATGTTGGAATCAGGAACTGTTGTTTAGCAAGACTAGACTTGGCTAGGTTGGGGATACACTCACTTGTTGTAGAGCACAATATCTGGTCGCCAGATGTGATCGGAGGGCACATGGAGCATTTCGACACCGCCATATTCCTTGGGCTCCCATTTGAGCTTGTAGTCGTACCAGGACTGCTCCACCCACAGATTGGTGGTCATTATTTGATTCTTCAGATTGACATCAATCAGTTGCGATAGCTTCAGCTTGATGCGCACAGTCAGCGCATCCGTGACATTGACAACAGGACGCACCAATTTGTTGTAGTTGCTAAGCAGATCGTCGTACAGTCGCTTCGCATCCGGATTCGCTGTGCTGCCTTAAAAGTAAAAAAGATACACACACACACAATAACATCAGTATATACGTAAGTTACAGCTGGTCCGCTATACAAGCGTAAGCTGCCAGTTGGGATTAATATGCCCATTATTCTTATCAACTATCTGTGGTTATTCGCTCCCGTTTCTATTTTCATTTCCATTTCCATTTCCACTTTCCAGGCACGATGCTGCGTATGCGCAATGCGGCAATTAATGTGCCACACATTAAATTAATGATGCGCTGATAATGGCATCACAATATGCTTGACCAGCCACGCCTCCCACGCACCGCCCACGCCACCGCCCACGCACAGCCATCAGTCCCTCGAGTTGTCAGCTCCCTGTGGACATTGCTAATTAGCTTCGCTTTTGGCTTATTCGCAAACCCCGAAATCTTTTAATTGATTTATTTTTACGTCCGACTGTTGCTATACCCTTGCAAAGAGTCTCACAATTATGACAAACGCACTTTGGAAATTTATTGAATCTGATCGATAAATTTTTATGTTAAGTGCAGAGCAATATAAATCTACTCACAATTTGAACTCACAGTTCTTTCAACTCAACAACAAATTATTTTTAAGAAAGCAAGTATAAACAAATGTGTTAATATTATTGATAATGGAATATTTGTATGTAACTGAACATTTTTAAATATGTTTAAAATTATATATACCATATGAAGAATAAGCACCATCATTTGAAAGTGTATTTAAAGTTGGTGTTTTTTTGCTTTCGCATCTTTTGTAGTTGTCGTTGTCACCGGCTAAGAATGAAAACTATCCTAATGCGCTTAGATTTTGATTCAAGCATTTTTATTGAGAGCCCCAGTCCACCCCACCGTTCACCACATTCCCCTCATCCGACATGTCGCATTGGTAGTCAATGTAATAATGATAAGCTGATTAGTGAGCGCTTTGTATAATGACATTTGCCTCAATTTAACATCTGCTTGTGCTTGGCTTGGGCCAGGATGATGCCAATCAAATGGCTCGCCTTGCATGCAGACAGCCAGGAGACCGGCAAGCCAGGCAACTAGGCAGTCAGGCAGTCAGGCAGCCAGTCAGGTCTGTCGGCCAGTTGGATGTAGTGAAGGTTGACTGCTGGACTGGCTGGCCTGAATCGGTTTTGCTGCCGTTAATAACACATTAGCTCATTTCCTGCATCATTAAGGGGCACCTGCAATATTCGCACAGTTACACTACACGGGGGTCGGAACTGTGCTGCCTTCCTGCCATCGAGCTGCTGTCATCCAGCCGGTTGGAAATTAGTGCCAACGTGGGTGTGGCCCTAATCAATTTAGCCGGCTTTCAACTTTGATAAGTCACGCACCAGCGCTGCTGCTATAGGGGTAAATTTAAGAGCCCCAAGTACGGCCCCAGCTGCAAGAGTCTGTTAAAAATTAACTACCTACATATATCTTGTTTTTATTTTGTGTGTGTGGCACACTTTATGTCTCTCCGGGGCAGTATCAATTCGATGGTGATCCTTAACACCACGTCGCAACTAACAGCACTGTAAGCCTACAACTCTACCGGTTATTCAGTCACTCATTCGCTTATACGCTTCACAAGGTGTGCGACACTCTTGTGGCACTGAAGTGTGTGGCTGTGTGTGCACTTGAGGGTATGGGTTACCGCTGCTGTCGCCTGCGTGGGAAACATTAAGTTAAACGGACCTTTGCGACGACCGCTTTTGTCGGCTACCTTATTCGGGCACACACGCCGTATACTTTATATGTTACATTTTAGATGCTTCTCTCCCTTCATTCTTTTCTTCTATGTGTGTGTGTGTGTTGGTGTTAATTGACTGCTTTCAAGGCCCACATATGGTCTGACAATCACATTAAGGTAACCCAAAAAGAACATTTTATGATTGCTTTGTGTGTCGTACATTTGCCGTGACAAATTATTATATGCACCCAGATATATATCCATATGTGTATCCGTGGTATTTACACATATACATGTACATATATATGTTCTTGACTCATTTTGATGAAAAAAAAAAAAAACAAATGCTTTTTTTTTTTTTTTTTTTTTTTTTGATGTAGCAATATAATTTAATATTAATCAACCTACTGAAAGGTTATAAAATATTGTTTTGAATATAAACATAATGACAGCGGGTATAAATCAATAACATAAACAAGTAATTGGTATTAACATATTACAATATTACGTAACATAAATTTAACATTAAATGTAACATTTGCAGAAAACTAATAGAGGTTAACCGTGATCACGAAAACAAATGCTGGCAGGACAATTTAATTTTCATGCCAGACACAGGCCCAAATCCGATTACCGCAAATGCTCTTACATTCTAATTATTTGGTATACGAATTTTGACCAGCTTTAATGTTCGTATATCTTTATGCTCATCAAAACTTTGAGAAAAACTCTATTACCCAAATATCAATATCATAAGTATTACAGTACATTTATGATTCGGTTATAATTAACGGATTTATTTGGCAGCCGCTGCTTAAATCCGTTTAAAGATTTGATTCCAATTTCTAATTATTATTTTATGAGTATGCGAATATCTTGGCAAAAGTAATATTCTCAGATAATTTGTTTGCTTAGTGTTCAATCATACAATGGTAAGATAACCAAAGAGGACTCTTATCGAGAAGATAGGTAATGAAGCGTGAAGAGGTGTACAACAGAAAATGAGAACAATTCGCACTGGTAACGTTGTTTAGGACCTGACTGTAACAACGATTAGCATGTAAACAACAGCTGATCGATAATGATGCGTTGGCAGGACCTACCATACTTCACCCAATTAGCAACTCTGACATCAGAGCAACTGTGCGTGGCGACGCCAACATTAGTTAGTTCCGGCATATGCATTTTTCCTTCCACAACAAAATTCCTATTGAGAATAATTTAACGGCATCGGATTATTAAAGCTCGTTTTATTTAAATTAATTGAAAGAATCAAATACTAGAAATAGTGAAAAGTGCGTTCCACCCAAAATTGGATAGCAATTGAGTAAATATTTATAATAAAACCCGGCTTGGCATATTATTTATGAGGTTCTTTGGTGTACGAATTGTGCCAGGGCGGATATACCAAGCAATCAAATTGTGATTGCTTACAGTGCCCTTCCCTGATATTCAAGCTACACATTAACAATTAACTTGCTGTTAATCTGTTGGTTGTGCAATACAGGGACTAAGTTTTCAAACTCCCTGACGCCGTGTCCATAGAGTGCACGGCTGCGGTACATCAGTATTTGAAAGCGGATCTGCGCCGAATTCCTGGACAATCAGCTGTAGTTATTGCAGTGTAGTGCGCAAACGTTCAACATCTAATTTGCATACAGTGCGCCTACTTGTGCAAGTAACGTATCACACAACCAATGTTACACCTTAAGTTAACTTCCCTTAGAATAAATTTGTAAAGAATTAATATTTAATTTTTATACAGAGTTAGCTACATTTTTTATCACTTTATCAGCTGCGATGTACTTTAAGTGCGGCAGTTGATAATAAGGAAATAGCAATGTGCGCTTTCCTAGATTTAGAAGGCGCCATTGACAACCCCTGCCGCTAGGCAGGATAAATCTACGGCATCAGCGCATACCAGCACTGTAACAGTCGTCAGCCCCAAACGCTGTCTCCAATAAGGAGTACTGTCTCCGCTATTCTGGAGGCTGTTGGTAGAAGAACTACTTATCAGACTTGCCAATGTCAGGGATATGCCAATGATATTGTTATCATATCACGAGACAAATTTTAAGAATCACTATGTGACATAGTTCATAGGGCTCAAAATAACGAATGAAAATAACGACTGGTGTACGCAATTTAGTCTCAATCGAAACCCTACCAAATCAGTCCTCGTCCCATCGCTTGAAGATATAAATTATAGAGAATGAGACAAATAGTGCTCCAGAGCGGCTTATACATGTCGTTGCACTGCCGGGAAATCATGGGGTACACCACCAAAGATAATAATATTGCTGTACCTAATGGTAGTAGGGCCCATGCTAACCTACGGGGATAGAGCGCGGCTGATCACCGTGCAAAGACAGTTGCTAAAACTGCAAAGAATGGCCTGCGTATGTATGACGGGAGCAATGCGCACCAGCCCGACAATGGCTTTGGAAGCCTTAATGGAGCTCACGCCACTCCATTATACCATAAGGCTCCAACAGAAAGCAACGCTTCTAAGGATGTCAGCAGAAGCATCCTAAGCCATAGATAGCCCGAACTGCTTTCAGATTAAATTCCCCTACTGATGTTAGCCGAATGCATATTCGAGCGAAATTTCAAAGTTCATATGAGCAGAAAGGGGGAATCGACGACATTAGTTGAAGTCCACCCTATGAAACCGCACACCATAAAATGGTACACCGATGAAACTTAAAAAATAACTATCGGAATACGGATATATCAATCCTATCCGATAGTCAAGCGGTAATAAATGCTATAAGGGAAAATAACATCAAAAGTAACATCAAAAGCAGTCCAGAAAGCACGATCCAGGCTCGTCCAACTCGAGATACACAATAGGCTTACCCTAAGACAGGGACATAGTGGGGAACGAAGTGGCTGATGAGCAAACGGGAATGGGGGCTGAAAGTCCGTAATGCGACAAGAACCGTTTGTGGCATAGGAAGTCACACAATAAGGCTGCAACTTACAAACGAAGAAAGACAGAGGCAACAACGGAACTGGGCGGAGACACCAGGACTCTGACAAGCCAGAAGTATCTTGGGTGGCTATAATCAAAAACGATTTAAGCAAGTAATAACCGCGGGGGCCTCTTGATAGGAAATTGTTGACTAAGAAGACACCTAATTAAATTAGGTATTTATAGTAGCGACGCAAGTTTATCCTAGAATTGAGATTCTTTTTTTTTTTTTAATGTGGCAATTTAAATTAATATTAATCAACCTAATGAAAAGTTATAAAATATTGTTTTGTATTAAGTATAAATAATAACAAGGAATTTAAAAATTAAATAACGTAAACATATAACTGGATTTAACATATTACAATATATATCAATTGTTGCACATTAACGTTACAATTATCGTCCAGCAATCCAGAGGTCGCTGGTGTGGAGGCGCTTTAAGCGTCTGCGGGTTGTATTCGACCCTAGTGACCACGCCAATGGGTTAACATGGTTATGTAACCGGTCATTGTAACGACTTGTATGTCGGTTTATTTGACTAATGACTGTCGGTACACAGAGGTCGTTGTGCAGCGTTATATTGCTCACATAGGGAGAAGCGCCTTGTTCTGCAGAACTTGAATGTGGTTAACCCAAGTTTTTGCCGCCGTGCCCCAAAATGGAATCCCATATGTCCTTGTGGGCACGATGATGCTCCTATACACCAGCAGCTTGTTGCTCAAGCTGAGTTTGCTGGATGGCTTCAGCAACCAGTTGAGTTTCGCCCTTTTGGATCTACACGCTGCTGTCGTGATCTGAATGTTTTTGCGCCAGGTAAGTTTCCTGTCCAGATACATGGTTCCCCTGAGGTATGATCGTGTAGTTGAGTCGGACGGTTGGACAGTAACCACTCCTGAGCGCAAACGTACAGTGCAGAGACTTGTTCTCATTGATGCAGATGGTCCACCGGTTGGCCCAGGTACTAAAACCATTCAAGAACCTTTGAGTAACCGCTGAGCCCCCCAAGCGTTGGTAGAGTTAGCAAGGAACACAGTGTCATCTGCGTATGTGGCAAGCAGCGTGTTTCTGGCTACCGGTATCGGCAAATCCGCAGTGTACAATGTGTACAGGGCAGATCCAAGGACACTACCCTGTGGTACACCCGCTCCGATGCGGCGGTTGATCATATTAAAGTGGAACAGGAACTTAAATCCTTTAGATACCTGATATGCCATGCCAAACTCACACTTGGACCTGCATAACATAGCTCACTACAGCATCAGTAAGACGACCGGACTACTATTCATTGGAATCGCTGCGGTTGTCTTCATTTTGTTCAAATGAGTCCGTCAGCTACCTGTGCAATTTCCGCTGGCTACGATAGCCTTACCACACTTAACATTATATAAAATAATCACTATGTAATCACATTAAAATCTTAATAGCTGTAGTGCGCTTGCCCTTTCAATTAGTATGCCTAAAAGTAGGCATCGTTGAAGGCGATCGGTTTGCAAGGGTCCACCGTCTCGGACGTCAAATTTTTTTCCGTGTTTTTTTTTCTTCACTCATCTCATGGAGGTTGAAAAGAAAAACTAATAAAAAAAAAAACTAGTAAGGTACACGTGGGTGCAGTTCAATTAAATCCGGCAACACAATTGGGTTTGCCAGGGTCCACCGTCACGGACAGCAATTTTGCTTCGTGTTTTTTTTTTATCTCACCTCATGGAGGTTGACAAAAGAAAAGAAAAACAACTATTAAGTACATGGGACTGTGAAAAATCGGGCTTAACCCAAGTTTTCTGACAAATCAATACATGAACAGAGGGAATTCTCCCAGCAGAAAAAAAACCTATGAAAATTTTTTTTGAAAAAAAAAAAAATAATAACATTTTTTTTGGTGAAGAAATAATATTCACATTTTTTTGTGAATCATCACTCTAAAGCAACCCAGTGCACCCAGTGCGCCATAATAAAGCTAAACATTGTCAACCAATCTGGAGCAAGAGTACGGCGGGGGGGGGGGGAGAATTGAGACAGCGCACGGCCGCGCACAGCCTCCACGAGTTCACCGGTTCCGTCGGCGCAGTACAGTCACCGCGGGATCGCCAAAACAAAAAAAAAAAAAAATCAAAAAACAATTTACAACTTTATAGTTTATATAATCAAAAATTTTTTTTTCCGTGAATAAAATTTTTTTTCTTTCGTGAATGAAATTTTTTTTTGTTATAATTAATCGAAAAAAAAAAAAAAAACTTATATTACCATATAATAATACTAATAATAATAATACCTTAAGTATATAATATACAGTAATCTCGCAAACAACATTAAGTGAACAATAACCAATAAAAGAGCATTCCCCCAGTGCGCAGAAAAAAAAAATGTAATAAATATATAATTACCGGCATTAAAATTTTTACAATTAAAATACCCTTCTCTAGAGTACAGAGCCGCCACCAACAAAAGATCTTTTGGATGGGGAAATAAATCAAGTAAGTGTATCTGCTCATAAAATTTATAATTAATTAAAAATTTTATTGTCGGTGGATTTTTCGACTTTAAATGTTAAGTAATTTGCACGTGGAAAAAGAAAACTCTCTTAAAATATAAAAGGAAGAGAGAGTCAAAGAAAAAAGAAAGAAACTCACTCAGCTTTAGCTAGCAGAAAAAGAGAGAGCTTTTGACTCCCCGATAAGAATATTGAGCGGAAGCTGAGCGGGCTTTGGAAAAAGCTAAGTGACATAACACAACCAGCCTTAAAGTATACCGCACATTAAAGTCGAGAAATCCATATAATGCCTACTGAAATGATTGAATGCAAAACCACGATCAATAAAATGAAGCTCAATATGAAAACATGAACCAATAAATAATTGAATAAATCTTAATTTTAGTATCAAATGAAATAAAAAAAGAAAAAAAATAGTAATTTTAAAATTATATATCCGAATAGATAATGAATATCATATGAAAAGTTTTTTTTTGATAGTTAAATAATTTAGTAATGTTGTTTGCGCGAGTACACTTTTTTTTAGTATTTTCTTGAATTAAGAAAACATTGTCAATACACAAAAATATATATGAACAAATGGAATATACAATTTAAGAAAAAAAAATATTATCAGATATACATTATATAAACAATTAAACTAGAATTTAACTTTAATTCTCTTATTATTATATTTTTTTTTACTACACATGAAGTAGATAAATTAAATTAAGAGTTAGATAATCATTACGCTTAAGCAAAAAAAAAAAGAGAATAAATGAACTTGGCAACTAGCATACGTGAAAATGAATAAGTGATTTGTTATCAGTGGGAGTCATGCAACGCCCCGCCCCTAGAGAGGGCTTCGAATAGTCGTTGTGTAGGGATCCTCCAAAATTATTAAGATTAGGTGCCGGAGGATCATGGTAGGGTGGGCATCGGCTGCGGCATTACACCAGCCCAGCGCACACAACGACTGTGTAGGAGTGTCGCCTCCATATTTAAGGTGATAGATCGGTCCCTTCCCCCTTCCTCCCTTCCTCCTTCCTACCTTCCTCCTTCCCCGTAATTAGTCGAATGTATCCAGCACGCGATTTTTTTTTAATTATTATTAGCCCAGCGAGCCTGTAGCGTCAGGGAATTTAAAGGAACCCCGTCCAACTACCAACTATACAGCCGGAGCCAGCGCGTGCACCTACCCTGGAGCGCTACCCCCACCACCTGCTCGGACAATATAGGTAAAATGCTACATAGCATCATTATCAAAATTATCAATATACAAACAAATTTATATGTATGTATATATGTACTTGGGCTCTTATGTAGAAACTGCTATTTCTCAAAATATAATTCAATGGCCATGATGTAAATAAGCGCCGAGAGATAACATCTTCCAATCCCCTATCTACAATGTCCAGGATATATAATCCATTAGTATAATTAATTATTTCAATTACTAAATAATTCCATTCCATAATACCAACTGAAAAAAACCGTCCTTAAAAGGATAATGAGTCTATATGCATTTGCAGAAGTAAATATTTACCTAGATAATGGCTTAAATAGGATAAGAATATTTGTAGATGGCTTTAAGAAGTTTGAATAAACCGGCCGAAGCATTTTGGCAGCAGTCTATGTTCGATGCCTTAACAACGTCGTCATGTTAATTCTTGCTTTTGCGATCACCATTTCCGTGTACTGGATTAGTATTATACGCAGCTTGTGATATACACACTTAGCCAAGCTGACACTTTTTGGCCTTACTAAAATGCAATTTTGTTGTCTGTGCCACAACAACACTGACAACTGGCAACCGACTGCTGATTCCAACTATTCTTTGCTATCTGTGACTGTCGTTGTCTCTAAACTTGTGTATTTTTTGTTGACAGTGCGAATTTGGGTCGCTTCTTATATAATTATATGTCATGACTATTAGAAACTGTATATACTCGTATGTATGTGTGTGGGTGTAGGCAACGTCACTATAATGAATACACATTGCGCATACGCGCCGCTGTACCATACGCCGACCTTTGCTGTACTCCTTGCTGCCCCCATTGATTTTAACAGCTACGTTTTTCACATTGCACCGCCTTTAAGGCTGCACACTCCGCTTTTCATCCCAGTCCATAGACTCTTCTCTGCACATTGCAAGTGAGCAATTGCGAATAGTCGTTGTTGAGATTGCCTGCTTGCACTTTCACCAACAAATTGAGGTGCAGCTTCTTCTTCTCTTGGCGTTAATTAAGGACGAGGCTAACCGGCAGTTTTGAAACTGAAACTCTAGAACGCACTTATTTTAATTTGACTTGCCTAATTGTGTGATTGTGTGTGTGTGTGTGTGTGTGTGTGTTTTCCCCTCGGTTTTTTTCCTCTGTATATTGTTCTGCATCTTCATCTTTTTCGGTGCCTGTGCTTCAGAAGCCGCCTCGACTTTGCTGAGTTGTGTGCTTACTCAACTGCAAGGCGAATGCAATTTTTGTGTAAACAACGCCATAAATTCCAATGGCTTAACTAGAAAACGTTATCGCGGCCAGACAAGTCCAACTTCCAGTGAAGTTGGGTGCCGCACGATGGGCAGGAAGGTGGCCGCAGCCGAATGCTGGAGTAGATTCGAGTAAAGTCGGATGATGATTGGCCAGCTTGCATCACAAGCAGCAGGAACTGTTAACGAGCTTAACTTTAAGAATCCACACGCGCTCTGCAAGAGCTGGAAATATCATATTTGGATTGCAGATTGCTATAAAAAACTATTTAAGTTTACTTGGCGCGCTCATAAATGTGGGGTTTCGATGCTCTTACAGGTACCTTCAAGTCCACACTGTGAACTAACTGTTTTTCAATGTATGGGAATACCACGATTTACATTTCCGTCGTAAACCAAAAAGACGTAAATTTAATTTTGAGTTTTTCATTTATTGATTGTTTTCAATACAAACATGGTGGGATGAAAGCAATTTGTATCAACATTAGGAACGTTAATTTAAGTATTCCTGTACAGTACGATATGCACTTTGGAGCTACAAATAGGCATCTTGCAGTCGGACACTCTCGTCTGGAGAACAGGTGCGTGTTTTTATGGTTTTGTCTTGGCCACGTCTTGTACTTTTGAACTTTTAAAATTCCTTAAATTTGCACGCAATTATTGAAAATGCTTGTGCACGGTAACTGGAAAAAACTCAAAATAAAAATATGAGGATGAAATGGACAGGAACTGCACTGGTAGTTGCAACCGCTAGTAGGCCGTGGGAATATGAATATTAACACACTGCGTCAAACAATTGTGGAATGTGTGAGGGGTGTGAGAGTGGGAGAGAGAAAAAGGTACAGTAGGGACAGTGAGCCTTCTGGCCATGTGGATTGCGATTTTGACTAAGAATGTGCCTGACAAACTGGCCGCATTCATTTTTTTGTTTTTCTTTGTTTTGCCATTGTTGATGTTGTTGTTATTGTGTGGTATGCGTCAAGTGCACATACCCACTTAGCTGCTGTGGCATGTGCTATACTGCGGCCGCCAGGGGTCACACAGCCATCGGAGCGCTAGGTGGCCGGCCATTTGGCTGCCATCGTCAACAGCCAACAAACAAAAAACAGGCCATTGAGCAGAAGGCATGAGTGCAGTGAAAAAGAAGAAGAAATATTATTATTTTTCAGCGTTCTGGAATCGATGGCACAGTGTGATCAAACTGTTAACCATTAGGGTGTTGCAATCTGCACTCGCCACGCGTGTGAGTGGGTGGCCGGCGAGTGGCTTGTTCCTGCAAGACTTCCATCTCAGTGGTGGATGCACAGATAGACACAGAATGAAGGGAATGGACCGTTTGGAGCGGTATCCCTTTGTTTTGCTACCTGTCTGAGGTTAGTGGCATGGAATGAAGGTGAGAATAACAATTGTCGAAAACGAGTACCCTCAACACACATTCATGGACAAAAATAAGTTCGTAAGGGTTATAAAAGATTTTCATTTTTTAATTTGAGTTTGATTAACCAACTAATGCCATAACGACCATGAACTTTTCTCAAGTTAATCTGTCAAATCGGACTTTAATGAATCGTAAGCATAATATATCAATTTTATGGCAATTAAGCGCTATGCAAATAAATAGAACAAAATCGTTCAATATAATCAATAATGATTGCCAATTGTTATTTAAATAACTTTATTTTCACACAGCTACGCAAGTATGCATGTGTGGGTGAACAGCAGAGGTGGTTGCGATCTATATACGATATATATATCTCGTATGTTCGTGAATCGACGGCTGCAGAAACTATTTGCTATCAAATGCAATCGAATGCAATCATTCATGCATTTCCAATCTGTGGGACACTCAATTTCACAGCCCCGGATTCCCCCAATCCCGCAACTAGACACCACCACTGATCCCCCCAACGCCGCCCTGAAATTGTGCACCTGTCGGACCTTAAATGGCAATAATTCTGCAGAGTGTCAGTGACGCCTATCAACTATCGAGCCACTGCCTGCAGCCAGCGTACATCAGCCCCATCACCAACTCCCCGTCTTATTGTCCACTATCATGGTCTCCATCGCACATTCGTTGATGTCGTTATCGCTGTCGTAGGCATTGCGTCCTGCCTGATGAATTGAGCGTGAGCACGTGCATGATCCCCATCATAATTTTTTATGGCCATGCGTCAAAATCAAGGCCTGCTGCGCTGCTCGCCTTCCCTCTACACCCTCTTCCACTCCAACCTCCATACCCACCATACCTCCCCATCCATACCCTGCCAATGTGTCAAAATGTTGGGCCCGGCGTCAAATCGACACGCAGCAAAAGTTTCTAATGACACTGCCTTGATGTACACTTGAAGTGGAAGGGGGAAAGGGCGTTGTCGGAGACAAGGGGATAGGACGTTCTAGCTGTATCCGGAACTTCAGGTTGGCATCAAAGCGCTAATGTGCGCCATAGGGCAAAAGAAAGAAAGAGCTGGAGATAGATACAGAAGGGGGAGCGAGTGGAGAATGTAGAACTCGAAACGGAAGTGAAAAAACGTCGGAAACACGAACACAGACAGAAGTTGGAGGTAATCATGACGGAGTGCGTGGCGAAAGGGGAGAGGAGAGAAAAGAAAACGAGAAAAGCACAAATTCTATCGTTCCATAGTATAATTTTTGCTAAGCATTTTCGGGGGCGCATATTGAACTTAGCTTGTGCTCTGGCCCAGTCCCCACCATAACGATGCCAAGGCCATGGACCAGCTTCTCGCATTAATGTACGTATATATAAATATATATATGTATGTATGTGTGTGCGTATGTGCATATGCGTGTGTGTATTCATTGACACGTGAAAGGCATGAAACACTTTTAGCATTTATGCGACGGTTGCAGCAGCTGACTTCAATTTTGGTACGATACCCTGTTGCCACAAAATTTTAAGGCGGACTCAAAAAGTCATCTGAAAGTTTGGCAACAAAGAACAGCTTTATATATATTCTTCCTAAAGGGGCAACATGTTATTGAGTTTGTTCTGGAAATCTAATTGTACACACAATAGGTAATCCTTTGACCGATAGTTTACATGGCAGCTGTATTATTGGCGGTTTGGGCGTGGCCATCCAGTTTTTATCGATTTCTTAAAGAAGTTACCAGTAACATACTTTCAACGTTTGATGACTCTAGCTTCCAAATTGTGGAAGACATGCGCATTTCAAATTTATTGGGCTAAGGTCCAAAAATGTATTTGCTGATCTTTGGAGAAGGTTACCATCAAGTTATCTTCTTGGTTTGGTGACTCTATTTTTAAAATTATGCGAGATATTTGGACTAAATGATTTACACTTTCCAAAATATTGGAATTGACGATTGACGATTGATGGGCGCATGTGTGGGCGTTGCTGTACGAATTTGTTATCGGTTCTTAATGGCGGACACCAGTGGTATACCTACCAGATTTGACGACTCTGACCCAAAAACTGCGGAAGATATAGTCATTTAAAATTGTTAGGGTAGGGGATCTGGGATCAGCGGAGGTGACGTGGCATATCCCAATCTTTGGGGTCTGTGGGCTTTACTGAAATGTGAATATGGATCTTATTGATTTCCCACTCACACAGTGAACTTAATACTCCACTTTGTCTAACGCGGGCACAGACCAGTATATGTTCCAACTTTCAACTCTCTCTTTCTAAGGGTGCATACTAATATACAATGATACCTTCGATATCAAAGCCATATCAATACCTATTCTATTTAGTCAGAGCTCTAACGACTAGACCTTTAGATTATAACATTAGCAATACTATGTATAGCACATTACTTCCGAAACATGGGGCGGAAACGGAAGTGCAGACATTCTGAGAAGCAGTACCGCTGGAATACTGAGAGGCGCAGTGCGAGTGAGACAGATATCGCAATATGTGTGTCTCATAAATCGAATATCGCTTAATGTTAAAAAACTGCGGCTGCAGTGGACCACACTCCCAACACTCGCTCCCACTGCCCCAGCCAAATTCGTATACGTCAAAGTCGGTATGGCAAGGGCGGCGCGCTATTAGTGGGTGTAATTAAGGGCGGAAGAGACGGAAGGGGCGTGATGGGTATATGAGCGTAGGCACGCCCAATTGCCAATAAATTGAAATGCGCAATGCCAGCACGGGAAGCGGACAATTCCACACTCCAAAGATAGCTGTGCACGTGTGTGAGTGCGTGCTTGAGTATGTCAATCAGAGTGTGTAATTGCAGTGAGTGTGGACGCATCTCACCCCGGACGCACCACCCCGGCAGCTGTCCCATCACTCAGCGCATCATGCAGATTGAGCGCTGGTACGGCAATTCATTTATTGGGTGCTCGCTCCTTGTGTGTGTTTGCGTTACTTGACGATTATGGCAAATTGATTTGTTTGCACCATTAGATGTGCCGCGCACTTTGTGGCTTTTAGATACCGCATACGCAAGTGCCCGGAAGACAAATGAGCAATTGCCGCTTGCCAGCGAGTGTGTGTGTGTGTATGCGGTTAGTAAGTCTATGGCTATTGCTATCAGGTGAGACAGCCAGACAGACAGAGAGGGAAGGAGAGAGAGAGAGTGAAAAACTAGCACCAGTTATCGACAGTCCTTGCCACTGGAACTTACTAGCAAATTAAAATAAATGGCTCGTTAATGGCTAATGATAATGGAGCCCGAGCTAATGGCAATCGATTACATGCTCCCAGCCAGCTACAGAGTTGAAAAGTTAACAGCAATAGTACTACTGGTGGTGGTAGTAGTTGCCGTCGTTGTTGTTGTTGTTGTTGCAACAAACAAGTTCGCCAAGCAAGGTAGCCAATTGACAGTTTGAAAGGCGAGTAAAAAAGCTGACCCATTAACACCTGAGTGGATCAATGAGTTGTTGTGCTCAACACTGTTTACTACTCGGTCTGTAGTCTGAGCTAACCCCAATACTGCGAATATTCAATGAACATATTCTGCCACATTTGGCTGCATGACATTGCACAAAATCCACCACAACAGCAGCACACCCTTGCACACACTCATCGAAACAACAAAGTTGCAACGCCATGTACAAATTTTAAGCTGACATGACCAAAGAGGCAAGTTGTTATGTGCGTTGCACCAGATATGAAGTATTAAAAGTACGCACACACATGCAACAAGACACACACACGCACACACACATGGGTGCTAGCTGCTCTCAAGTGCTGCTGCTAGTAAATTTGTATGCCATACTCAGGGAAAAGTTTGCGCTTTGATAAACAAATACAAAAAGCAGATGGAGCTACCCCTTCCACTTGCACGCTGCCCCTGCACCATTCCACATCTACCAAATAACCTATTGCGACTGCCCTGCCGCATACTCGGTGGGGCACAAAACATGCTGTGCAAAATGAGTTGCAGCATATCAGGCGTAAAGTATCTGAAGTATTTAAAGTATCTAGTATATATTGCACATCGACAGCAACCACAATATTTATAGCTGGTTGAAACTAACTGTTTACGTTGCCACGCAACACGACCAGAATTGTCACCGTCTCTTCACGCGTAGCCAGTCATGCATAGGCGTGGTTGCCGAGCAAGTGTACCTGAACCCGTATCTGTATCCATATTTTGTATCTCTCGCTATAGCTTTACCCATATCAGGGTCTGTAGATGTGAATGTAAGTGGAAGTGTGTAAATTGTGTTGGCAATATTCTTATACTGAGAAGATGCTTTTGTGGTTGTATTCACTCATAATTGAAAAGCTAACCCCACTTTTCCAAATGTATCCCTAATGTTGAGCTTCGGTGCTTCTAGTTCCCTTTCCGTCTCTGCTTGTGCTTGTGCCTGGCATGTCGGTTGGCATATCCAAACCAATAATTGTCGAAATTGTTTGCCAACGGGACTCGATGCAGCATTGTGTCAGCTTTTTTGGTTTGGGGGGTCGCCTAATCGATCGATACAACTTAGCGAGGTTTGGCGCTTGAGCCTGTTATCTGTTGTTTCCATTGTTGTTATTGTCAGGGCATGAGTCAATGTCAGCATTGATCAATACCGGCACAAAGACAGCAAGCAGCTTTCCAGCCAAACAACATCGGGCCAAACGCCATGAACACCAGTCGAAGACAGTCAGCCACAGTCATGGCCACATGTTTCGCAATACCCTATACAGTTTGGTATCCTCTGCATAGCTCTATAGCTCTATAGCTCTATGAAAAATCATATTTAAATACCATTTAATAACAGCATATATTAAACCGGATGCTGAGTGGCTATTTACGCCTTTTATATAACCAAATTTACTAAAAAGCTAGCTACAGGATATTTCCTAGTCGAGCATTATTGCGCAACTTCAAAATACTTGTGCTCATTACGCTCCACATTCGGGAGATGGAGCTTGTGGTAGTGGCCTGCTTATGAGTTCATGAAATGCTCTTAGAATATGCATGAGACCCTAAGGAGTGGCGAGCGCTGCAGCCGCAGCAACGACAGCACTACCATCTGCCCTTGAGTTGGCGATGATTTTGTGTGCGACGCAGCTAGGGGCAAGCAGCTGGTTTGTGGTACATGCATGGGTGCAAACTGAGTTGGGATTAAATTGGAGTAAGTTAAATAACCGAAGCCGCCGTGTTATGGCCAGGCTGTTGTGGCAATAGCTGGTCGCACTGTTATAATAATCCATTAGCAGGTCCTGAAGCTGCTTGCACATACTTTGGCAGAAGATTCATTCATAATTTAGCTGGCCTACCGCCAGCAGGGAGTGCTGTCATCAAATTATGCATAGGATAAAACAACAAAAGGCGACTTGCAGTTTGCACGATATGCCTCAGGATACATGGAAAGCCACCGTAGCCACCAGCCACATGATAGCAGGAAGCGAGTGGTGGGTGGTGTCCTCTGTCCAAGTGCCCGTGCCCGTGCCCGTGCCTGTGCTTGTTGCCGGCTAGTCGAGTTGTCCTACATGAAAAATGCATGCGTGTTGCGCCACCAGCCAGCAAATAAGACAAACAGTGCGACACTAAAATTGAGGAGACAAAGATAGAAACGGAGTAGGGTTGGGGAGGGTTGGGGAGGGTTGAGAGGCAAGACAACGACAGCTCCTTGCATTTGCGCACTTGCAAATGGCAACACTTTCCACAATACTCAAGCGAGAATGGCATAAAGGCAGCCTAAGGGCAGGCAACTCATTTTTCAGTGCTATAAGTGCTATTTTTATGGTGTGTGTGTGTGTTTGTGTGCAACTGTGAGAACTGCGTAAAAAGTAAATAAATATGCAGACAGAGCAAGAAGAGGAGAAAGGAACCTCAACTGGAAAATAAATGTGCATTTCAGGCATACTCAGTTGCAGTTGGAGTCTCGGCGGCCACAGCTCGTTCTTGTCATTTCCGCTGAAGTCGCCATAATGTGGTGGCGGCTGCTTCATTTTCATTTACTTCTCATACTCTGTTGCCAAATGAAAAGGGAGTAGCTGGCCTCGCTATCTTATGATCTCAACATCCTGCACCTAGAGACTGGCAATGTGCTAAATGCATTTCTTGCATAAGAAAAAAGACTAAATAGGTGCGGAAATGTCAGCAAATAAACAAGAAATATATTTTATTCCATATGCAAGTAAACTGTTGTTTGGGAACGTTTGAGAGTATTGTGTCACCTTGGTAACATTTTTTTAATCAGATTTGGAATAGTGTTTAGTGTTTAGTAGTATATTTAAATGCTTATTAGTTTCAATCAGATACTTTCTAATCTTAGCACCAAAGTTGATGGAGCAGCTTGGAGAGTTGGAATGTAATGTTTTTACTTGATTTTTGTGATTTTCATGAATCGTCCTAGTTCACAGTGTGCCACACTTCCTGCTCCGTGGCAGTTCAGTTCCATTGCCGGATCTTAAAACTGTCCGCGGGGCGTGGCATGCACGTAGACAGTGGCAGTGTCTTGGGCTCATTTGGCAAAACCACTTGACACAGTGTCAGCAACAGCGACACAACAGACAACAACTTCATTTATCAGAACGCAATGGTACCGCCGAAAAACAACACTACACCACCAGATGCAATGCAGCGCATAACCTTATTTAAGGCCGGACCAAATCAGCCAAATGGTTGATGGGGCTTCATGCAACAATACGCGCCCAAAATCATATGCAAGTTAAGGCCAAATGTTAAACAACAAAAATGACAAAAATGCGCTGAACACGCTATGCCACTCCAAATGTAATTTGTGCTGGGCGAATAACAGAACCAATCTAATTGTGCCACACACATTGTAATTAGTTCGTTTACTCTCGAATTTTAATTTTGACTTCGCGGCTACATTAGCTAAGTGATACAGTCAGGAATCAAGAGATCTTAATAAATATCTAATTTTGTTCAAAGAACACTCGTTTCTTTGCCAACTTATGAGCTCAAACTTTACCACTGACGTTAAGGATTTTATTATATTTTTTAATTAATTTCCCATTGAATATATTATGTTTAGAGACTAATCGCAAAATTGTGGTAAAATAAATTAAGGATACGCGTTTTGTATTTCATTGTTTTAGAGATCTTAATATTAATTTTAACTGCCATCTAAGTAAATGGGATCTCTCTGATTAAATGTAGTTTTACCTAAAAATAAAATTAATAAACAAAAATCGCTAAATTAACAAACAATTTTATGTTGAAATAAGAAAATGACGGAAATTGCATAAGTATTCCTGCAACGAAAATTAAGTGTTTTATTTTTCTTTGAGTTCTTGTCAAAGACAATGCATTAGATCTACATGGGTCATTGTATGATATTAGATATTCATATTTATTGGAGCTATTCAAATCCCAATGTACTGACTGCTTAGACTCCATATAAGTCCGAGTACGAGTAGGAGTAATGGGATTATCGGAGAACACTAGTGCATCCAGTGCTGCCAACTTGTTGCAATTCAATGTAATGGGTACAGAAGTACTGTAAACAAACATACAAATCGAATGGCGATGTCTGTAATGCGATAAACCCATTTGGCTCGTGCCTCTTGCTGCTTGCCTCTTGCCATTTGGTCCTTGCCTGCCCCCTTTGAAAATCCGACTCCTTGCTCGATGCTTTTTAATTTGTGTAATTACATTGGCGAATTTTCAAACAACAATTAGCGCGTGTTGGCAACTCTGGCTGTAGGGCGCGACTCGTTTAACGAAACGGCGCAAAACTGCTGCTTTAATGTAGGAGGTCAGAGATTGCAAAATTGCAGTTTGTGGGCGGCTGGCGGTGGCGTGTACCGCGTGGCGCAGGGCGGATGGCCGGTGGCAGGCTGTGGCAACATCATCAATCATTCATTTGAAAACTTTATTGAAGAGAGTGTGTTACTGTGTGGGTGTGTGAGAAAGGGAAATGATGGGAGTGTGAGAGAGAGAGAGAGAGAGGGAGGGGCGATTCGCAAGAGTACTTTAGCGCTAAAAGTTTTCAATGGCTTTGGCGATTGCTGGCTCACAAACTAAGTCGGACAAATGTTGACGCAAAGCTTATGCAACTGCACATACAGACACACACACACACATACACGCACACACATACTCACATATAAACTAGGATAAATTTTACCATGAAAGTCGACGAAATCGCTGATCGCATTTCAATGACAAATGTAGGCCGGAATTTCGCAAGCGTGCAAAAATGGATGAGCTCGAATATGAGGCAAGAATGGATGAGGTAAGAAAATACTGAATGCGGTTTTCCATAGGGGGGTGCTTGGTTGTTGTGGCTGTGGAAGTTTTCTCATTGCCTTTGTGGAAGATTTTCACTTACGGCTTATAGACTCCAATAGCCTGCAATAGTGCACCGCACAAGCCCCTCAATCAATTCTCTCTCTCTCTCTCTCTCTGTCTATCTCTGTCTTCTCTCTATTTCTCTCTCTGTGTGCATATGCATGTTTTCATAAGTTTTCAATAACAATGGCTGGCCAAGTGGCTAGCAATTTATGACCCACAATTCGCTCAAGAAATTTTAATAAATTGCCGATGCTATAGGAAGTCCAAAGATGGATTAAAATTTTCAAGCCAAGTGCATTGTTTGGGATTGGCTTAGATTGGCCTTATCGACCCATGTCAAATGAAACTCGAGTACAAATCGGCACAGACTTAACGAGATAACGGCATTGGTATATAGGGGCTAACTATAATATAAGATTTGAGATAAATAAGTATGTTATAGTATATGTATGTATGATTTGCTCTGGTGAAAACATTAAGTTAATGCAAGTGCTGTGCGAGAAGTGCACATTAAGGCTAGAACATCGCCATTCTGTGCCACAAAGTTAGGTGGCACGTTGCAAGTGCGTATAGCTCGCATAGTCTATCTCTGTCGCTCCCACATTTCATCTAACCATGCTGCTGCTCGCCTGCTTGTGTTTGTTAAGTAGCGCGGAGACGACAGCGTCGCTGCTGCTCGTCATGAATCATGCCAAAAATTGTGACGTCGACGCTGGCGACCCAAATTCTGGTACTTGCTGCACTTGAAGCGGGCAGACTACAACAACAAAAGTAACTGTAACGACGATGAGGACGACGACTATGCTGGCCATGAAGGAAACGCTGCAGACATTGCAGACTGCCGACTGCAGACTGCGACGGCGACTGCGACTGCGACTGCGACAGAGATAGCGACTGCAATGAATTTGTCGCACTGCCAGTGCTCAAAAGTGTGCGTTTGGAACGTTTGGGTCTGGTGCAAGCCCTATTTTGCAAGTGGTGTCGTCTTAGCACTTCACTTTTGTATACGAAAGCCACGTAAGTGCAGCCACAGGGGCGTGGCAATTGCATTACAAATAGATGAGGGAGAGTGCAAATGTGCGAAATTTACCACTTACAATACCCCAAAGCAACTCCTGCAACAACCACAGCGCAGTAGATAAAAAAGTCGGACTGCTAAGAAATAAGATTTGGCACACTTTGTCCTTCAGATGCTTAATGATAACACGTTCGACTTTGGTTGAAATAGATTTGAAAATGTTACAGCATCAGCTAACGGACGGGTTTCATTGCCCAACAGCCACATCTCATAGTTCCCTCTCATTGTGTGATAGATTATTTAACTGTTACACACATGAAGTAAGTTTGCTTTACTAAATCTTATCTTATTAGGATTCGCATGCCTCAAAGCCATTATAATAACGGAATTCGTGGTATTCAACAGATTTCGAATTCAAAATCAGTTAATACAAATAGACATGAACTAAATTGCATTTGGATCTCACTCTTATTATTACAAATTACTTTAATTCTTTTCTCGCTGAGACAATCCGAGAAAGAGAGAGAGAGAGAGAGAGAAAGAGAGAGAGAGAGAGAGAGAGAGAAAGAGACAGGTAGAGAGGTACACGCTTAGCTTGCCAGTACTTCAACTTAAAAAACAATTCACAGAAGGAACAAAATTAATATTTTTATTAGTTATTTGATTAGTTATTATTGACATTTGATGATAGCCTCCACTCAGTTCCAGCATTCATTTCTGGCTGATTTGTAACTGGTCGCCTTTTAGCAGTGGCAAAGTGTCATCTGGACAAAGCTGCTTCTGCTACTGTTGCTGCAGTTAAGGGCGTTGCTCGCACCTCCACATAGACACCACACTCCCCTTGGGGTGTATGTGTGCTTGTGTGTGTGTGTATTTGTTCGTTTAATTGCCACAACGCGGAAACTGGAGCGCGCCAACGATGGCGACTCTGTGAAAATTGCTGCAGTTGTTGCTGCTGCATTAGCAGCCATTTGCAGCAGCAATTGATGCGCCCCGTTATGTATATGTATGTGGAGTATGTGGTATGTGTGTGGATTATGTGGTATGTGTGTGGTGTGCTTTAGTGCTATTTATTTATGTTTGCTGCGTTTATGGGCAACCAAAATAATGACATGAAAAATTGTGTTGCCTACTCTTGGGCGCTGCTGTTGTGATTCCTATTGGTGAGACTGAGGCAAGTATTCCCGCCCACAAAGTTGATGGCTTTTTAAATCGAAAGAAATTCAATGCTTTCTTAAGTCGCAATAAATGTGCCACAATTGTGGTCAACCCAACGAATGGACGAGCGGTAAATGCTAATGCAACAAAAACTGCAGCAACACCAACAAGAACAGGCATTTGGGCAAACATTCAAGATATATGACGATTTTTGTATTCTTATTTACGATGCGAACACAAACAAATGCTTGAGAATGTTCATAAATTCGTTTTCGGTTCAGGTCATTGCGGGCAGTGTGGCTCCTTGTTGGCTGACCTCAAGTTGGGCTTGAGGCTTGCCTTTAATTGTAGTCCAGCTTCGGTTTTAGTTTCTGCTCCCAGTTGTCAGTTTCGGGTTCAGTTTCTACCGCAAATGTTGCCGCGCGATTTGGCGCAAAGTTACCGGTGGCAGCGACTGCGACTTCTCTGCTGGCAGCGACCGCGATGTCAAATGCCATGCCGGCCTTGGCGACGTGACGCGACGCGACGCGCATAAGAAATGGGAATCAAATCGACAACACGCACAGCAAATACGTTGGCGGATGAGCGGGGTGGGGACTCGGCCCTTGCTGCTTGAGCCAAGGATTCGACCAGTTGGGGCATCTGCATGGGTGTGGGCGTGGCTGCGTTGTGCTAGTTTTCGTCTGTTTGCTTGCCACAGCTGCGGCCTCATTTCATGGATGTGACACACCAAAACTAAAAACTCAAACAGAGCCCCAGTTCGAGTCCGAGTCCGAGTCCGAGTTCGACTCTCCAATCCGAGTTCGTGCCTCTGTCCGAGTCCGAGTCGTGTGTAAGTCTATGTGGGTGTGGGTACCATGCTGATAGTTTGGCTGCGTCCCTCGACCTACGACCTATCAGCTGTTTGCCGTTAGCTGTTAGTTGACCAAGTCCAACGCCCAAAAATTCGATTTCATTTGCACTTTCCATTTCGGATGCGTTCATGTCTCCCATCTGCCCATCCCAGCCTGCACCTACTCCTCTGTTTGGTCCCACAGCCAATACTAACATATGATTGATTGATCAATCATTTTCATCGAGTTTTTTTCATCATGTACTTTTTTCACCTGACATAATTATAATATAAAACTACGAAGAAAGTCGCATTATACTCTGGTACCGGTAAAACATGTGGCTAACAACCTACTTGTGGGGGTGGGGTTTGGGAGGCAATAGGTGTGATCATCATCATTATTGTGCGCTTAACTTTTTGAGGTGCTTTCTAGGAATCTGTCTTCCAAGCCTCGTACCTCTACTTCGTGCAGGCTGAAAGTATCGACTAGTCCACGCAAGAACATTAAATTGTTCGATTTTGTATCGATTTAGGATGCGAACACAATTCGTTCGGAATCCTAAGCAATGCTGCAGCAATAAAAGCCTAGCGCTTCCCCGCACCACAGCCTGGGAGTGCAGGCGGCATGAAAACGGAGTGGGTGGACCGGAATGGGACAAGGATGTCGAGCAATGTCAGGCGGTTGTTTTGTGTTTCGAGTGGTTTGCGTGGCTTTGTTTGAGCTGCTACTTGAAGCATGGCTTTCAATTGGGGTCTTCGGATCTAGCTTTGGGATTGGGTCAAAATCTGCAGTCAGCTTTTGGGCCTGGGGCTAATCATTTCGAGTGTGTGGTACTTACTTGATATAAATGAAAGCACAAGAATCATATCTATGGTCACTTGAAACCACTTCATCTCATTTCCCTCTGCGCGCTGGTGTTGAGCGTTGTGGGCGTGGCAGCGACGTTGTTGTAGCTGTTGTTACAGTTGTACACAGAGCTGTAACTCTTTGTTGTATGTTGTTTGTTGCTATTGATATTTGTATTGTTGTTGTTGCTTTGTTTCAGTTGCAGTCGCAGCTCTCCCAGCGGACGCAGTTGCAGCAAGTTTGCTAGTGAATTCAAAAATTTCAATGCTACGTCTTCTGCCTCAGCCCCCCTTTATCCCACTGTAGTTGTTTTTGTTGCTGTTGTTGTTGTGCGTTGCATGCATCTCAGTTGTTGTTGTTGTTGTTGTTGTTGATTTGGCAGCATATATTTACATGTTTATTAGAAATACTTCCATCTTTACAGAATTGTATTTTGGCCGTTGTCCATTGTTTGCTTGTTGTCGTTGTTGTTGTTGTTGTTGTTGTTGTTGTTGTTGTTGTTGTTGTGTGTATTTAGTTGATTAGTTACTATAATTTAATTAAATTAGTTGCATGCTATTTGGTGTTGATGATACTGTTGGTTTGTTGCGAATCCTAGTCGGTATATACTATATATATTTTCTATATGTACGTATGTATATAACGGTTCTTCTCTCTATATGTATACTATGTATACATTATTCTGTGTATATATGTTGTAAATACTAATATTTGTAATAATATTTGTTTCTTGGCAGTTTTCGATTAAAATTCTTTAAATGTGTTTTCGTTTATTGGTGGCCTCCATGCACCGCTGCTCCTCCTTGCGATGATGATCCTTGTGCTGTTGCTCCTTGATGCTTCTTGGTGCTCCTGGCGTTCCTCCTGCTCATGCTCGTTGTTTCATCCTCTGTTAGCCCTTATAGCTTTTGTTGCGTCTTTGCTTCTCTTCACCTCTCGCTTGTCGGCTGAGAACAGAAAGCTGAAAGCAAATAAAACATTTGCCCCACATTTAATTAGTGTTTGTCAAATTATTTATGTAATTTTTCTCTCTTTAGGACGATACTTTTGTTGTTTGTTATTAAAAAATATTTCTTTCATTGTTGCTTAGAAAGAACAAATTTTGCAAGAATTAACGAGATTTGGCAACTGAGAACTGTTGGCATACTCGACTCTTTGGTGCCCTACCTAACTCGGCTTACTTTGAAATCATTTCCATACTATTCGAATTACTTGAAGTGAACTTGAGTGAATGAACAAGTGGCTCGGCTGGCCGTCCTGGGTCCATATTGCAGGGTATTTGCAAGTGATGCTGCTTGCTTAGCCAGTCTCCTTGCGATGGGGCGATGGGGCAAAAGTTTGTCAAACTCCAAAAAAGCTTTTGGGCATCACTTGATTCGCTTTTTGTATTTTGTTTCTAGTTGTTCTCAATTTTTTTATGCAAATTCATTTTAATTATCACTGTACGTTTTGTGCATCTTTTGGCAGAAATTGAATTGTGAGGCAGCAGCGAAAAGCAGCAAGTGAATAAAAATAAAAAATAATAATAATAAAGATATTAAAATGAAAAATTGCTGCAAAATATTCTGTGAACTTCAATTTGTTCACGTGGCTCAAAGGTGCTTTGATTCATATGCAAAGTTATCTTAATGATTTTTCTTTGCCAAAGCTTTTCCTCCATGCCAATGACATTCAGCCTCCAACTTATCTTGCCCTGTGACGTGTATTTAATTTAAGATTGCAAAGCTCAGCTTGTCCTACTCCTCAGCTTACTTACCCTTTGAAATGGCCTACATGAAAATGGTTTGCGCCCCAAAATTTGCAATCTAATCCGAAAGTCCGAAGACATTGGCCGTTGCAAATGTTAATTCAGATATATACTTGGCATAATTTGCACACAATTCACATTGTGACCCAACTGTCTCTTTACATTTTACCCCTGGAAAGCTAATTTGACCCAGCCAAGGCATCACTTAAAGAGGGAAAGCGACAGAGAGCATTATTTGTATATACGAGGTGTGCTCAAAAAGTAAAATTCGAATATACGAAACCCGCGAAAATTCAAAATTCGTGATACTTTTTGAACACACCTCGTATACTGCACTTCTGGTCGGTGAGCATCGTTAACTAACTGTAATCTTCAGATTATAGACAGTCTTAAGTTTAAAAAAGGGATTCCAAAAGTATTATTATAAACCCTCGAAAATAATTATTATAATTGTATCGAGAGGGTTGTATTAATTATTAAGTTAATTAATAAATTGTATGTTCAAAAATGAACACCCTATATAAATATAATACACATGACGCTCTTTGATGACTCATGCAGGCCAGCCTTGTTCATCGTTGTGCCTGACTCTGATGTTGGATTCGCAACTGCAGTTCTTGCTGGCGACGAGTTGTCGCGACGGTCGCCGCGACGGTCGCCGCGATCAGCTCGCTCTTATCCCGTTATCCAGCCTTTCTTAGGCGCCGATGCTTATGCCTCCGAAATATTCTTCGCAACCATCACCGTTATCCAGCCACTCTTAGGCGCCGATGCTTATGCCTCCGCAACACCTTCGCAACAATCGCCGTTACCCAGCCGCTGTTAGGCGCCGAAGCAGTCGCCTTACAGCAGCGTAATATTATACATGAATTAGTCGTAAGCAATTTTGTATAAATAAAGAGCCTGCTCGTCAGAGCAGTCAGTTTGAACTTACAACTCAACTCGCACACATTTATTGACTGCAGAAGAAGGCTGCGGTAGTGAGTTTGAATATACAACTCAGCTCGCAAACATTGTATATATTCCTAATTACTAGTAAAGTCGGTCAAGCCATATCCGTCTGTCTCCCAGTTCCCTCAGCTCCTCAGTTTATAGTTTTTATGAAACTTGACACGTATCCATAATTTTAGTGCAGTCAGTACATATGTTATAGTCAGATCGGATCACTATATCATACAGCTTCCGTTTGAAATATGAGTTATTGTATTAGAAATTTTGTCATTTAACAAATTATCCAAACTGAACTTATTCAATTCACGACTTCTAACATTTATTCAAAAAACTTTTAATAACGCAAATTTGGATGACAGGGTATCCAATCTTCTGCTTTCCTGAGATATCCGTCTTTCTACTAACTTGGCTTGTTATCCAACGCCGCTTTGGATTTCCAAGTAAAATCAATTATTAAATGTTTTTCTTGGGTTTGAAGTCATTTTGAAAGCTGGAAAGCTATAGCTGTCCGTGTTGCCACACAGTTTTACAATTTATTTATTGTGTGTGGCATACGTGGCAAATAGAGACTTTAATTCTCGGCCCACCAAATCAGCATTGAAGGCGTGAAAAGCATTTCGGAAGTAATTTGGCAAAATGTCATGCATGCAACGTGGTGTCGTCGGGAAGCGCGAGCTGCCTACCCCACCACACCTCACTGTGTTCTTCTTCTCCGCTCTACCTTGGTCGTACCCATAGCGGTCTTTCACGAGCTGTCAAATATTTAAAAGGCAGCCGTAGGGGCCTGTAGCCAGGTGGCAGGATGAGAGGACTCGACGACAACATCGACACGTTTATAATGCAACAAAAAATGCCAACTGTCAATTTAATCAGACGCACACTTGGCATTGCCCAAAAAAAATTAAGAGAAAAAATAAAATATGTGCCAGGGGCACCTTTCCGCTTCCCATATAGACTCTCTCCTCCATCCCCAAATTCCGAGTTTCATTCCCATTCTCATGCTCATACTCGTTCACGCTTATGTTCATGTCGTCCTTGTCATCAGCCTCAACCTCAACGTGCTTGCCTGCCACTTGAAGCAAAAAGGCAACGTTGACAGTGTTTAAGACGCTTGCTTGGGCATTGTCCTCGCCTGCTCTCTCTTGGCTTCCCTTGTCAGACTGGCTGGCTGCTTGGTTGACAGCGCAAGGCTTCGCATGTCTTGGCCTGTTCCTATTCTCGCCTGTTGTCTTTTCATATTAAATGCATTGCAAGTTGCGCAGAAGAGAAAAAATAATATATATAGATACAATATGTATATATATAAATGCATATATACTCGTACATATAGGGGAGGGGAAAATTCGATTTTTCGTCAGCGCCGGGTGACAACTTTCGTTAGCAGCGCAAACATCACAATCTTCTCCCACATTGCCCCTAGTTAGTGGCAGAGACAGCGGCAGGGGCAGCGCCAGTCATTCACCAGTCATGACATTCACTTCGCAGTCGCCCACACACACAACCCTCACACACAACCTCTTTACGTCGCCGCTCATTATGAGCGCTCATTAGGCGGCGCTCGCGGCATGCCAGTCAAAGAGGCACGACCCCAACAGTAACCTCATGTTGTTGCTGCTGTTGTATGTTGGGCATATCCAATTTTGCATGCAGCTTGCAACACTCAAGCGAAATATCGCTCAAACCATTTTTTTCTTATATGTCATAAAGTTAATTTGGTCTACATTTAAATATATTACTACATTCTTACAAGGAATTTCTAAAGCTGAAATGAAAATGAATAACTGGGTAATTGGCAACGATACTAAAAAAAGTTCCTAATTGAATATATGTAATAAAGTCGCGCTAAAGCTAACGCAAATAATATTATCTATAGCTTTATATTAATTACTTATTAAAGTGGAAAGCGGTAGAAGAAGATATCAGAAAAGTTAATTTTCTTTTTTGTTCAATGTAAATATTTAAGCTTCAAATCATTTTTACAAAGATTATTGTAGGTCATTATTATTATGGGATTAATCCACAAAATCAAGTTATATCATTTGATAATGGAATATAAAAGTTGGAAATAAAATCGGCTTATCAAATAAGCTTCGACTTAAGCCCAAAAAACTGAGCGCTGAAAAAACCCCTTTAAATCGATGTGATAGATGAATATCTCATTAAATATCGATGTTGAAATGTATCATGAGGACTTCACAATCAAAATTTGTTGTTGCCGCCCCATTAAATATATATTTAAGCACAGAGCTAGGTAGCTGACTTCATTTGAATTTAGTTAACGGTTTGGTTTGTGGAAGTGTACGATTTAGGTTCGTTTTTCTATATCATATTATGTTCGGTTAGGTTCAGTTCAGCTTAGTTAAGCTCCATTTGAATGTAGTATCACAAGACAATGTATTGCATTGTATTGTCTGCTTAGTGGTACTATGTATGAATATATTTATGTTGAGGCATCATCATCTCTCAATGGCTCTCAGTATCCAAGTATCTCATTCTCACGCTCGGCATCAACTTGAATATTGTTGTTTTGTCTCGGTTGCTGGTGCTGCTGATTTTGCTATTATTACATGCATATTTTGTGTAATGAGTGCGATTAGCATTCTCAATGAAGTGGGGTTAACAATGTGCTCTGCATTTTTTGCTTGACGATGCTGTTGTTGCTGTGCCACCAGCATAATCATCGACATCAACATTTCGAATTGAGCGAATTAACTTTCCCACTCTTTCCCACTTACACACACAATGCGTTCTGGTTGATCAATTGCCGCTCTTATTTATGAGTTGCTTTTAGCTCTTAAAGTCTCTCTCGCTCTCTTTTGCTTTCTTAATGTGTATATTTATCTATCTCACATTCAGCTGCTGCTGCTGCTGCTGCTGCTGTTGCCAAAGCCACGGCCTCGCCCCCTACTGTGCTGTCCTTGTCGTTTGGCGCTTGTCGGTTTTGCCGTTTGTTGTTCGCGTCTTTAATGTAGCCTACTTTTTGAGCACAACTCGCTGTCGCATTCTTGTAGTGTTATCCCTTCGGTTTTTGCTTTATGCTCGTTTCGTTTTTGCTCGTATTTCGCCTTTTGGCTGCCATTTTGCCTCATTGTCTAGTTGCTTTGCAGCAGTTGGCTTCCTCTTCGATTGCCATGCCTCGGTGTCCTTGTCCGCGTCTTCGGCCTTACGCCCTTTTCGTTTTCCCTTCGCCCCTTTCGTTTTCGCTTCGCCCCCGTGCGTGCACCCCTGTGTGATTCACTGTCCTTGTCAACAGTTTGTAGCAGTTGCTTTCCAATGACTTCTGCATTTCTTGTGGCCAAACACACACTCACACCCACACAGCTAAGGCAGTCCGCATTTCAAGCAGAACCATCCACATATCCAACAAATGGTATGAAATCGCACAATAAAAATATTGACACAATGCTACGCTGCGTGTGTTAAGGATTTGCTAAATGCAGGCCAATAGGGTAAGATACTAGATGGATTATAATCAGGAGAACAAATGAAGCTAATTAAAAAATAAAAAATCTCAGATATGATCCGATTTGAAACCGCAGGGATCAATGTCTGAGCCCGAATTCATTCCTTTCAAATCATGCCCACACTGTAGCGTTCCGGAATAACACCAAATTTTTCCATGCACTAGAATATCTTTGAGCCGACTGTTTCCATAATATTAGATAAATACATATTTTTGCCAATATCTGAGAAAGTAATATTGAAAATACCACTTGGTAATCGAGGATATATACAAATAAAACAACGTGCGTTAGGTGACAACTGCAACACGAATAGCAGCTCGCAGGTGTAGGTAACACGCGACTCAACTGCTAGCTTCAAGTAGTCCTCCATCGTCCCTCCCAAATCCCAGACCCAATCTCTTCGACAGGGGTAGTCGCATTCGCAGTTATAGTCTTAGCCTGTCTGACTCTGCCAGCTATTTGACAGTTGATTTCTGTCACAGCTGCTGCTGCTGTGATTTGTGTTTCCCTTGTTTCTACTCGCCTTTTTTTGAGATTTTTTTTTGCCGTTACCCACTTTTCGGTTACTGTTTTAAAATTTATTGCTCAGACACACTGTGCGTCAGCTATGTCGCACTTTCCCTTTTGGGCGAAGTGTCTGCGTATTTATATATGTATGTGATGCTAAATCGTCGTCATAATATGTCCATATATCATGGGAACTACGAGTTGAACTCAAACTCAAGCCCAAACTCAAACTGAAAGTGGAACTAAGACTGAGAATGAGACTGAAACCAAGCAGGAATCGCACTTGAAGTAAATAAAATATTAAGAAAGCTGATAGTTACCTTTACAGTGGGTTTTCTAATACTGTCATGACAAAATATTAAAGGACCTATTAGTCAAAGTAGTGTGTTTACTTGTCAAAGATTCCCATTTTTGTGTTAAACAGAATATGAGTTTATTTAGGTTAATTTTCTAGCATACTCGAGGCAAACATTTTTAAATATCTTAATTTTAACATATTGGCCAACTCAACAACGTGGCCAATAAGAGAAAATAGTTGCATACTTGTATTAATTTTTTGCTGACTTCGTGACGATTTATGTGGATGTCATCTTAACTTAAATATTTGTTGCCTAACAGACTTGGAACAGAGGAGCAACCCAATAAATCCGACTTTTGGATGATTTAAATAAAGTTAAATGCAAAATAGATAATAGATAATTGCATTTGCTTTAACTAAAAAAACTAAAGATGATATTCAAATAAAATATAAAATATATTTTTAAAAAATCTGCCCTAAAACGCACCGTTTTTGTGTATAATCGTTCATTACGAGACTGAGAGATAGTGAATGACATGAATGCACCTCCATTTGTCAAATTGTTTTTCATTAGTTTTTAGCCCTGTTAATAGGTTAACTTAATGCACTCCACGCCTTATTTCATGGCCTGTAATGAGTAGCAATTTCCATTGGAGCCGCTCTAGTTCCTTCTGTTTGGAGAGCGCTCGTCCGCGCGTAAGTTCTTACCGCCATTTTGGTGGCTGGGCAGCTGCAGCAGTTTTGCTGGCGAAGGACGCTCGTCGCTGGAAGCCGTGCGCTCTCGTATTGACAGAGCCAAGTGCCACTTGATTGTCCTGGTCGCCATTTTGTTTACTTCATAAGTAAACTAAGACACTTGGCCAATATTTTTCATAATGGCGTTTATCTTGTTCCTAATGTTTCTGCTGTTGCAGCTGCACTTGAGTTGCCAGCATCGTTTGCTTTGTCGTTTAAGCAACTGATGCTGCTGCTGCTGCTGGCTCTTGCCAGGTGAAGTGGATGTTGCTCTAATTAAATTGCTGCCCGCTTCACTATGCCGTTAGACAGGCACTTGGCTGGTACTTACTTGGCTCACTCCTCACCACCCTCAACATGTTGACTGACGTGAATAAATCAAGTTAAATAATTGCCACTCGTATTGTTGTCTCTTGCTGGCCTTATAAAACTTGTTTAACATACGCAGCACTGGCTAGCACACAAAAAACACGCCCACAAGCAGTTAGCGCCCATACAAACACACACACACACACATATACACACAGTGGCACGCGACTGTTTGGTCGCCCCTCTGCACAGGAAACTAAACAAAAATCACACAAAAAACTTTTTGTTTTGCATTAATGTGGTCCTTTTCCCTTGGCCTCGTTTTCGTTTGGCAAACAAACTACATACGCCACGAAACAAAATTTCTCTGCACAATTTCAACACAATTAAAATATTTTGCGGAGCACACACACATTCCAACACATACTCACACATAATGAGGATCACTTCCTGTCGGCGCAAAACTTCCGGTCATGGCGACCGTTTCACGTTTTGCGCGAGTTGACTAAGTTAACCGTGCTGAGCCCAAAGCATTGTGGGACAGCGGGTGTGGGTTCATTTGTAGACTATGAATGTATTCACTTTACTTGAATTTCATTGGAACATCATTTACTCAGCTTCTGGATAATTTAATCAATTAATTTTTTAGTTAGTGTTGCCGTTTGTCCGTCCTTATGAACGCAACTTTTTCGATACTCTTAGAGATAGAAACTTGAAACTTGGAACGTATACTGGTCTGTGCCCGCGTCTAACAAAGTGTACAAATTGGAGTGCTACGTCCACTAGGTTAGGAAATTGTTAAAATCGATATTCGCAACTCGATAAAGCCATATATCTCACACAATTTTAAGGCTACGGTTACCAAATTTGGTTGGTAAGTTGTTGGCGATGTCCTTCAAAGATTGGGATATGGCACGCCCACCGCCGCTACCCCGAGGCCTCCGACCTAAAAAATTTTAAATGCATTCAAAACAAATGCGCCCATAACCGCCAATTCCGATATTTCGGAAAGTGTAAATCGATAAATCTGCATATCACCCACAGTTTTAAAGGTAAAGTCAACAATCTAAGAAGATACCTTGGTGGTAACCTTCTCCAAAGATCGGCATATATTTCTGCTATCAACAAGTGTTCATTCTTGAGCATTCTGCCAAGTGCCAAGTGTCGGCGTTAACATGATGAAAAGTTCCTTCTTTCAACTCTATATAATATTCTTTTATTTTGCCTTATTCCCTCTTTGAATTGTGCTATCATTTGGCTTCGTCGAGCGCGAACGCGTATAAGCATTTTAATGGACAAGACCACTCCAGTTAGTGGCAACATCAATTATAATATTAATGTAGTTAAATCTGTTACAATATTATCGTGTTTAAATTGTTAAATTTGTGTTTAATTCACACAGCAATAAGACTGTGGACTTATGCCAAATTTCATGGCATTCAAAACAATGACAAATTGCATACGCCGTCGCTCAGTGCGTTGCACTTTTGATTTTGTTTTTCATTTTCGTTCCATTTGAGAGTTCAAGTCAAGCTAAAGTTCTCTTGTCGCTCACCATGCACTTTCCGTTAGCGGTCTGCTGATCGCTCTCTAGAGCAGTTACGAACGACGCGAGCAGCTCGGTCCGCTTGCTGCAGAGCTTCGACAATTGTGCGTGTGAGTGTGTCCCGTTACTCTCTCTCGCGATTTGAAACAATCAACGGTCGCGAGTAGTTCTGCTGGTGCTTAACTAGCAGACCAGCGAACTCCGCTATAATTCGCGCTCTCGCTCGGAAAGCAGCCACAACAACAACAACAAAGTCAACTATGCAAGAATTGCAAATTCCAACAACAATACAAACAATGCCAACAACGACACAAACAAAAACACCGAAAATGATATTAACGCCAAACAGGCCATCTTCCACAATGCCAACAAAAAGCGAAAAATTGCGACAATCGATGATGACATTGACTTGGATGCAGTGCCATCTACTTCTGCTGGTGCTCGTGCAGCACCACAAGCACTAGATGATCTGTTAGATTGGCCAACTTCCTTGTTCGCCTCCCAGTCCAGCTCAGCCTTTTTTAAAAACTGAGATTTTGGATCTGGTAAGGCACAAGAGAGCACTGCGTCGCCAGTATATGCGCTCATGCAATCCTTTGGATCTAAGGGACTTTAGGCGGGCTGCGTACGAGCTGCGACATGTTGGAATGTTTCTTTTCAATATCTGTTGCGATAACTGTTTTTTTTACTTTCGGACATTGCGCAACCAGATACAATCCAACCAAAATATGTATTTTGACCAAGCATTGACCAAGCATGACTCATTTTTACTAATCATTTTTTACAAATATGAGTATATAAATCTGCCCCAATTATAGCATCTATACGGCCTGATTTATTTAATTTTAGGCAGCTAAAGTATAGCCATCCCAATCTGTCTGAGCGACTTAAGTGGTAGGGCCTTCATTAATTTTACCAATACAATTGCCTTAATTTCGTATGGCTATTTATCTGAATTTCGAGTTTTTATGTCTAATTTTACTTTGTATTTAAATGTACTACATACTAAACCCACACCACTAATTTCTGTGAGATTTTTTTATTCGCGGCAGCTTGAGAATGTGGAGTGCTTCTTTGGAATTTATGGTGCTTGGAGACCCACTATCAAGAAGTGCTCTTAACTTCGCATAACCTCTGTTTTCCGATTTTATTTCTATAATTGCTGTTGTTTTTTACTTTTTTATTCACTATAAATATGAATAAATATCTTATGCAATAAACATCTTATGCGAATCTGTTCACTCTTAACTCTTTCGAGTCTATTAACCGGTGACATATTTTCGAATATAAAGCAATTGAATATATTATGTCCCGTTCCTTTGCAAATCGGATAATATTCTTTTCAATTGTTGCTTAACTGTTGTTTTAGTAACTTCTTGCACAGAACTTAATGAGCTGAGTCTCTGTTCTACGTAATCTAATACGTTGCTTGTGGAATATCTTTTGTCTTTTTGACATGATGTTCAAAATCTTGCAATGTTTCTATATGTGTGCGAATATGCAATCAACTTCTTCAGTTAAATTGAATTTTAAATAAATGATATGTATAGATTCATTAATCAATGAATCAATGAACATTTTTCATCGTCTAGCCTAGTCGTTATTTGGATATGATAACTCCAATATTAACTCCAAATATTTTCCGTTTGTTTTCATACCGCTTGGTTAGCAAATCTTTCGGAGCTCCCGGTCAGCAAGTGAGAAACCATACTCCTTGCTTCTGCTCTTACAGCAGTTTTTAAATAGTTTCATTTAAGAGGCAGACCAATGTACTCTCCTTTATGAATTATTTCAGTGAATAATTCTGAAAAAAAGATCTCATTCTTTCTCCACTATATGGGCATCTCAATGTCAGCCAATACTGGTAGCTCATCAGTTTTTATAACCTTTACCCTTTAAAAATGGTTAAAAATGGTATAATGGTTTTGTGCAAACATATGTAACAGGCAGAAGGAAGCATCGCCGACCCCATAAATTATAAATGTATATTCTTGATCAGGATCAACAGCCGTCTGTGCGTCCGTCTGTATGAACATGCGGATCTCAGAAACTATAAGAGCCAGAGACTTGAAATTTGGAATTTAGTTTGCTTTATTTTATCAATAACTGCCACCGTTTGAGGAATATCGATACATTTCGATTTTCGATAGAGGTGAATGCTACAATTTTAAAGACAGAATTAATACTTAATATGCATATGCACATGATTGATCAACTTTCATCAAGATCGGATAAGTAACACCCAAGTAATAGTGGAAAATATATTCCTATAGCGAGCGTCAATATGTTTTTGTGTGTATTCTGGAGATCCCCGAGCCCCGAGCCAGCCAGATCGGGTGAGTTCGCGCATGTGAGTAAAATTATGCACAGGCTTAGCTATATTCATGAACAAATAAATAATATCTGAAAAAACACAAAATTCGCGATACTTTTTGAGCACACCTCGTAGTTGTTTTTTTTTACTTTGTAGTCCCTGGGCCTGTCATAAGAAATGAAATTTGCCAAGTCGAGCTCTCTCGACTACAGCAATTTAACTGACTTCTTTTACTTGCTTCTTTTAATCATACTACAATATTGTCATTCGTGTCTTGGCTTGCATTATTGGATATAAGTTGAGTTATAATTTGATTTATTTCTTCTAAATTAAATAGACTAAAGTCCTGCTCCTCTGATTTCACTCTAGTAATTAGGATTGACTGTTCCTTTCAAGTTTTTACTTTCCTGTCAGAAAACAATTTGCTCATTTTTTTAAACTTAATTTGAGATTAATTTAATGAGTCTGTTTGCTACTGCGAAGATTGTTTCCCGCAATGATTGTTTCCCTCGGAGATTCTCCCACGACGGGTTTTTGTCCTATCGCGACGACTTGTGTCTCTTGCGACGACTTTCCTCCACAAGTAATTGCTTCTACCCGTTATGATTGTTTAGCGCGGAGATTTTCAGGCGACGAATTTTCTCCCCCGACGATCGTTGTAGTGTAAAGATTCTCCCACGATGATTTTTGCTCCTTTCTCGACGATTTTTGCTCCTCTCGCGACGACTTGTGGTTGGAGATTGCTTCAGTTAACTTTTTCTTCACTATTTTTTTCAAAATGCCAAACTTTCAACTTCGAGTGTGTTTTTTACACGTCACTTCATATATGTATTCATTTATGTGTATCGTTTGTTTCAAATAACCTGCTTTTGTTTAACATTTTCTTTTTATACCATGCCTCTTCCCACTGGTGTGGGAGAACAAAGTAAATTATTTGTGGCAACCTTCAATCAGACATTAAGGTGCTGGTTTACTATCTGAGATTCCTGGTGGGGGGAAACTGCAGAGTGTCTCGAAGTACCAAATGCTTACAAGAAACCGAGTCGAGTTGTAAGTTTGAACTAAAATCTGAACCATGCAAGGGTCGAGTACAATTTATCTATTTCCACTTACCACAATCCTGTTCTCAAGCGGGCGCTGCTGCCGCTTGGTTACCTGCTAGACATTTTTATCCTAAACATGAGTTACATATATTTCTGCTATCTTAAGCCAGTGTTAATTCTTGAACAGAATCCTGCTACCGTCAGCCCAGGTTTCAACAAAATCGGTTCTAGTAATACTACTCCAAGATATAACTGGACTCTGTCTTAGTCGCCTTCTCATATTGCTTGGCCGCTAGGCAGGTGCACAGCGGCTTACCCGACAAGAGTCGACCTGGTCATTGCCATTTTAATGATGATCAAGATCTTTTCGACTACCAGAGGTACTTATCCGAGCAGTGTCATCCGCTTACCAAAGCAGTCGCCTCATACGACAAGCTATAGCTCCCTGTGGTGGTATTCTTATGCCCTCCTCACCCCATGGGTGTGTATGTGTGAGAATTTAGAGCAACTAACAAATAGAATGCAGAAAGTTAAACACAGTACATGTGTGACCAGAGCTTCGATATTAATCGATGTATCGATATTGATCGGTCTCGAGTTCCTCAAACGCGGCTGCCAAATGCATAAATTCTGCCAAGTCGTTGAATTGACCTGGCCTGGCATATGCTCGTAGGTCTGGGAGGCTGTTGCTGTAGATTTTGTGCAGTTGTTCGTTCGCCGAATACTGCATTGGCCGCATTTGGGTCTGCATCTTCACCATATACACCTTAAATGGCTCGTTTATAGCCTGACGTCTTCGGGTGACTTCGTCCTTTAAGTTTTCAAAGTAATCTCTTGGCAAGAAATACTCTTGAATACTCTGGACAAATGGTATCCATCTCGTCCAATGCTGGCTATATACCATTTCAGTGCCATTTCCTGGAGTAGTTCAGACATGGTCCTGGGAATTAAATTCAGATTGAGTCCATATGTATCGGCTGACCACTCGACCTGTTCCAAGAATTCAGCGAAAATTCCATTCCCAGACTGGTTTCCCCACCCTCGGGTATTCTTGGGACATATTTGTCGCCTGGCTGTCGCTTATGGACACTCTCCTTGATGGGTGTGGTGTGGGTGTTCCCCATACTGTGCGGTTGTCGTCTCGAGCGCGCGCTGCTGTGTTCATTGCTGGTATGCTCAACTGGGCGAAATCTATGCTCGTCGCTTCTCTTGCATCCGCAACTTTTCCTGTTTCTTTGGCCGGTGGAGTTCTGCTATGCATAGCTGCCATTTCCTGAAGTCGCGTGCTGTATGGTAGTTTGGATTCGTTAGCCATCGCCCACTCTCTTCGCGATTGAGTTTGGCACACTCCGTTCCTAGTTCTTGCACTCACTGACTTGTCGTGTGCGGCGACGCCCCTTTTATAGATCTGGTCGCCTCGGTGGCGTGATCTTTGGAAGATTTCCACGGCTTTGTCGCTCCCGTCCCATTGGTGGAGGTGTCGGGTGGCCCATTTGGGTCTCACGCTGACCCTCTAGTGGAATGCGCTGACAACAATATCTATGAAACGAAGAAAAGGCATCGGCGGCCAGTGCCGTGGTCGATAGCACATTGTGGTGTGGATGTGGAGTGCTTGCAGTATTTGCAAGTTAGGTCAGGGTATCAGGGTATACGTATATATCAATTTTGCAGATATCGGGTATACACCCAGTACTGATTAACAGCAATGTAATTTGCTTAGTTAATTTTTTTTTTGTTATTGCACGCACACACACTTTGCGCCAGTGTTCCCCCAGTTCCGCACGTTTCCAGATTAGATTTATGGCAGCGTGAAATTTGTCCACGGTCATTGAACAAATATTTCGCACGGATCTGGATAATTGCCTGTGACCTTGGCCGGAAAATAAAATGCATTCTAGAGCGCAAGCGTTGGAGGCTTAAAGTTCAAGGACTTGAGGGCGAAAAGCTTAATGAGCGCAAGCTTAAGCCAGCTGCACCAGCTGAGCTAGGCTTGCACTATTTGGCGTGACCATTATGGAGCTTGTCATCGTCATCATGAGCAAAGTCTGATATTACTCTGGCTGTTGCTTCTCATCCTGTAATTAGTTTCTCAACGCGTTTGTCTTCATCTAAATTTTCATGGTTGCTAAGCTTACACAGCTCTAGCGCTTTGTAAGACTTTTTGTGAGCATACCTCCCCTCCCCACCTCATAATCTTCCCCTCTAACCAAGGACTGCTCCTGGTGTATGTGAGTACGAGTTTGAAATCCGAACCCTTCAACCTTTTATCGCTTAAAATGACAGCATATATTTTGAGTCTCGATCGATGCTGCTGGCAGGAAAATTTCATTTAGCCGGTTAGACAGCTCTTCGCCTGTCCGCCCGTTTGCCTGCCGATTCAGCCCTGCCATGTGACATGGACATCGCCCGCCAGCTCCTTGCCCTGAACTATTAGCTCCGTTAACAAAATTAGCACATACACTCTCACACACAAACACACATGCTTCTTGACAGCGCCAGCAATTTTTTCCTTTCTGGCTTTTATTTTCGTTTTCTTTTCTGTTGTTTTCCTCGTTTTTTTTTCTTGGAACCGAAAAAGCTTTTTTCCGGATTTACTACGTACAACGCGGAGGAATGCCAGGACTTTAAGCATCTTCCAGCTGACATCGCCTGTCAATTGTCGTTGAGGTACCCATGACTACAGTGGGTCAAGGGCCAGCCACTCTGCCACACTCGAGTGGCAGTCAACTTGCTGCTGCTGTGGGACATACACACATACACACATACACACATACAAATAACACCGAAACTAGACGACGACATAAAGTTCAATTCAGCCAGGCAACACTCAAGTGCATGTGCTCAAAGTGATCCCTTACCAGACACTTGATATAGTCGACGATTTAATGTACGAGGCAGTTCCCAACATCACGTATACGGCACCACTTGAAACTAATAGCAAACGCGCGCAAATATACATTAAAAACGTTTCGCTTCTTTCCCGTTCTCCGACAACTATTTCGTTTTTCTGTAATATTCCATTTTTGCGTCCACGCTTGAGGAACAATAATGGAAGTATGAAAAACTAGATTCATTTTTCGTTATCATGCACTCGAATCGGGTCCCATTTAATAACATTGAATTTAGAATATATATTTTAAACTGTATTTAGTTTTATTTAGAGAGAGTAGAGTTAGAAATTCTGTAAATTATATTGTCAATCAAGTAATATATATATACTTTTATAATCTATTCCTATTCTCTAAGCTTTAATTTTGAGTCGGCTGCTGAGTATAGAAAATGATAACTTTTTTAAAATTGGAAATTAAAATAAGCAAACAAAACAAAAGCTATTAAACCAGTTTAACACATTTTTATTGAGTATTAAGTTTCATTCAATTTGCACCACTGTGCGCTTATCAGGCCTACTCGAAAAACCTGAAAGAAAAACGAACTTTAAAGTTATCGTCAGAGCTGCTGGCTGTTTCTCTAACGACATCGACGTAACGTAAAAAAAAAAATTTGCGCTCAAATGTTTTTGTCATTTAGATTTTGCCATGCCGCCGCCACAGTCCCCAATGCCCCACAGCCCAAATGTCTGCCTGCCCCCCATCGCAGCCCACTGCCCATTCCACTCCGCTTTTTCATTCTGCGCTTTGTGCAAACGGATTTGTCAAAGGCATTAAGACGAAATCTCGCGCAAACTGGGCATCAATCATGGCAGCGCACGCACACACGAACCAAAAGACCAGGACAAGGACATACCCAAGAACACTGAGCAGAGAACACAGAACAGGGAAATGAGAACCAACACACAAGGGCTCGCATGGCAAAAGCACTCCTGGTGAAAAGTATCCTCCTTCGAAGCAATGCAATTTTTCCCAATACACACACACACTTACACTGCCTTACTCGCTCGCTCGCTTTGTCTCTGTCTATCTCCATCCCTTTCTTTGCCTTTTGTGTGTTGTATGAGTGTGTGTGTGTTTTTGTTGCGAGTATTTCTGCCGCACGCTTAAGCCAAGGTGAAAAAACTCATATTTTAACCCATGCATCGGATTTGGCGAAAACAATGAACTTTGGATAAATATGTAACTTTCGCTACATGGCGGCCACATGTGCACAGTGGAGTGAGATGAATAATTCAAAACTTTGTTTGAATAAAATGGGTTAGACACATGGTTCAGATTCATATAAGCTTAATCAAAGCTGTGACCATGAATTGACCTTTTATCATTAATAACAGCTCATCAAGAGTATTCGCAGTGGCTTAAAGCTGTTTCTTAAATTTATTAGATATTTATTAATATATGTATACTTTAATATATCATTAAGGATAACCTGCATTTTTCAGCCGTTTGATTATTTTTCGAATAAGAAATCCTATACGAATATGTTGCCGTTCTTCTAAGTATCATTTAAAATGTTAGCAAAATGAGTAGAGCTGTATATCGAGCAATGTGCTGCTAGTTAGTAATTGTATCAAATATAGAAAATAATATTTCTGAAGAGTTTATTCAATTGCTAGGCTTGAAACATCATGCTTGATGCAATTCGCAATTCTCATTGTATATTCGCGATCAATCAGGCTTGCAGCCTTATGCCTGATTGACGCACAACTTGACGCAGGTATGATATGGTCTGGTTGCTCTCCATTGCAGTTGCTGATGTGGTCGACTCTATATGGATTTGCCGGATTTGCAGCGCGTAAATGAACATTTTCAATTCAATTTGACACTTTATGACAAATTTTGGTTTTGCCGGAAAAAAACACAAAAAATAATAATAGACCATCATGCGGCGTTAAGGCGTAGGGCATGCTCTGGCAGGGCCCTTATGGGTGCATCGATAAGAGCTCTATGGAGGATTTAGTGCCAGCACGCCTGTCAGACACACTGTTCCCTGTTAACTGTTTACTATCCCCAAACCTACGCCCTACCACATGTCGTTTTAGCAGCCCGATTTCGCAAAAGCTGTCAGCAGTTTTATGTTTAGTTTCATCATGTTTCGTATGAACGCAAATGTATTCCGCATATATTCACAAACATATAAAATATACATACATTTGAGTACTATATGCAGGCAGACTTACAATTTTCGCAGTATTTAAGACTAACAAAAGGAAACGACAGCAAAAGGTGTCAAGCCATGATTTGACAGAAGTCGCATCCAGCCCTGTCAACTGTTTCTGCCTCCCTCTTTCGGTTCGTCGCCCACCTCCCGCCACCTTGCACCGGCAACTTGCTGATTCATCATTTTGCAAATAAAGTCCCGTTTTGCTTATTTCGCGAGCGAAAACTTTTGATGCCCTGATGTTTTGTCTATTTCAATCAACACATTTTAGAGAAGCAAAAGCTAAAGAAGTTAGTTTCATGATTAAATATATAAGAACAAATCAACTAAGAATGCTGCAGTCGAGTGAGCTCGACTACGATATACCCTGGACCCAATTGTTAAATATTTTCCACTTTTATTGCCAAACTTCCCTTTGAAATTGTTTCACCCGAATGTGCGAAGGTCTCTTGTCTTATGGCAGGCACGGTAACGGCCTGTTACATACATTTGCACAAAACCATCATACCCTTTTAACCCAGTTTTAATGGTTTCAGAGTATAAAAAATGACCAATGTTTATTGTTAAGCCAAAATCCTATCTTATAATAAATAAACATATAACAATAAATTCTACAATTTGGCGGCTCAACCGGGGTTTGGCCCAAACGAAAAGTGCGAAATTTGTTATGTTTAAGAGCGGCGGCGAGACGCGCAATCGTCTCGAATGCAAGTCTACATGTGTGTGTGTGTACAGCAGCACAGTGTGAGAAAACGGGACAGACATATTCGCTGCGCAGTGTCACGGTGTCGCTCGGACCGTGCCGAGAGTCAACTGGGCTGGGGCCCGGAACAACAAATAGCCCAGTTGTTAACGGTGGGCATAGGCAGATGGCCGCCTGTTCTAATCAGCCTTACCCGGGTATCGCAGATCTCTGCCCGGTTGGACAGTATTTTCTCTGCAACTCGTGGGCACAATATATACAACAAAAGAAACATGAAAATCCCGCAGGATCTCCCTTCGGATCAGGTCGCAAGACTGATGGAGGACAGAGCCTTGGATGGGGGAAGGTCCTTAAATGTGGTGGACCAACCTCCACATCGTCCCACTCCAACACCCAGGAGGGTGCCCATAGCACAGAATGGGCACAGTCAGCGGGCCCCAGCCTCGAGGCAGGAAGGTGTGGTCGGAGCATCCCGACCACCACGCCCGGCAACGACGGCTGGAGGGCAAACGGCATAGCGGCCAAAGAAAAGGGGAATCGGAATCTGTGCGGCTTACGGGTCAATTGGTATCTGAGATACCTCCAGCAGGGATTGGCCTCGGAAGAGGCCCTCGAGAAGGCTAAAGAGCCGAGGGAAGCTGTTGCGGTACCGGCCCCAAAAAGACCCAGCAGCATGCTGACACCGCCAACGGACACCCCTAAAAGGTGGTGTTCGGCGGCCAAGGGCGCTGCGCACGGTCCAGCGGGGACACGACTAATAAGGGTGAGGAGGGACTGGACAGACGCCCGAGCACATCACGTCCGGCGGCCAACATGCCCAGCTCGACAGCACCAGAAAAACCTCGCAAAACATATGCGGCAGCGACTAAAAAGGTCAAGGTGGCAGTGTTGCCTGCGGAATACCCCCAGGTAAAGCTTAGCCACGAAGACCTGCATTGGAAGAGGCCAAAGTGGATGATCTCATTGCGGGACACGCTTCGGGATGGGACATCGCGGTCTCATTCATTCGCGGGCATTGATTTCAGGGTCGGCTATCTGCTGTTCGAATGCTCCAATGAATGCTCAGCCAAATGGCTGGGAAAAGTAGTACCACGGCGGGTTAGCCATTATCCAGGAGCCATGGGTGAACAATGGCGTTAAAGGCCTGTTCACGGTCAGCTCAAAGGTAATATGGGACCACCCAATACCCAAAGCGTGCATTATGGTGAGGAAAGATATTAATTTTACTATCCTTTCTGAGTTTCTAACGAGGGACTGCGTTCCCATAGACGTTCAGGATAAGGGAAACGCAACCCCCCTATTAGTAGTATCGGCTTACTTTGCAGAAAATGGAGCCTACCCAGCCTACCCGTTTTGTGGACACGAGGTGGAATCCTCACGCACATCCTAGCAGAATGCTTCGCCTTAATCAGGAAAAGATGCAGCATCCTGGGGAAGCCTGTCATGAGGCCCAAGGACATAGAAACCCTCAACCCGACAAATATCCTGGATAAACCTTATAGGTCGCAGTGCAAGTTCTCCCCAATAATAATAATAATAATAATATTCGCTGCGCAGAAGTGTAAATAAGCAACCGACTCAGTGGCGCCGGAACATCGAAAGCATGCGCTTTCGGTACACGTGTGTGTGTGTATGTGCGCAGGCGTCATAGCGCGAGAGCATAACAGCACATTAGAAAACGCAACCCTTAAAGTAGAATTTGAAGACCAGCAAAGAAGACCTCAAAAATGCTCTGCGGAATGAGTGGAGCAGAATCAGCCCGGAATTTACCAGGAAGTTGCGATCTTCCATGAATAATAGGTTAAGGGATGTTGTTAAGGCTAAAGGATATAATACTAAGTATTAACATCCTTATTTAAGTTTTTATACTCCAAATATATTATTTTACTTAGACTGCTCCAAATAAAATTTCCCCTCAAAATAGGCTACTTTTTTACATAATCCTACCTAGCAGGTAATATATGTACCTACCATCGGTCTTTGGAATTTTTGAAAAATATAAAATAATTAGCTTATGGCAGGCAATTACATTATTTACTTGACACTGCTCGATTTCAGCTGTGAGCCACTGTATATACCCATAAGAAATGCTTAAGTTCCAGTTGAAATGAAAATCATTTTAAAGGATTGCCAGTTTCTCAGCGTCCGAAGTGCCTTCCATTTTGTTGCCAAAAATTCGTAGACGATCAGGTCCACGAGTGGCTAGCTGAGAACATCATTAAACCTAGCAATTCAGAGTATGTAGCTCCCGTAGTTCTTGGTGAAAAGCAAAATGGAAATCAACGTCTTTGCAATGAGAAAATTATACTCGATAATTTTCGGTGCAAGAATTTCCAAACGCAAAAGAGACCGGCAGTACAAGAGGAATTCTTTAGTGGCCATAAAGAGAACGCTATATGGGGTGGGGTTAAAGATAAAGGAAAGTTCCTTGGGCCGTAAAACAAAACAGCTGTCAAAGAATACGGAGATATGAAGTAGAAAAGGTTGGAGACGTTGAAGACCCATTTAAAACCTCAACAGTCTCCGAATTCACGAAGCCATGGGGTGATTCATTGGGGGCGACTGCTCAGTCAGGATGGCAAAATGTGGGATTTGAAATAGTAGATAAGCAAACAAGAAGCATATATATATATATATATATTTAAGGGATTTCAAAACAAGATGCAAACGGAAGTTGCTCACAATGACTTCAGTAAGGCTTTTGATTCCGTTAACCATTCGTTGCCAATTCACAAACTTAATCTTCTGGGACTTCCAAATAACTTAATTTGTTGGATCTTTGAGGTTCTACCTCAAAGTTTGTTCGAGTTACTTCCGGAGTACCGCAAGGAAGTCACCTGGGCCCTTTGTTATTCACTTTATTTATAAGAGACCTTCCGTCCGTTATAAGTCATTCTCGGGTACTAATGTACGCCGATGATGTAAAACTGTGTCTGTCGTCTGCCGACTCGTTTGCTGGACAGAGGCTTCAGGCTGACTGAGATAGCTTTGAAGCGTGGTGTCGTGTTAATTTTTTAAATCTAAATAGTGAAAAATGCAAATTTATGTCTTTTTATAGGCGATTGCCCTATTTAAGTACATATTTTCTTCATGGCAAGCCAAAGGAACGCATAGAATGTGTTGTTGATTTGGGAATACTTTTAGATCCCAAGCTTAAGTTCGGCAAGTATATTTCTTCCTCTATTAATCGAGCCTTTGGAGTCCTGGGTTTCATTAAGCGCTGGTCAAAAGAATTTGACGATCCCTCTATTAATAAAACTCTTTATATGTCACTTGTGCGTCCTATTCTGGAATATGGATCTTGTATATGGTCACCAATTACAAGGTTCATCAGGATTGAATAGACTCCCTACAAAAACAATTTCAATTACTTGCCCTTAGGGATCTTCATTGGAATACTAATAAATAAAATAATAGAACAATGCTTGGGGTCATATTTTTACATAAGTTTTTAAACGGCGAGATTGATTCTTCGGAGTTTATCAGTCTAAACTAAATTTTATTGTTCCGATCGGAAATACAAGGAATTTTCTGCATCTTTTTCATAACCCATTTATAATCTTATGTACAAATTATAATATGCTTTTCCCGTTATTAAGTTGTGCTTCCTTCATTTCATCTATTAAAGTGTCTTATCTCATCTATCTATCAGTTCGCGGTATGCGGCGCACCCCTCGGTCGGTTGGGTGGGAAGTGGGTTGCTGTTTTGCCTGGATCCGTGCGTGAACAAGTCCGTGCTTGGTATCGTTGGGCCTCTTGAATTTGCTGCTCGTTAGTACTTCAACGTCCAAATATGAATTACAACAAAATATAAATTGTTTCTTTGTTAAATTGTTATTGCGTTAAGTGTGTGGTTTATGTTGAGTTTCAGTCTGTCCTACATGGTGCATTATAATAAAATCGAATCTAGTGTCTAGCTTTAGACAACATACTCATATTGCCTAAATCATATTAAATATATTAAAGTTTTGTTGCCAAATTAACCTTTAAAAAGCTTACCACACCAAAATGTCTGCCAAACTGCAACTGTTCTCACTTCTTAAGTCAGGCACAGCCACTGACGAGTAAGTAAAAGAAAACAGAAACTTGATCTGGGCGGGGGATAAGACAGGAACATACATTTCATACTTTAAGTCCTTAGGTCTTATGGTCTCTAAAATCTGCGTGGTCTCACAGACAAAAGCACATCCATGAGCAGACAGTTGCGTATTCCCATTCAAAGCCTAATCTGATTGCTTATGTGTGCTGACATATCGCAGATTACTTAATATATTCGGCGTTTGGAATGCCATTCAATGTGCCCACTTTTCACAGTTGATGCACTCATACTTTTCCACATTATCCTAGGACTAAACACAGAAGTACTTATGCATACCCAAGCTAAATATGCTCAGAAGACTTTACGTACACCTACAATAAAATGTTCCAAGTTTTGTTGAGACATATTTTTGCCCTTTGTTTCATTTTTCCCTCCAACCCCTTTTGCAGCCACCTGGCACCTTTTTGTGGGAGCCACCTGACGCGCTTAAATTGTGGTTTAAATACATTTGCTCAATTTTGTGCCAAAATGATGGCCAAGTTTTCTTAAGGTGGCTAAACAAGGTCAGAGCGGATTTGCCCGAAGAGAAAGAGGGAGAGAGACAGCAAGAGGCATAGAGAGAGAGAGAGAGAGAGAGAGAGCGGATTTAAGAGAGAAGCAAGCATGTAGCGGCCATATACTCAATCTTAAGGTCCGGGGACTAAACAATGAACTTCTTAAGCGCCTCCTGTGGCTCGCCGCACATCTGAATAAATGTATGTATGTATGTGTGTATGTGTGTAATTGTGTATTTGTGTGGGCTGGCAATTGCCGTGCCAAGTGTTATAAAGAGGCAATCGAGCAGCAGTTTTTGGCCAGATCCTGATGTGTGTCATGTGCGTGTTCTTGCTTTTGCTTTTGCCTAGTCGCTTGACACATTTCAATGTTTTAATTTTCGGAACATTTTGGTTACATATCTTTCTACTGTTTTTTTTATTATTTTGCTCTGCGTTTTGCGGGAGCGCCAACAAATTGCGTTCGGACATATAAAGACAAATACATTATAACAATGGACGCACACAACAGCAGCAACATACATTATGGGCAGGACAATCAAACCACAAGCCGACAAAAAAAAAACAAAATAGAAACCCAAACCAAACGGCAGTTATCCAGCTGCAAAACAGTCTACAAAAGCGAGCAATGGCAAAAGCAGTCAAAGCGGCAGCAGCGGAAGGGAGTTTTGTTCGGGAAGGGGGGAAGTTGGACAGATGGCTGACTTGAATGGAATGGTGGTCGACTGGGCGCTCGTCTGGCCGGTAATTTGGCAATTTTTGTGTTGACCCATTCACAAAGCACTAACAGTTACACACACACACACACACAGAGAAACACACACACTTACATTAAATAGCGCAATTGTAAGCCATTTCCTTCATAAGTTCCACACAGCCGTGTAGCCAGCAGCGACTGACTTGGCCAGCCTACCGTCGACTGCCGCCCCTTGCAAGACGTTTTGTCGGCCAAGCAAAATAGTTGAAAAATTTAAATAATGCCAAGAACGTTGTAGGGCAAATAATTCATTAAAGAAATATCAAGTGTTAAAATTCACACAATTTATAAAACGCAAAAGAGAAACGCCAATGGCATTTCTCTCTCTCTCTCTCTTTCTCTCTCTTTCTCCCTTTTGTTCTGTTTTTTTTTTATTATGTGTATGCGTAAGAGGGGTGTGTGGGTGTAAGTGGTATGTGTGTGTGTATGTGCAAGTCGTGAGCTATGGCCTTCATTCGCACTTCGGGGCATTTGTACACAATATTTGAGCTTAAACATTGGCCAAAAAACGTGCGCGCTTTTCGAAACGTTTTCCCCAGTGGTAATTGAGAATTAAATGCCTAAAGAGAAGTACGCTGTGCCGTTATGCCAACTGTATGCATCCATTTAGTGCAGAGAAAGAGATCTATGACTTAGATACTTATGGTATTTAATATTTATTGGAATATTATCTATAATAAGGATTATACGGTGAAAGACCCACAGAGGGTGTGAAATTGAAGAAGATTTATAATCGATATTTATTGGGTCACAGGGTATTATGAAAACCGATAAGCAAACCTTTTTTTATCAATGGTATTACATATTTGAGATGTGAGAGTCGTTTGACAAATCTGTGCATACAAATGTGCTGCACACTAGACATAGAGGCAACCGGCAAAAGAAAATGCCAAAGGGCAAAAAGATAGATGAACCAAGTACTGAAAATGTGAGAAAAGTACTCGATGTTCGATGGTAGTTGCACTATTGGCTACTACTTGCCAGTCGGTACTTGGCTGTCCGTAGTCACTATTTGCATTCGGCATGTGCAAATGCGATGATATCGCGATGCTGTCTGAATGTAACACGTACATGTGCGTGGAGAGCTGAAAAGATAGATATTAGCTTGGCATATCAGTTACTCACTGGCTGAAATTCAGACACGTAACCAAATCGAAGCGAGCGAATATTGACGCGTTATGACGCGTTGCACATGCAACTACTCTCATTATTATTAACATACATTGCAGTTGGTCAAGGAGTACAACAATTAGCCGTGTCAACCATATTGGAAAATGTGTATAATCAATGATTTATATATTTTATTCGATATTCTCGAACTTAACCTAACTTCATCTAACTTTCGCATCAGCACAACAACATTTTATTTGAGATACATACATCTTATGGAATTTGTTCTTTTTATATTTATAAATTAATGTTGGGCTTAAGAACATTAGTGGAAATAAGTATTAAGCAAAATATTATTTATTTCATTTGAGGATTAGGATGAGAATTACATCGGAATCTGGTCATATTCACATACTCGTATATCAGCTGGGTAATATAAGAAAAGAAAAATGTTATTTGTGTCTTATGCTGTCAATTGCATTCGGAAATGTATTTAATGCACAAAACTCAAACTGCTTCCATTATGCGGTCATCAATTGTCTGTTGTCGATTATTTTTCCCATCGCCTCTGCGGCAATTAATTTTAAATGGTCCCATCATGCACACAGGTGTAATATTGCACAGGAGTCGCTATCTCAGCATTTTTATTATTTTTAAGTTAAGTTTTTCTTTATCTGCTTTAAATGAATTATAATCGTGTGTTGGTGTGACGCGGCACATGACAAATGTGATGAGAGCCTAAAGAGAAAGACGCCGCATTTTTGCAGCTGCCTGCCCCTACACAACCCAAGCCTGCCCAGGGTACATGGACGACTTTAGTTGCCTGGCGTAGTTTCTAGTCGTTTCGTTCTGCTTCCCTTGCGTTACTGCGTTTCTTCCAATGCTAGTACGTGAGCGCACGTCGGATGCTGTGAGAATTGAATTTACGACATGTTGTCGTCGCTTGACGTTGCCCCATGCATACATACATACATACAGCAATGCTGCCCTCTTTATCTATTTCACTTTCTCTCTCTATCTCCCTGTATTCCGTCTCTGCCTTTCGTCGGCTCGCATTAATTATTGTAATTAAAAAGGTTCAGGCTCCGGCACATCAAATCCTGAGTTGGCATTCATGTTGTTCTTCAAGTTTTAAATTCTGACTCTGTGACCATTCAGACAGCAATTTTAGTTTTCTTTTTAATTTATTTAAATTGCCGTTTATTTAACCCTTAAGTCACCACGCGAACCACGTCGCGTTTCTGGTTTGTCAAACAATGTTGCAAAGCTCAATTCGATCAACTGGCAACACAATCCCAGCAGCAGCAACCAAGCCGTCGCTTTTGTTATTTATTATTGTTGTCGCATGTCGTTGTTGCAGAAGCTCAAATTTCAAATTGCTTACTTAAGGCAATAAAGACACAGCAACACTCAAACACTTAAGCAAACACACACACAGGCATACACGCACAGGCACAGGGACACACCCTTGAAGCACTCAGCCAAAAACTGCGCCAAATAATGCATAAAAAAGGAAAAGCAGCATAAGAAAAAATAAAAGCAAAGTAAAAAGCAAATGACAACAAACATACAAAATGTGAATTGAGAACCGTGCTGAGTGGCAGCAGTCAGTCGTCTTGCTCTTGTTGTTGTTGGCGAAAGTTGAAGTCGCTTCAGTCAACGCTTTCTTCCAATGCCATTCCTCAGTCCTAGGCAATCCATATCTATCGCATTCTCAGTTTTAGTTTCTTTGGCTTAGCTCTGGAGTTGGCCCTAATATCGCTGCCTGTTTTACAGTTTTCTTTTATTTTTGTAGCCACTTTCTTTTGGTGTTTATGTAATAAATGTTGCTACACTTGGTGGTGCAGCGGGTAAGTATTGTTTTAAATTTCGTACAGGCCGGCAGGAAAATGAAAATGTTGCTAAAAACAAAAGCAAAAGTTAAAATACAACAGCCACGACAAAAACATTTGAAGCCCGTAGATAAATGAACTTACTTAACAGTGCGTGTGTTTCTTGGGCCACCCGGACGATGGACGACGGGTGGTTGTTGGTTGGTGTTTGGTGGGTGGTGGGCGATTGGTGTAAGATATGTGATGTTGAGCGTGGAACTGGATATAAGCTGTGTGTGAGGCGTGTGCCAGCAGTTAATAGACTACGACCAAACTCTGGCAGGGGTAAGTAAAAGTTTTTGATTTGTGTGTGTAGAACGCACACACGCACAGACACACACACACACACACGAAAATTTGTGGGCCAGTGAAAATAACAACTCTCATTTCAATTTTTGGGTATGAGGCAACAGACCCATTTTGCGGCACTAAGAGCCACAACTAAAATGATATACAAAAAAAAGCAGCAAAATGGAAAAAAACTCAAGATAACCAAATTTGTAGAATAGTTGTCGTAGAATACTCTTTCGCAAGTACAAAATGCGCTAAGATGTTGGACTTGCGATTTGCAAATATACATGATTTTGGTATAGTTGTATGCAAAAGTCCGCATTTGGGCGCATATGCCAAATTTCATATCTCTGGCGGTTATAATCTACATTTGCATTACTTTATTATGCTGTTTGATACATTTCGGATTTACAGAGTATAACATTAAGTTAGCCCGATTAGCCAGACATGAGCAGAATGACGCTGCAATGCTCTTTAAATCGGATACTTGGCCATAGTCATACACACACAGCCATAGATACATACAGTGGCCGACAGCTTATTTGGTGGATTGTCATAGAGAGAAAGTAATTGCCTGCCATAAGATAATCATTCATTATTTTTCAGAAATTCCAAAGGCCGATGGTAGGTACATATATTAACCACCAATATGAATGAGTGACCCCCATAAACTCGGGTTTCCTTACCTACTAGGTAGGATTATGTAAAAAAGTACCCTATTTTTAGGGGACAGCTTATTGGGAACTGGTACAAATAAAATAATATATTTGGCGTATAAAAACTTAAATACAAATGTTAATACTTAGTATTACATCCTTTAGCCTTAACTACTTCCCTTAATCTATTATTCATCGAAGATACCAGCTTCCTGGTAGATTCTAAGCTGATTTTGCTCCACTCTTCCCGCAGAGCATTTTTGAGGTCTTCTTTGCTGGATATCCTGTGCTTCCGGATGTTATTTTCCAGCAGAGCCCACAAATTCTCAATGACATTTAAATCTGGAGACTGGGCCGGCGGAACTATCATGTGGGGGCAGTTCCTTGTGAGCCAGGACTGTACTATCTTGGCCTTATGCTTGGGATCGTTGTCCTGGTAGAACCGGAAATTATCTCGGATTCCAAGCTTCTCGGCACTTTGGAGTAAATTTTCCTTTAGTAAGTCGAGGTATACATTCTTGTCCATTGTTGTCTCAATGAACACCAAATTCCCGACGCCGGCTGCCGAGATACATGCCCACACCATGACACTTCCTCCGCCGTGCTTGACTGTTGGCCTTAAGTTTTTGGGATTCAGCTCAGTATTGGGCTGTCGCCACACATAACTCCGTCCGTCCGAGTCAAATATGATGAATTTGGACTCATCTGCAAATATGATTGTGTTCCAGAACTCCAGATCCTTGTCCAAGTGGTTTTGGCGAACGTCATCCAAGTCCCTCTATTTTTCACGCTTATAAATTGCCTTTTCCGTGACTCTTGGGCATTAAAGTCATGTGTCCGCAGAAACCTGAGCACAGTTTCCTCACAGCACTTTTTCCCCAATTCATCCTGCACCTGTGGAGCCACTTTTGGAGCCGATAGCTTGGGAGATCCCCTTATTATCCTGGTGATCCTTCGCTCCTCCTCTTCGGTGAAAATCTTGTTTGGTGCCATTCTGGCCTTGCCCTTAATCCGATTGGCGTCGACGAAGCGCTAAATGATGATATTCACAGTTGAGTTGCTCAGATTGACCATTTTAGCTATTTCGCGATATGAAAATCCGTTTTTGTGGTGTTCCAGGATGAGTTTCCGTTGCGCAATGGTAGTCCGTTTGCCCATAGTCCTTGTTGGCTTATTGCACCCGAGATGCAGGTTGAAACTAAACTGACTACGAAGAATTGGTCTATTTATACCGAAAATACTCAACTTTAGGTAAAAAAAATCAGGGTTTTATGGCACCCAGGTGTCCATAATGTACCAGTTCCCAATAAGCTGTCCCCTAAAAATAGGGTACTTTTTTACATAATCCTACCTAGTAGGTAAGGAAACCCGAGTTTATGGGGGTCACTCATTCATATTGGTGGTTAATATATGTACCTACCATCGGCCTTTGGAATTTCTGAAAAATAATGAATGATTATCTTATGGCAGGCAATTACTTTCTCTCTATGACAATCCACCAAATAAGCTGTCGGCCACTGTACATTATGTGAATCATGTGCGGGCACTGAATGTGCAGCTGGGTCTCCTGGCAAGCAGGCATGCAATGCCCAAAGCTAAGATCTGGCATTAATATCCATTGTGTGCCTCCTGTGTAAATAAACGCACACATAGATTCTTGGCAGATTTCACGACGCAGCGCATAACAATTTCACTTGACAAGAGTATAAAAATGTGGCAAACGCCAAACGAGAGTAGGACAAGCCAAATCATTTCCATCACACACACACACACACACGCACGCGCAGCGACTTGTGTGTGTGTGTGTGTGTGTGGAGGGAGACCTTTTGTTTTCTAAGGCTTATCTTCATAATGTGAACGTCTCTGCTGCCTTCTCTTTTGCCCATTGTATAAGTAACTGATATCAGGCTTCAACTTTTGGCAGAGCGGATACACCCACACACGCACAGACTCAGACACAGACACAGACACAGGCAGAGCAGCAGCCGCAGAAATATTCACGTGTGTTTGCACAAATTTTTTAACATACTTTTGTGCGCCAGCAAATATATTGAAAGGCTAAAGCGGAAAACTTTCGGATAACAGGCTGATAAAATGCATGCACCAGTGTATTCGCACACATATTTATGCACGTATTTATAAGATATGATAACTGTACATATATAACTATTCCAAGCGGAACCATAATATCAAACCAATATCTAACGTCAACATCTCATATGCAGCACATGGATTCTTGCATAGTTTCTTCGATTGCATGTCGGATTAGCGCAGAATGGCATTAATTAGGGCTAGTACCGTTGCCCTCTCTATTCCTCACTCAGTTTTTGGCTGCTGCTGCCGCTGTGTGTTTCGATAAAGTGTGTGCGGACTACTTCTTAGTGTTGCCTTCGCATTGCTTTCGATTTGTCCCAGTTGTGTGTCAGCAAATCGCAATATGGGGTAATAGAGCACAGACATTTGTCCTTTTGTGATTGTTGCTGCCTTCTAAATAGCGTTGCAGGCCGAGAAACGCTTCAGAAAACCAAAAGACAACAATAATACCTAACAAATGTTGAAATCAAACAAGTAAATCTTCGATTCTTTCGAAAGTAAAGAAATGTAAAGAAACATAAATTGATAATGCTCTTACAAAGTCCACAATAATAATATATAACAAATAAGAATGCTGAAGTCGAGTGAGTTCGACTACGATATACCCTCAACCCAATTGTTACATATTTTCTACTTTTATTGCCAAATTTCCCTTTGAAAAGTGTTTCCCCTAAATGTGAGAAGCTCTCTTCTTATTCACAAGCCAGAACATGCAAATATGTACATGTGTATATGTGTTCCCACAATTGTAGGTAACGGGGCTCTCCAGAATACACACAAAAACATATTGACGCTCGCGGCGATTATCGTGCCATCTCTTTCTCACACATACACGTGCATATTTATGCATACAGAAAATGCTTGAGGCTGCTGATGGAAGTGAGATCAATTTGAGAATCTACTTGCGACTATAACTTCGGAGTTACTTATCCGATATTGATGAAATTGGGCAGTTGCATATGCATATTATGTGGAAATTAGAAGATTCTGTCTTTAAAATTGTAGCATTAATCGCTTTCGGAAATCGAAATGTCTCGATATTCCTGAAACGGTGACAGTTATCGATAAAATAAATCAAACTTGATCTGTGCCTGGTATTCGAGAACCTATATTCCAAATTTCTCTATCTCTTATAGTCTCTGAGATTCGCGTGTTTACACAGACGGACGGACAGACGGACGGACGGATGGACGGACATGGCTACATCGACTCCGCTGTTAATTCTGATCAAGAATATTTATATACTTTATGGGGTCGAAGATGCTTCCTTCCGCCTGTTATATAAATTTGCACAAAATCATTATACCCTTTTTAACCATTTTTAATGGGTTAAGGGTATAACAAGAAGAAGAATCCCTGAGCGCACAAATTCACGTAGTCATCTAAACTTGATGGCAGCTTTAAAATAATTATGCGTTGGCCGGGGCGCTGGGTATGTTTTGATGTGGCCCCGCAGTTCAGCCTGCCTGGTCAGCAGTTGGTCATTCTCCATTTTTCCCTTATCAGTATATTGGAAGAAGAAGCGGTATTCAGCGCCCCGAAAAACCCGCTTAAAGTTGGCAACTTGTTCTCACGCATTGCACATTAGCACACGCCAGCGTGTGCCGCCACTCCCCCCCCTCCACCCTTGCCACGCGCTGAGGGGCATTGAACACAGAGCCAGGTTTTCTGCCAGCTGCCCAACGGCATGCATTTTGGTTGGGAAATTCAGTTTCCTAAGTGATGAAAGTGGCTAATGCAAGCGCCATGGCTGTCTCCGCTGCTGCGGCAGCTACTGGGGCGCTAACCGCTGACCTAATGCATAATCCAACCGTCTGCTGTCTGTGTTTTGGGTTGGCCACCTGTACTGTGCTTTTGTTTGCTGTCGCTTCTTGCAACTTGTGACGGCTTTTGTTTGCAACACTAAGCTGACTGAATGCCAATACTCCTTTGACTAAAGTTTGCAGCGGAAGCATTCCAAAGGCGTCAAGTCCGGCAACTGAAGCAATTGCTGTCAAAAGTCAAGGTAAAGAAAACGCTTGTGGGGAATTCGGGGTAAGTGGGAGTGGCAGCCACAACTGTGCCGCAGCATGCGTTTGTTCGAAGCTGCTGTTGTTGCATTGTTTAGCGTTTGTGATTTTCAGCAAAACTTTCAGGAATTTAAGTTTTTTTGATAAATTTGGCAAAATTGCAGGCAAAACGCTGAAACCAATGCTTTCCGCTGGCATAATTTTTAATAAAAGATATTTGTTGTTTGTTTGCTTTAGCTCTTGTAGAGATATGTTATTGTGAATGCTACAAAACTGGATAAATTGACAGCTTGACTTATATATAACTTATTGCGTGCTGTAAGATATATACATTTTATACATACGTATGATACACGTACTTCCTTGGGTGTAGTAATTTTCTACTCTGAACCCATTACAAATTGTTAAAAAGGGTATAATGGTTTTGTGCAAATGAATATATATATATTCGTGATCATAATCAGCTGCCCAATTTCATCAATATCGGATAAGTAACTCCGAAGTTATAGTCGCAAGTAGATTCTCAAATTGATCTCACTTCCATCAGCAGCCTCAAGCATTTTCTGTATGCATAAATATGCGCGTGTATGTGTGAGAAAGGGATGGCAAGAAAATCGACACAAGCGTAACTGTTTTTGTGTGTATGCAAAAATCTTGGAAAAAACTTACGTAGCTTTCATTCCAACGCATCATAACGGTGTAGGAAGATGAAGCACCGTTATAAAATGCGTAAGCAAGCTCCCGTTAGGCTTGGTACCATAAACACGAAAGCTTTTGATGGAATTTCGGGGACTGTGTATATATGTATGTACTTATTTCTAGGTGGAAAGAAATAAGGATCTATTAGAAGGAAACTATTTTTTGGTATATTAATACGAAATCTAACTTTTTACAAGAAATGTTATATATACCCTCCTTGCTGCATATAAATTGTGCTTACAGTTCATTACAATAATATCCACAAGACAATATAAATCATAAACAAAAGAATCAACCGAATTTGAAATCGTCACTCAGGCTCTGATTGATATTTTGCAATGTCATGATTCAGCTGGCGCCACAAGAACCACTTACATTGCCACGTAAAACTTTAAAGGCGCGCAATTCTGCAGAAAGTATTATATGAATACGTACGTAGGGCTTTTGCAAGAATAAGGCGTGGGAGCCGTGGCAATGTCACTGTGATTGATTTTCGCTGTTGCAAGGCCAAGCACGCAGCTGCTGTCAGCCTGGCGCTGAAGGACACCAGCCCATTTCATCATTGCATATGCGAGTAAACATGGGAGAGCAAGAGAGAGAGAGGCGGCAAACTCGTTGGCATGGCTAATTGGACGTTTAATAACATGGCAGCAGGCAACACCAGCAGTGGGTGGAAGTGGGTAGCTGTGGGCGTGGCAGGTCATAACTTTATTGACAGTCAATAGGCAGGCAAAGCTTCACAAATAAGTATGCTAAGCTCTCGGGCAGCAAAAAGTAATTATTTTTGATTAATGACTGGCGACCCCACGGCGGCTGCATCAAAAGTCACTTCATCCCTTCAACACTGCTACTGGGAGGTAAACAGCCTTCCTGCTGCTGCCTCTGGTTTACGTCATTTGCGAACGATGTCAACGCATGCATAAAACATGCGCCCAACACCCCAAGCCTCGAGCCCCAAGCCCGAGACCCACAAACTCCACCAAACTTATGACAGACAACAGACAACAGACAACAGACAACAGCACACGACATACAACTTACAACTATGCAAATTGCGCGCTTTTAGCTGGCACAAAGCACAGCCAGCAGCGACGATGACGAGGAGCGCTACAAATATTCATATGTGCCAGGTAGACGGGCAGCAACAACAACAACAATTGCAAGAAGCGGAAGTTTCTGTCGCATTATGAATTACATACACATACACATACACATAAGCGAAGCTGCGTATACGTAATGTGACGATAGGCAGCAACTATTTTAATTATTCTCTCATAAAATGCGGCAACAAAGTTGCACGCTGCAATAAAGTGCATATAAAGTGCATGTTGCAGTTGCAAAAATATTCTCAAGTTGCCATATGACGCTGCAAAAAACAAATGTCGACAACACTATTTTTGGCTAGCCTTTAACAAAGCAGTGGAAACGGGAGAGTAGAAGCACAATTGCATTCAATTTAAGTTGGAGTTTGAATGTGTTTAAAAAAACCAAAAATAAAAAATATTAATATATATAAATGTATACATATTAGATATTTATACCCTGAATCCATTGATAATGTGTAAAATGAACAGTAGTTCTTAGAGACTATAAGAGCTAGAGAAATATAAGTTCTCGTATACTACGAGCAGATAGCTGCCACCGTTTTACAACTATCGATAATTATCGATTCCGATTGCAATAGCAGCTACAATTCAAAAGCAAAGACTTCTATATATGACATAAATTGTGCATTAACATATGTTTGATCAACCCAAATCTCATCCAGATCGGATAAGAAACACACAAGTTATAGTCGAAAATGTATTCTCATATTGATCTCATTGCTATCAGAAGACAAAAGCATTTTCGATACGCATTAATATTAATATTAATATAATCGTATATATGTATGTATGTACGATAAATAAAATATAAATATTTGTGCTGCCTGGGTTTTTCAACTTTGCGATGCCTTTCCTGAAAAAAGAAATGAGAGCACTTAAAATCCTGCTTACATTTTAATAAAAATGAGAAATATATTCAAAAGCTGGGTTCAGAGTACTTCGTAGACGAGCTCACTCGACTCCAACACTCTTACATGTAACAATACAAATTATAATGATTACGCTATAACGGCCCTCTTCAATTAAGGCACGTTTTCGATTTACGGTCTAAAATGTTTCGCTATAACGGCATAAAACGATCCTGACGTCGAACGAAGCGCCAAAGTTTCTCGAGGAACGAACTCAACCATTAGCTTTTATAAATCACTGAAGAACGAAATAGACAAGAAGGCAAGCGAAAAATGATGACGACAGTGATCTACAGGATAGCATTTCTTCATCGTCTTCAGATTAAACCGATTTAAAAAAAAAAATAAGGATATATACATACACAAATCTTATGTAACATGAAGTTGTTTCATTTTTGCTTATAGATTATTGTTGGTTTTTGGAGTCCATTATTATTTTATGTAAAAATGTATGTACTTGATATGTAAGTAATAGAGATGAGATTAAATGCATTTTAAAGGATAAACCATGTTTCATTTTTAACAAATTTGTGAGACGACCCCATTAAGTTAGTATTTAATAATTGATTCCTAATATGGCTTTTCGCTACGGCCAAATTTCGTGGAACGAGGCTTGTCCGTAAAGCGAGGTATATACTCGTATGTATGTTGTATATGGGGTATATGCTTTCAATTTAATATATATTTCGCTTTTCCCAGAAAACAGCGATAACGAAATACACACAAATTAGTCAAGTGGCAAATTGCCGCTGCATGCAGCTTGAAACGTCAGTCCTTTCCTCGTATATGTACATATGTGTGCGTGTGTGTATGTCTGAATGCGTGTGAACTTTTGCTCACTCTAAGAATGTATGTGGCTGCCACTGAAGGATCATGATTAAAACCAACAGAATGTGGCATAGATATAATGAAACGAGACTGAGCAATGACATTTGATCGATAAGAATAAATAAATATGACAGGCCCCAGCGCACCCAACACATTTGCTGTGCATCTGAGTTAAAGTGCGGTGAAATGGAGTAATTGATGCTGACTGTTGTGCCATGTGTCATGTACGAGCTTGTGCACTTGTGCGGCAGGCGCCAGCTGAAAGGTGGCTCAGGCGCCAAAAGTTGGCTTGAAAAGTAAATAGGAACACAACTAAAATGAATTTCGCAACACATTTCGTTCAAAGTTTTTCATATGTCAACTGCCACGCCCACCTGACACACAGATGCTCAAGTTGGCACTTTTGGGGCGACTGTACATGAGTGTGCACTTATACCCTGTACCATGGTCAAGCAAGTATGTATTAGCGATGGAGAAGTGACAGCAGCATATGATTTGATGACTCAAGTTGCCCAAGTTCCCAGTTAGGTCATGCAGAGCATTCCCCATCATGCTTTTGGGAAATATTCCCTGCCGGGTGCCTCTCTTGTGTCTTTGGCTTCAATTTTCAGAGAAATTCATTTAATTTTTTTATTGTGTTTTTAAATGGACCACAATCTTTAGTTTGATCGTTTATTTAGTATAACATCTTATACAGTTAGAAAGACTAGTTGACACATTAATTAATTTTATTATTATTCTTTTTTCAAATAATAATGAATGTTAGGCATTGAAAAATCGCAACAAACAATAAAAAAAATCGGTACAGTAACAGAGCCTCTATTTAAGAATTTTTAATTCTCTTTTCTATTAATTTTCTCTCCCAAAATAAGATATACAATCTCAAATCATGAATGTAATCTTTAATAATAATTTTATATTTTAAATAAATTCTTATATACGTACATATCTACATATCTGGGGTATCTGCTAGTTGAGAAAATATATTTTACTTGTTTTTTTTTTTTTTTGGTGAATTTGTCTTCAGTTCTTACATGATGCTACTGCTGTTGATGTTGTTGGTGTTGGTATTCTTGTGGTTGATGCATGGATGCAAATGTTGCTGGCCAGCTCAGTTTTGTGAACCGCTTGGTCAGCACTTGCAGCCCACAGGGTCTGCACTCTTTGAGCACCGCAAACTTGCCGAGAACGAAAGCAATTTCAAGCTGGCATCTGCCATCAACCATATGCCATCAGCCGACGGACCAGCGACTAAAAATATTATTAGCTTACTAGGCAATTGTCGTTTGGCTGTATAAAAATTCAAGCAAATGCCGGAAGAGAAATGCGTGAACAACAAGTGAGTAGCACCATCCAAAGAGAAGGGGGAGTCAACGGGAGAACGGGAGGGGGACAGCAAATCAGTGAATAAATACATGAAATGAAGTAAATAACTGGAATGACTAACTGCGGTGCTTAGTCTTCTCAGACGGCGAACGAAGCAACAAAACAAGGCAGCTGGAAATCAGCTCAGCCGAAATGGGCCAGGCAAAAAGGTGTGAAAATGGCAGCTTGGGAAAACACTTCAATGTAGTTCACATGCTAGCAACAGCAACACGCCGCACAAAGCCACACACACGCAGACACTCGCACGCACATACGAGCATAACCACACACACGCACACTGGCAGAAGTGCAAAGGCAAGCGGTGTTTGCCATGGCAGCGGCGTGAGTAGTGAGGCCTGCCTGCCAAATGGCATTATCAAAATTTACATACAAGCATATCGTGATTATCCTTTAAGCTTGAATTATTGAAAGAGCTGCACAAACTGTAGCTGAAGCTGGTTTCACAATGACAACGACTCACCACAGCACCAGCAGCAACACCAGCAGCAAATCACAATACAACAAAAATTTCTTAGTAGCTGAAGCAGGGTGGTAGGGAGGTAACCTGGCAACAACGACGACGATGGCTTAATTTGCACATGACAAACCAGAAGACAAACTGAGAGACATTTGAATGAAACTAGTTTGTCTTGGAGAAGGGAAAAGAGTGAACCGAACGAGGGAACCGAACGAGGGAACGACGAAGTGGAGCATTCAAAAGTGCCAAACATTCTGACAATGTGCAGAAATAATGTTTAAACAGGCCGAGTGCGTATACGAGTATGTTAACAATGACTACACATACTAAGCATACACCTGGGGGATATGAGTAGATGATCTGCGGTTAACAAAGACAATTCTAAGTTGGTCACCACGACACAAATTATTTGCAACTACGAGTATTTTGCGGATGAAGAACATAATATGAATATTTTGAAAATAGTTCATCCCAAACCTTCGACAAATTCTCCCCTAAATTATCATAAAACATTTAAAATTAAAACGAAATGAATTAGGAATCAAGATCTCGTCAGCAAGACAAGTTGAGATTCACAGCCTCCTCGGCTTAACAGTGCCACGTGCACATACAGAGAGACAATCCAAAATCCAGTCACTTGGATAAGTATGTTTTCAACTGTTGGTTTTCTGACATCCTCCTTCTGCCGGCGTGAGTCTGCGTTTGTGTGTATTTGTACTCTGTGCTAAAATCCTGTTAAAAGTTTGCCATAAATCCTATTTACATATTTCGTCTTCGTCACAGCTTTGGGCTGCTTTCTGGCGGTCTCAAAGAGTTCAGCGAGGCGTGACTATGCCTACCGCCCATCGTTCGTTGCAAGTTTCTGGCTATATCAATTGTTTAGGCAAATAAATCATATAACTTCCTACAGGTCTTCCAACCCTTACCTGATTGGCTAGCGTTCTAAGTCAAGCCGAAGGTCTCCTCTCTTTTTGCCTAGTTATTGTTGTTGTTCCATTGCTTTTGTTGTTGACATCGTTTTTAGTTCATTTCGGCTAAAATTCTAGCTGCCGTTCTGGCCGCTGCTCGGTCTGCAGTGTTTCCTTCCTGCTTTCCGTCCTGGCCACATGTAGAAGCGATTCAGCATTCGACTTCGATTAATGTAGCCAAAAGGGCCAGCATTGTTCTCCCCTCCCCTCCCATACCCCATCCCACTCACTCTCCCTCTCATTCGTCTCTGCCCCTCCGCTGCTCATCGACCGCTTCCTGCTGTCGCTGCCGCTTTGGCCAGCGATTTGTTTACCAGTCATCATACACTGCCTTAGCCCCGCTGTCTCCCCGAAACCAAGCGGGAGTTACTTCGAGGCGGTTTCGTAAAAGTAAAGTCATCATAGCAAGGACTCAGACTCCAACTGGACTCTAATTATAATCCACCAGTGGGCGCATTTGTTGTGCTAAATATTCACTTTGCATATGTTTCTTGTTAGCAATTTTTGTCTGGCCATATTTTAAATAATTGCCGCGGTCCGCTATCACAGAATCCCACCCCAACCAGCTCCAAGGCTCTAGCTAATACTGATATCAATATACTGGTGAAATCAGGCGTCTGTGGTATTGAGATTAAAATGCGTGACAATCGCAGATGCCTCTATGTGGAGTTATCTTTACATTGAATATCGCGGTATATATATAAAATTGAATATATATATATTGATACTGCTATACCAATAAGTATTTAAAAATATATATATAGATATATGTAAGACTTGAAAAAGTCGATAACAAACAGGAAGCGGTCAAAGCTATCTGTTGTCCCGGTGCAGTCGAGAGCGGGTAATCGAGTCCGTATTGATATAAGAGAAGAATCGATATCAGATCGGCAGTCAAGAGAGTTGAGTGCAATAATCAATGAGCAGAAACATAATAATAATATAATATCTTATAATATAATAAATGAACTTGTGGGCGGCTGTAGCATATCTTTAGCAGCGCACTCTCTTTAGCAGCGCACTCTCTTTATACAGCGCTCTCTTGGTGCAGCGCTCTCTCTCAATGAAGGGCGTTCGCTGATCTGAAGGCTGCTGCAGCTAATTTAGTTGTTCAGCATAACTCTAGTTGATCGCACATGTCGTTTAGCTACTCTCGTTGCTGAGAAGGTTTAGCATTTGGCTTCCGATTGGATAATAAACATTAAAACGAAGTTCAAATCATCTTATGCTATTATTCTGGTTTATTGGAACTAAAGCTATCAAAAATCTGATAGCGCAAACTCTACATATACCATAAAATCTACAAATTGGCGGGATTTGGCTCAAGCGAAAAGTGCGGTATTTGGTGTGTTGAAGTGTGGCGGCGAGACAATTGCGCATTAGAAAAACTTATGCATGGCTACAGTGTGAGAGAGCTAGACAGACATATTCGCAGCGCAGAAGTGTAAAAAGGCAACCGACTCAGTGGCGCCAGAAGATCAAAGGCAAGCGTTTTTCGGTAGCAAGAGCAATTAGACGCCAAAGAAGAGAAGCAAAACCGGCAAGTAGTAAAGTTTGGCACGTGCAGATGTCGGGAAAAAGTGCGGTGGCTTAAAATGAAACCATGGCCATCGATCGAGTTCATCAGGAAGGGCAGCTATCGAGTTTGGCGGAACAGCTGAGGTACGGAGGCTTAAGGCGCAAACGTCCGCAGTGTAGCGATCGAATTCGTCGTCAGAGCAGCAACCGAGTGGCAGGGCAGTGAGAAGCTCAAACGCTTGAGGATTGGTTTGAGCAACGTTAAGGTTGGCATACACAGAAAAGTTAAATTAGATACGTTGATCTAGTTTGATAACTAACCTATTTTAAGAACATTATTAACCTAGTTGTAGGGTATAGCTACAAGGTGCAACTGGAAGAGATTTTGGCACTGAACGTTGCAGAGCTACGTGCAAAATTGTTGGAGCTATTTACCTACAGACGGTAAAAGTGCGGATAGCAAGACAGATTACTTGCTCACTTTGGCATTCAGGATTATGAGTATGAGGTCGAGTCAGTAGCAACCGCTTTGAATTGTTCCAGGGATCCAACACCCCAAAATGTGTCTTGGTTTACATGACAATGTTTCGAATATTTCGGGAACAAGCCACCCTGATGTTGAGCAGTGGGCGGAAGAATTAGAAGAGTATGCACTTACAATATACTCGTAGTTGAATAAGTTGCAACTTTTTATCTGTTCACAACACCTGCTTAGTGGGGCTGCAAATCTGTTTGTCCGTAGTTAAATGAGTATAAGACATGGGGAATCGTTGAAAAATATACTACATGAAGAATTTTCTATCAAAGTTTCATCAGCGGAAGTGCATCGTGTATTGGCTCAACTTGCTCAGAATTAAATAAATATTTGTTTGCTTTGATTGATATTGCAAAATCAGGAAACTTTTGTCGAGAACTTCATAAATGGTGTTCCAGATTCCAAGGCAAACAAAATAATGTAATTCCAAGCCAGAAGTGTTTAGGAGTCCAAGACTCACATTGAAGTGTATAAAAAACTCGTTTTGTTCTAAGACTGTAATCAAGCAGGAACCACATGCTGGAGAAGTAGAAGTCAAGGAAGAGAAAAACACCAATATGGCTCATTTTTGGAAGATAGGGGAATATCGATAAAGTGAGCTTACTGTTTCCTGTTGTCCATTCCGAATTTGTTTATATAGGTCTAGTCGACACAGGAGCTGAGTTATGTTTATGAGTTGATAAATGAAAAAGCAAAGTGATTGACTGGAATATTCCAGTAGAAATTGATGACATTCCGATGAAGATAGAAATTCATATAGTTGCAGACGAGGATAAGAGTTTCGATGCAATTTTGGACAGAACTATACTCGACTCAATAGATATGAAAGTTGCTAAGGATGGTGCTTAGTTTATGCGTGGAATTGGCGTTGAACGTATGCTGCAGGTACTACAGAAATAATCATGTAAGGAGTTGCTCAACGAGTTCAAAAGTATGTGTGCGGATCATATTGATGTCAGTGAAAATGTGCACATATCCCATCGAAGTGAATCTCAGGAACGTGTTGTTAAAGCTACAGGTGAAAAGAAAATAAATTTTAAGGATGAATTGCCAGTTTTTCAGCCTTTGAGGTGTCTGCCATTTTGTTGCCAAAAATTCGCAGACGATCAGGAGTGGTATGCAGCTCCCGTAGTCTTGGTGGAAAAGGAAATTGGAAAGCAATTCTTTGCTGTGATTTCAGAATATTAGACGCTATAATTTTCCGATGGCTCATATGAAAGATGTTTTAAATATTCAACATATGGCAAGAATTTCCAAACGCAAAAGAGACCGGCAGTACAAGCTGAATGACTTACACAAGGCGAACGCAAAATGGGGTCGGGTTAAAGCTAAACGGAAAGTTCCTTGGGCCGTATATGATAGCAGCTGTCGAAGAACATGGACGGAATGAAGTAGAAAAGGTTGGAGACTTTGAAGGCCTTTCCAAAACGTCAACAGTCTCTGAATTCATGAAGCCATGGGTTGATTCATTGTGGCCGACTGAGGGGAATGTATCATTGGAAACAGTAGATAACAAACAAGAAGGGTTCAAAGCTATCTGACAGCCTTGTTGCCGTTGTCCCGATGCTATCGAGCGCGGCTAATCGAGTCAGTGCTGATATAAGAGAAGTATCGATATCAGATCGGCAGTCAAGAGAATTGAGTTGTAAACAGCGTTGAAGCAAGACGCATGAAGCGCAATAATCAATAAGCAAACATACCAAAGCATATCGTTAAGCCAAAATCCTGTAATATATATATATATACCGTAAAATCAACGTATATATCTAAAAAAAAATTGGCGTTATTTTGCATTTCACAAACAGCGACCAGCCACTGCAACGAAATATTCACAATGTGTCTAGACTACGTACGAAAATATGAATACACATACATATGTACATATATGTATGTAACTATCCATTGTCAGATGTGAGTTGCAAACACCCTGCGGCCTGCGAGTGTAATTGTAATGTGTATTGTTTCCTGGTAAATGACCGAGCTTCGAAGTAACGGGCCGGACTGAGGTGACTGCAACCCGTGCCGATAGGCAGCCTGGCAAAGGGCAATGGGTATACCTGACGACTTCCGATATTATTAAACCTTACCTGCACATCGCAGATCTCTGTGCAGGTGGACCGTTTTTCTCTTGCCACACCCGTCTCCTTTATAGAGAGACACTTGTGCAGCTAATCTTACGGCAGGAGCGGGTGTAAAGGCGAATTGCTGACAACCAGTGCCAAAAACTGGAGGTCTGTTGAACCTGGAGGTTTACGCAAGTTTTGTGGGATTGATCAATCAATTGCTTGCAAGATTGTGAAATCCACACTTGGATCATCAACTATCTCCAGGTATGTCAGCAGAGGTACGTCCCAAAGAAGCACCCTGTCACCCCTTCTATGGAGCATAAGAAGAAATTAATTACAACGGAACATGGGGCGGCTGCCAAACTGTTGCATATGCGGACGACGTTAAAGGAAAGTACCGCCAAACCTTATGAGACCTAATGACCAGTAATCTAGAATTACTGTCATCTTGGGTGAATTGGGTGTGAGTCCCAATAAAATTGACCTTGTTCTCTTCACAAGAAATTACAAGATCCCTCCTCTTATCCATCCCAGACTAAATAACGTAACTCTCTCCTTCAGTAAGAGTGCCAACTACCTAAGGTTGACACTGAATAGGAAACTAGACTGGAACCTTAACTCCCAAGTGCGGGTTCAAAAGGCAATAGTCGTTTTTTTACACGTGTGGGAAATCCGTTGGGCTCAAATGAAATATGTCTCTAAATATTGTCCGATGGTTGGCCACGTCTATTGTCAGACCAATACTTTTGTACGTGGTCGTATAATGGTGGCCTTGCTACCCAGAATAAACTTAACCAAGCTCAGCGCATTTCTGAACTCTGCATCTCAGAAGCTCTGCGTACCACACCGCACTAGACGCTATCCTGGACATCCTGTCTGCAAAGACAGGAAATAGAAAATTCAATATGCATGGCCGTAAGACGGAGAGAATCCTTATTCTTGATTGCTCAAAAAGGCCCTGCAGCTATTCTAGAAGGAAATACAGAAATCCTTTGAAAACAGACTACAGCCTGCCTGGAATACAACTCAATACACTCTTTGGTACATACTTACCCCAAGGCAGGAATGGACCTTGGCCTTCTTCACAAATAGCTCAAGCTTGACAAAGGCGTAGGCGGAGGTGTCCACTCAGCAACTCAACTATCCTTCAACCTACCGACATTGCCTAAAAGGCTGAAAGTATATACATATATTGATAGTCAAGTGGCAATCAAATCTTTTAGCGCAATATCTTCGAATTCGATATCGGTAACAAGCTGTGGCAAATCTCTGCATGAGATGGCTAAGCAGCATGCTATCGGCCTGATATGGCCTGGCCACCAGGACATTGAAGACAATCTTAAGTCTAATGAGCTAGCTAGGAAAGGAATTCTATTATTCCTCCTCAAGGATAAGGAAGGCATATGCAAGCCTCTAGCTACCTGCAAGCTCAATATCAAGGAAGCAAGTACACACAGGTCAAATGCACACCAAACATGGCCCAATAATAATACAAGACACAGTTAGAGCTGTGTAATCTCAGTTGCATAAACTGCTGCGCTGTGATCCGTGGCATAATGGGACACTGGTTAGCAGACATTCATGGCAGTAGACTCCAGGTGCCGCATAGTGACTTATGCAGAAGCCATAGGAACATGTAGAATCTCTGGAACACTTCTTCTGCTTCTGCCCGGCACTTTCCAGGAAGCGATTTGCAACCTTGGGAAGCCACTACCTGCATAAAATCTTTGATCTTAGGTCTTGCACGAGTGTAGGCGAAATCCGCTCTAGATTCCAAATGTTATCGGAATGGACAAAATGTGGCCTAACAGCTTCGCAATGCCGTCTTTTGAAAATTAGAAATGTTGGCTTTTAACTCAAAATTAACCACCAAAATGAATATATGACCCCAATAAACTCAGGTTTCCCCAGCTAGGTGGGATTACATCTGTCTGTTTATAAATGGATAACAAAATGTAGATATAAGGGGCTCTTCCGATTGCAAGGGTAAGAAGTCTGCGGCGGGCCTACTTCTTGTTAAGTTGCCAGGTTTTAAGGTCTAGTCTGGCTGTGGCAATTGAAGTCGCACTTGAAGAGTCACACTTTCAATTTCGCCACATTGTGAGTAGTCAACAACTTGGGACACCGCACACCTGCTCATATACTCGTACGTATGTACACAATGTATATATGTACGATATATAGCATGCCAGCTATTAAGACAGCTCCCCAAAGATACCGTAGCTGCACAGTCTCCCACGAGTTGAGTTTGGGTGGTGCAGGGACGAGCCACTTAGCAAGCAGCAGGCAACAACAGCCACGAAAGAAATAACAGTAACCGCAATAATAACCAGCAATAAAATGCAGCGACCACGAAATCTGAATACTCTAATACTTGAACAAGACTATCCTCATTGGTCAACACTGTGGCAAATTGGAATTCAATTTTATGTTGCTGGATGGCTTAGTTATGTAAGCTACTCTTCGGTTAGGGTGAAGCCAAACGAGGCGTAAAGGATGTGTACATTGTTTCATATTATTTGCACTCCTTCGAGCTTGTTGTTGGCCAATGCGGCCGTTCCGCATTTATGCGTTTGCCCCCATTTCCGCTGGCAAGTGAAATGCACATAATGCTTATATATTTAAAATGCTGCTCGTAAATGGCTGGCACAAATACGCACTATCAGCAACAATGAAAAGCAGATTCGTGCTTCCTTGGTGGCACCACGAACACGTCAGACTCCACATAAATTGAGCATCGACACAATTTATTTTGACAAATATTTAGATGTAGTTTTAGGCCATACAATTTACATCACATAACTATCTAAATTTAGATTTTGTAGTATTAAGTCATTATCTCAAGTAGAATGATTATTATCTAAATCTAATTACAAGGCAATAGATGTGTAATAATAAAATTGTGTATCTTAAAAATTAAGCTGGAAATGGAAACTCTTTAAGACCTTAATCCTAAATGTGTACTTTCATATTAGTAGCATTATGCACTAAATTGAATTTGATTTGCTTATTACATCGTTCTTTTAAAATGTAAAAAATAAATAAAAATAAAAACGAGTGCAGTTTGGAATATGTCGTCGTATTCACATTGAAAATATACGTCAGGCAACCATCGCTAATACAATGGGAACGTCGCCAATCTGAAAATACTTTCTGAGGCCTTTCCGGGGCCTTTTCAATGATATTAAAAAGTTTCTCGAACAGGAAAGCGCCCACATCGACAACAACAATTACGACACGAACAACAAACCATGTTAAAAGGAAAGAAAATTATGTATTTTATTATGATGATTTTTCCCCTTCATTTTACGCATTTTGTTCGTTGAGTGCGGCTGGCAGCGCAAACACATTGAAAACCACAGCAGGGCAGACAAGGATGAGAAACTCGATGAAAATGGCGGCGAGGGTTGCTTCCACAGTTGCACAAGCGTATGTGCATGTAACATATACAAATTATGGAATAATATTGACGATAATGAACACCAAGAGAACAAGTATTTTATAAATGCAAACTAATGGAGTTGCAGCAAAGACGCACATCGATACCACTCGCGATCTGCACCTCCTGCTTATCGATGACGTCATTACTGATCTTTCAACAAAATGTATCACTTAATTTAGAGCCCACTTGAATATCCTTGAAGACGTTGAAAAAAATTAGCTTCCATAAGAAGCAGAACTTAGCGTAACCACCCAACTGAGCCCGTTGGCTCTAAGTGTTCTACTCTATGTGCTCTTGAATTTTTTAAGATTCGAATCCTTATGTTTCGCACTTTTCCAAAGAGTCCAAAGACTTTCTTAAGCCTGCAATGTCTTGTAATTGTTTTTACCCCTATGACTCTGAAAGTTGATTTATTTTGTTAACCTCACTGCTCAGACTACTCTCGGAGTTTTTAATGCTAATTGGCACTAACAGGTGCAGCCTCCTTGCTTTCTACCCTTCTCCTTCTCCTTCCCTCTCTCTCATCTCATGTCACCTGCCTGCCACCCAGTCCCAGTCCAGTTCTCCATCGCACATTCTATGCTTCTGTTGCTGCTTTTGATTTTATTTATTTTTATTGGCCAGCGAGAGCTTTTAACACATTTTTTATTTCCCCTGCTCGGCGTGTTTTTATTTATTTATTTATTTGTTGCCGTTGCCTTTGTTTTTGCCTTTGTTTTTGTTTTTGTTTTTGTTTTTGGTGTCATTGTTGTATGTTGAAGCAATTAAAATGTTTATGAGCAAACAAATTTTCGTTAACAACAAGCACAACAAAGTGTAATGAAATAATAATAAAAAATAAAAAAAAAACTAGTCAACACAGTCACGTGATTAGGAAATTCTGAAAAGTTGCTAATTGGTTAATTGTGAGCGAACTGGTGAGTGTGTAGAAGTTGATTGCTGTCTATAGTTCTTGGACTTCTAAAAAACTGAGCAACTGGACATTATGAAAAAAACACCAACGTTTAGAAATATTCGTTTTTAGCTTACCTTACTATTTATTAACATTTGCTCGTATTTAAATTTGGAGAGAGTTTGTAGTGTCTTGGGAGCTCCACATGTCAAAATTGATTTCAACTCTTCTCTTGGCAGAAAACCCGATAAAATCATTTAGAGTCCAAATCGCAATCAGTTGATCATGTCAGCTTTTACATATCTAGATAGTCATGTCAGCTTTTACATATCTATCTGAAGTGTTTGATTAGCGTTTTTAATTTAGTATATCAACAAACTAATTTGCCATCTATTATATTTCACAATATTTACTACTACATTATCTTATTTATCCAGCTTCAACAAATTGCACAAGTGATCACTTTATTAACGAAATTGGAAGATACGTCGAAAGGGTATAATTAAAACAGTGCCACTACTTCAGTGGGTCTGGTCAACATCAGAGCCAACACCTTTGCCGCTGTCTTTTCCCATTTTGGGGCGTTAGCTGCTGCACTGCAGACAAAAGCATTGACACACCCAAAAACACAGAGTCGTGAACAGATTTCTATATGTACCCCTGAATACCCCAGGCTGAGTTAGTTGTTAGTTTAAAGTGATTTGCAGTGTTTGACATTGCCATAAAAAGCAACGAGGACAAAGATGTCGGCGCTTTCGCTGGATTTGGAGTGAACTGGATTCGACTCGAGTTGGTTAGGCAAATGACAGAGGAGATGGGGTGGGAGCAGCAGCAGGGAACACGTCAGATCAGGGCAGCACCGTTGGCTCAGTGCTTTCGCTTCTTGCCTTTTCCTGTTTGCGCCTCACACACATACACATACGTAGACACACACACAGCCAGCTACCAGCTCTGTTTCAGCCAGATGCGGGGGGCTTAGGGTGTCTTAGCGCCTGCCGTGTATTCTGTTGGTCATTTCACTAATCTCTTCATTTTGCTCATTGTTGCAAGCGCCATTTTTTTTTTTGGTTCCCATGTTTACAATTTATTTGGCTTGTTGTAGTTTCTTATGGTATTGTTGCTGTTGCCTATACGCCCCATTGTACTTTTGGCATGGGACTGGGCTGCCTTTTTTCGGGCCAGAACGTGCAGCCTCTCTAATGCCAAGTTCACTCATTCATTTTGGGACCCATACACAATGCGGACTACAATAACACAATACAATAACCAGGGACTATGCCACACCCTAAAAGCTTCTCCGCGTCAGTTGTGTATTCGGGTCTGCTGATATTATGCCTGTTCACGTCTCCCCAAAAGATGCTCGACAATTAAGGAAAACGATTAAAATGCAAAGTAGTCAACACCATGAACCAGCAAATTTTGTTGTACAGATACGTAGAATCACTAAATGCTTCGAGTGCTAAATTACAAAAAAAAAAAGACAGACAGATTGTGAGTGAATCGGATAATCCAAAATAGTGTTCTTTAAGACACAATTTTATAGGGAAATTAAAAACGGCACGTATTTATTTACTTATTTAATTCAGTTAGAGTCACTCGGCACAAAAATTAAATAACAAATTGAAATGAATCTTATTTAAATAAAATTTAAAATTCAATTTATATTCAAAAATAAAAAATACTTATAAGATTTCTGGAGGCATTAATGCCAAATGGTACAACATTTGTTGCATGAATTGGACGAACTGGAAAGGCTTGTTGTGTTTGTGTATTATTAAATTTAATTTTAATTTGCTTGCAATTTGACGAAATCAATTTATGACAGCCATTAGGGATCCAATATTATTTGTAGTATTTCCATTTGCTATTCGAAAATTGATTACATTTTGAGAACACATCTTTTCCGTTTCGCTCAATTTCCATGGACAAAATGTTACTTGCTTTTGCTTGCTGTTGTTGTAATAGCTAGATCTTGACCCTAGGCCCTGTCTTTTAGCCGCACAGCTCGCAAGCAGCATATTTATTCATGAACATATACATATGTACATATATGTATGTGTATAATCCCACAAAGTGTGTGTGCAACGGTTTTGTTTGCTTCTGGCTTTGTTGTTGCAATTAATTAAAACCCTCAAATGTAGGCACCCGATTGCAGTTGGAAAATTGGCTTGATGAGGCGAATTGTCTGTGGGGATTACGCCGAGTGGAGGGGACGTGGGGGAGGGGTCGGTAGGCGATGGGAGGTGGGTTGTGTGTGATGTGTGTGACACACTGGTGTAATTGTAAAGGCAACAACAAAAACAAATAAATAAATGTGGAGCTGCTGCCATTTTGGCAACCACTGCAGCGACCAACCAAGAACCAACAGCGGCAGCAACGACAAAAACAATAGTTGCCACAACAACCTACCTAGCAACTACCCCGATATCTCTCGCGTCCCCAGTCTCTTTCATTCTTACACTCCCTCTCTCTATCTCTCTCTCTCTCTCTCTCGCTCTCTCTCTCTCGCTCTCTCTCTCTCTCTCTCGCTCTCTCTCTCGCTCTCGCTCTGTTTGTCTCTGCTATGCCCTAAGTAATTGATCAAATTGTAGGAGCCAACATTTCTCAACATATTTTGAGAAAAAAGGTAAATGATTTCATGCGTTTTTCACAGAAACATCGAAATGACAGTCTCCCAAAACCGACAACAAGAACCAAAATAATAGGCACAAATTTTCAAATGATATCAGAAGTCAAACCACAAACCTATCAAATCATACCAAAGATAAATTCATTGGGTGCTGGACTACGAAATAGCCTGAACTAAGCACTACAGTATGGTTTAACCATCATGATCAAATAATTATTCTTGATAATTCGCCTATATCTATGTTATTACAGACTGAGTCCTGTTTTAATGAATTGCCGATAAAGAGACAATAGGATGGTTGCCGTACCATTCATCGTATGCTTAATGTTGTTTATAAGCATCTATCTAATTAACATCTCCATTGTACTTATACACTCGATAATCGTACAATGTGGATTGGGCTTTATCAAATCGCTGAAGTGGATAATTTATTTTTTAAACTTCATTACAGCAGTGATATACTAATTTGAAATATTTCATCTAAAAATGCAAGCGTTATCGCTTTAGTTTATCAATTGACTGACTTAGAAGTTTTATTCTTCAATTGAAGGTGTTTGCAAGCAAATTATCCACCCAACTTTATAGCTTCAGCTCTCACAGATGTTAACATGGAGAATTTATGTCTAAAAAACAGACGGACGACACACATAACTTAACAATGCTGATCTTGATAAGAAAATAATTTCTTTCATCTTACAATAGTAGCTGACGTAAATTGACTACTGTAAACAGATGGATTTTACGAATAATTATATTGATTTTACAAATCCTTAACAATGTATGTGCATAAGTGGTTAATAGAGGACTTACACATAAAAATACAACAACAATATCGTTTTCTCATTAGGAATGTACTGAAATATCCACTGTACAATACAGTTACACATCTACGAGTACGTATCTAATAAATTATCTTGAATCTTACCTTGGCACAGAATGCTGTTGAAGCAACTGCTAGCAACTGCTTCTGGTTGCAGACACCAGAAACAACAGTTAGGAAATTCCGTTTACTTTGCTCAAATCGTTGCTCGAGGTATGTTTCTGTTTAAAATTGTTTTTTTTTTATTGCCCGCTTATTTGCATTCAGCTTTCCATTTTTCTAGTTGAATTTTTAAAATTCGGAGCACTTTTTTTTGTTGTTTTGCTTTTTATTATAGTTTCAAACAGAATAAAAACAAAAAAAAACAGGAAGCAAACCTTAAAAAAAAGAAGAAAAACCACATGAATTTTTCAATTGTCTTTGGCACTTTTTAACTTTTTTATGTGTTTTTTCTTTCGTTTTCGCTTTCTCTCCCACACACTCTGTCTGGCTCTCTCCTCTCTCTCTCTCCCCCATCTCTTTCTTTCTCTCTCTCTCTCTCTTTCTCTCTGTCTCTCGCTCTTCCTACGTCTGTTTTGGTTGTGTTCTGCGCTATAAAAAAAGCAACGCACGAATTTTCAATATTATTTAAGTCATTTGTAATTGTTTGTGCAACAAGTTGATCAATTCATTTAATTGCTTATTAACAGCAATTAATAATGTGCAAGTAACTGGCTGCAGCATATTGTATTGGTTACGAAATGTTAACTTCAATTTCCCAACTGACTCACAATAGTCGCCCCATTGTTGGTGTTGTTGCTGAAGCTCTTGCTCTTTATCTTTGCCTTGGCAGCTTTGTTAGCGCGACCTCCGCAATGACCGTGTAACAATTTTGCAGCTGAGCAGCAGCAACAACAACAACAAACAATGGCAAGAAACGCGCGCGCACCACAAAGTAGGCAACGATAACACTCGTGGCAATCGCACGACGCTTTAACGCAATAACAACAACAACAACAACAACAACAACGAAAACACCAACATTAGCAGCCAGCTGCCAAATGCTGCGCGCCTTTTTCACAGTAAAATTCTGTGAATTGCTTTGAAGTGTAATTTTTCATTTTTCTTTCGTTTGTTCATATTTTCTCAGCTAGTTGATTATTTATTATTATTATTATTGGTGCAGCTGCTGCTGCTTCTCATGTTGCTGCTATAGTTATGTGCATTTTTATTGCTCAGCACACACAAAACTTATGTAAGCATTTTGTGCGCGTTTTATTTTTTATGATGTCTTTTTTTTCTGTTGTTTTGGATGCGTTAAGCTTTATAGCCGCATCTAAAGTCAACCAAACTCATAATTGTAATGGTTGTTGGTATTAGCTGGATGAGGCTGCTGCTGCCGTTGCAATTACGGCTTGTTTCTGTCATTCGCATAGGCAGCAGCAGCATCAGCAATTCATTCAAACTCACAAAAACCAACGCAGCTGACAGTCACATGCGCGACAGACAGACACACAATCGCATACATACACGCATACACACGCACACACAGACAGACAGACACACACGCACACGCACACGCACACGCACACATACGCAGACACGCAGACACGGCCACGGAGACAACGGGACAACGGCTAAGACGACTACGACGACAACAACGGCAACTGCTGTGACTGCGACTGCGATTGCTGCTGCGACTCTCGCGTTTGGTTATCCTCAAAGCGAAACGCGTGCCGTCTGCGCTGAGTCCTGTTTCATACTATCCTGCAATGGCTGCTGTGACTGCTACTGCTACTGCTGTTGCTGTTGCTGTTGCTGTTGCTGCTGCTGTTGCTGCTGCTGTTCCTGCTGCTGTTCCTGCTGCCTTTGCTGCTGCCGCTGTCGATGCTGTTGTTGCTGTTACTACTGCTGCGGCACAAAAATTTCCCTTCTTGTGGCTCTGTTAAAATTTCCCTGGCATGCGCACCGTGTGCAGCGCAACACAGCTAGAAGCTTACAATAGTCGCCGGCAACGATACGTATACTTGATGTGGCTAATGTGGCACACTGGTTACACTGTGCCAAGGACATTTTGCACCAGGACCACAAGTTGTTAACAGCGGCCCCAACAGTCCAACAGTCCAACAGTATTCAGCACAGGTCTCAAAGCGGATCCCAAATATTTGAGCGGTCTCAATTAATATCAATATTGGAAAATGCTTTTAACGTTAACTGCTGCTGAGGCTAACTCTCAGTTAACCACAATTAAGGGGATATTTGGCCAAATCAATTTAATAACGAACTTTTTCAATGCAATTCTTATTGCGGCACACACGTGACTCGCATTAATGCAAATGAGTTGATTCTGCTGCAGATCGACTTGATGCCAAATTGAATTATGTTGCATGCCAAAAAGGTTAATGAAAGCACCATGCTCTGCGCACTCCTCTGAATCGACTCGTATCCTTTGCTCGTTGTCCAATGGTCTGCTATGGCTGACTGAATTGTGGATGAGCGAGCAACGAGCACCGGACACCGTGCACCGAGCACCGAGCACCTCGCAGCGTTATCCGAGCCCGATACGATGCCCGGAGCTTGGATAGCCGCAACAAAACCGCATATAGATGCGCAATCTGCATTGTGGGATGTGGTGGCCAATAGACACAGCACATTGGCAAGTCCTTGCAAATTGATGGCGTTTGTTGGACTCCACACTATCCCTAGCCTCACAGGCAACTTTGCGATGCCACAATATAAATCTATCTAGCTAATATGAAAACGCTGAAGCGACCCTATTCGCTTGCATCATTTTTAAAGGGTATCACACACGAATTTACAATCTCAGCGAAATTATAGATTCATTTGTTGTTTCATATATGTAAAAACAACAATAATAATACACATTTTTTGAGTATTTCTGTAAAAAAAAATGTTAATTTAAAATGGAAAACTTTATAAAATACAATTTTTTAAGTCAGAAATTGTGTAATTCGCTTTTCCCTTTTTTCCTAAATAATTTTCTTAAATAATTATTTATGTATCATAATTCTTGGTATTTTCCGAATTTTAGTTGCTATTCTATAATATTTTGTCCTTGACGATCAATATTCCCTAGACAAGTGTGAGTTGCAATGTGTTCAACTCTAAAAAAAAAGCTGTTTCACTCTCTTATTTTTCTCGGAATGTCCTATAACTGTTGATGGTGGCTATTATCGAGAGTGCTCATTTGGTATTTGCATCTCTTGCAAAAGAAAGAACATCATATTTCCGCCTGCAGGTAACCGCTGATCGAAACCAATGCCAAAGTTGAAGCTGAAGCTGAAGGACAAAGGCGGCATCTCTATTAGCGATCATTATAAGCTCTCAGCTACCACCGCAAACCACCCCTCTGTCCTGTCTCCATTGCTGTCGGGCCACTTCTCCAGCTGGCATTGAAAACGATTATTTATGTGCGCTGCTTTGTGTCTGCGGTTTGTCCGACGAGGCGCAAGCCAACAGGCATATTGCTTTGAGACAAGAGTAAGAGCAGCCAGTTGGGGCCATGTGGAGATTTCGTGGAGGACACCACACAGGCGATGGCAATGGCGATGGCGATGGCGACAACAGAATTTGACAACAATTAAAATAAATATACTTGCTTAAAATGTTATGTAAATGCAGCGCGGTGAGATTAATTGAGTCGTTTGCTGTCAGCGAATCTCAACGCAGCTCCAATGACTGGTGTCTTTTTGGGCAGCCCCTTATGAATTCCCTGGCCTCTTTACTCTGCGCCCCTCTGGCCCAGCTATATGGCGTAAATGATGGATGAACTTAATTTTTATTAGACGACCTTGGAAAGCCAAAGGATTTTTAGCCAAGACAATCTTTACGGGCATAATAACATCAACAGTATTGGGTCTACGTTATTATCCGGATGGAAAATATCAATCAGCATTTTACACTAGGATGGCTCAAAGATGGCAGGCAGGCAGGCAGGCAGGCAGGCTGGGAATGGGCCATGCATAATGGAAGGATGCGAATGGCAAGACTTCTCGTCTCATCGTAGAGCACTCTCCACCCTGAGTTCTCCTACTTCTTCGTCAACCTTTTACTCGCTGAGACATAGAACAAAACATTTTAATTAATTGAGGCAGAAAATTGTTCGTTGTTGTTGGTATTGGGATTGGCTTTGACGGCTGCACGCTGCCTATTCAATACATGAAAAAGGGCGCAGCTGACTGAGCGGGGCCAAAGGCAACCTGGCTTTTATGTGTGCCCCAAAACAGAACGGCAACAATGCCACACTTTAAGCGCTCAATGGGCCTAACAAATATATTACGTGTTACGTTCTTATGTGTGTGTGCGTGTGTATTTGGTAAGCGATTATACCAGACTTGAGCTATATTGGCTATATTTGGTACAGGCAAGTACCTTTCAAACCATGAGTATGCAGTGCACAGTCGCTTCACGCAACTCTCGATGAACTCAACTCCTCAATAAACATAACTCCTCATTTTTTTCAGCTTGGCTTTTGCAAAAATAAATCAATTTATATTCCCTAATAGGCTAACAGTCTTATGTGCACTAATTGCATTGTGGAGGTCAATTTGTCCATGTGCTTCCAGCTCCCCTCGTTCTGGAAACAGAGCCTTGTGTAGTAGATCAATTTTATACTTATTGCCACTGGCTTGACTTTAATGGCCTTTCTACCACTGTGGATGTGTGTCTGTGTTGTTTTTTATTACAATGGAGATTGCTGGCCAGTAGCAGCTTTGATAACTCGTTGTTGTTGGTGTTGGTTGCTACAAATTGCGTGCGGCACAAGCGCAAGTTTCAAGGAAGCCACTTATATCCACTGACAGCTAACGTGTTGCCCATCGTCCCCCTCTCTCGCCCACTGTTGGAATGCTGGCTCCTATCCGTCTCCCCGCATAGACCTAACTCAGATCAACACTTGAGCGCAACTTTTGTCATTTACGCTCCAAAACTGTTCGCACCCACTGCAGGAGAGTCCTAGTCTCGCCTAGCTCTCTTCCCCTTTCCCCTTCCGCGCCACAGTTCAAAGACTAAGTCAGTGTCATCCATAATTGAATTTTCACAGCCAGCGCCACGTTTCGAATTGTAAAATAAAATGTGTGAAATACCAAATTCGGCATCTAACTAATGTAATACTACCTCTGTTGAATTGGGGGCATGACGAGGTACTTGTCAAGGTTACGCACCAAATAAGAATCAACTTTCTATAAGCTTAAGAAATATAATGTAGTACATTCCAAAACATAAGAAGACATTTGAGTCAATGTGATCCATCTATAAAAAAATATGTGCATTGAAAAATATGATTTCTATTGGGTCAGGGTGGATCAGAAAGTGAATAGACTCTAGTTAAGTACAATCTAGAGTAGAGCCAGATACAGAATGATGGCAACGCTTCGCTCAAAGATGAAAAGTGTAAAATTAAATGAAAAATAAACAATGAACATGGCGCAGCGAATTGAATTGAAACTCTGGCTATAGCCACTAGAGCAGCTGGATGAAATCGGGACGGGACGGAGGTGAGAACGAGCAGGTGGATGAGTAGCTTTGAGCTGGCCACCATTGTGGACCATCCCACACAATCCGTTTGTCCATTCCGGCTTCCATTTGCGCCAGCTATAAATGCTGACATGGTCAGGACACGAGCGAGGACAAGCAGCAACGAAGAGCGACGTAGTGCCGTCGGTGGGGTTTAGTGTATATCACTAACTTTGCTCTTTATATGAATTACAAGCGACACACATTCTGCGCACACAGTTCTCAGCACTCAGTTCCCAGCTCGTTCCATGCTCTGCTGTGTCCGCTATTTCCGTTTCCGCTTTCCACTTGCTGGGTATTTAGTGTGCTCTTCTGCCCTCCTCCTCCGCCTTCCAGAAGTCCTGTCCCTCCCTTGTAATTGTTGTACTTCTGTACTTCGCTTGTAGTTTCTGTTGTCGCTGTGATTTGGATTGCCATATTCGCTACACCCACCCAACTGCCACTGAGCCACACCTTCAATCGCCAGTACCCTACCAGCAGCTCAGCCGCCCAGCCGCCCAGCCGCCCAGCCGCCCATCTACCGCGCATACATGCAACCTAATTGAGTTTGGCTCGCAAAAAATACAACAACAAAAATAAGTGGAAAAAAATAACTTATTGTAGTTGAGAGATTGGTAATGGGCTTTGACACCAGCGCTGTATAATTAAAAAAGGTATCATCACAGCGCTCGGAAGGTGTTTAACTTTAACGACACGGCTAATCGTAGTTCATTAAAATTCAGTTAAAAGCGAATCACAGTGGAATGTGAAACATATATCTTAATGAGAACAAACTGACAAGATATAAAAACCGAGTTCATTTCAAAATACTCATCAGATCACACTGTATTTACGATCAAAAACTTAATGCGAACGGCCTTAAAAATATAACGTAAACTGAACCAACTGCCAACTATATTGTCAGGTTTTGAATTCATTTTATATGTTGCCTGCAATTATAAAAGCATCTTTAGTTCATTTTTGTGACTGTTTGAATTTTATTTTATCTATTTGAGCCACTGTACAACCTCGTGCGATTATGTCTTTCGAGTTGTGTTCTTAACGCGTGCATAAAATACAAATCGTAAAACGATTTCAAAATCAAAATTCACATGGCCATAAACAACAAATGCGGCAACGACAACAACAGAACGACAAACTCAGAATACAATCCCTATGCTTATCATGGGCCATAAAAGGGGGATGCCATACATTTTTTTTACCCCTCTTTATATTTCTCAGTGTACCGCATTGCTAATTAAGAGCTGTAAAATGTGGAGCAAGTACATTTTCAGTTTATTTCACAATAATGACAACCTAAGGAGGATCCCTACGATGATATGGGTATTGTACCTTGAGTTTACATTTTTACGAGGGCTGTGATACAAACTTAAAATATGGGTATGGCATCTGTGATCAATGACAAGTTGGAAAGCCTTTTACTGAGGACAACGTTAACAACTTTGCACACATCATTTGCACAAGCAGTAAAATGCCGCACACAAAGTCGAATAAATACAACGAACGAAGAACGTTGGGACAAGGGGGGACAAGAAAGAAAAAGGGAAGAACGGAGAATATGAAGATATGAAAAATCATATGCGAAGAAGTGAAAATTCAGCCTGGCGGCAAATCGACCTGAAAGTTGCTCCGTTAGCTGCCCGATCAGGGAGAAGGAAGTGAGGGGGAGCAATAAGCACTCAAACTGCCGTTAAAAGTGACCAGAATTACAACAACAGCAACAATAATCGAGTTTAATCAAGTTTTATTCGGTCGTGTTAATCAAGCATTTAAAACATGCACACAGCCAGGTTGGCAGCTAAATTGCGATGAGAGCGCTCACTTGTTGCCACCTCGGCGCGACATGTTGTAGTCCAAGGAAACCAACTTTTCTGCCCGAACGAAAATCCAATCCAATCTGAGCGGTTCACTCAGGTTCATGGCAGCGACTAGGCGGCATCTGTTGATAAATTTAGAAATTTGTGTTATATAAATGCAAAAATTAAATCTTCGGAAAATAAATACCATTCGTTGCGATGGTTTGAAGAATCGGTTCAAAAATCTCAACGAAAAGATTAAAGTGTCAGCCGTGGTAGCTTGGTGATGAACAGGACCCCAAAAGATTACCTTTCAGCAAGTGTTGACCCGTAAGACATCTGCGCAGTGATGCAACTGCAGCAGCCAAATGGCCATCTCCGGCGCCATCATCATCTTCATCTTCGCTTGGTCGCACCTACAGGCGTGTCATAGCTTGCTGAAGAGCCACTCAACACACGTTCAGATACATACACAGATCCAGAGGCAGATAGAGATGCTGGGGCAGCGAGAATGCAGGCAAATGTGCAAAGTGAAATCAAAGCGGCGACGAAAGGCAACAGCAAAATCGTGTCCAACTGCAACAAAAAATAAAAAAAAGGGTCGAAAAGAGCAGCAATGAGCTGCACCATGTGGCATGTGGAGCACCAACAACAATAGCTCCTTGGCAGGCGGACAGCGAGAAAGCGAGGGACACAAGTTTTTTTTCACGTAGCTCTTGTGATTTTTTTGTATTCCATTTTTGAGGGGACTTTTTTATTTTGTCTCCGGCGCTGCTCAGCCTCCCACGGCCCCAGTGTTCGGCAAACAAATGAATAAATAAATCAAAAGCATTTAATTTAATTTCGTAGAAGCTGCGATGCATGGCACTGTGCGCGACTCACGCGCGGCGTATGCGTAATCGTAATCTGACAAAAAGGGACGCTGGGACTCAAACTGAACTTGACTATTGGCAGGCCTCTAAAGCCTACCTTTAGATAAGCTCAAGCTCGGAAAAGGGAAACGGGGGGTCCCGGGGTTGGTGGTTGTGACTTCACTTTGCCGCCAAATTGTTTGGTGTTGCCCTTTGTCGACCATACGACCGCAATTCTCTCTATGTGTGTGTATGTGCCGCGTCTAAAAATGTTATTTTCCAGTCTTTTTTCTATCAGTTAACTTAAACTGCTTTTGCATTTGAAATTAGTTTAGTAACAAAATAGAATATAAAATTGTGCCATAGATGGAACAAGTAGATAGAAACGGTATACATAATTCTCAGCCCTAGTGAGATGAAATCATTTTTGAATGATAACACGTGTTTACCGTGTATGTATATAAGTAGGTCTAAGACTATGCCGGCCAATACATATGCGCATTTTCAAAATGTTTACTAGAGTTTTCCATTTCTATAGTCTATTTCCATTTTCCTCTTTCTGGAAAAGCTTTTCTCATAATTCAGAAAGTAAATTTCTAAAATTAAAGGGTATAGGTTTCTAAAAACCAGAGCTTCCATTTCTTAATTTCCAGCTTCATTTTCTAATATTTAAAAAAAATGTGTTTGATTTCTAGGATATTAATTTATATGTGCGTATAAAGAGTTCTTACATTGGAGTTTTTGTTGCCTATATTATTATTAAACTATTATTAGACTTAAGATTTCTCATATACAGATTTCTCGTATAATTTTGAGTTTGGATTTCAACTATTGAGAAATGATTTTCTACATACGAGTATTAGAAAAATATCTAATTAATGTTGGCTTAGGAAAATCCTTTCTTCTTTTAATAAAAATATTTTCTTACATTTAAAAATTACTTTTCAAAATAATGAAACTTTTAATTTTTATGGAGAATTTGCTAAATTGCCAGTAAATTTTGTTTCTGAGTGAAACTGTTTATGTGACGTACTGTGAATATTTGACAGAAGTCGAGCTTTAGGGTTGAGGTATCACTGCATGTCACATGTATATGTAGTATATGTCTTTTGACTTTTGACAGCTACCAGTGCCGCTGCCACTCCTACCTCTATTGCCTGCAGGCCGCTTTATGGGCTTGACAAATGCCTGGGCAACATGTGGGTTGCCAACATTTTGCAGTGTTGTCTCGGCTGTTCACGGTTTACGGTTTCTTTTCGATTTCCCTTTGGATTTTGCCACTGATATGAAGCACAAGTGCGGAAAATACGTTCTGTTAACGCTAGGCGTACACGTTTCTTTATTTTCCTCTTTGGGAAACTTTCCTTTCGATTTGATTTGCTGGGGACATAGCAAATGCTCAACAGACTTTCGCATTCTGTTTGATTCGACTGTACCGCTCTTGAGTTGTGTATTATTCAGTTCAGCGGCTGAGCTTTGGGACTGTTTAAAAATTAACATTTTATTTGCCACTAATTTTGCGTGGAAAGTACTTTCATTTCTCACGGCATGCACAGGTACTTAATAGTGAAAAAAAAAACTAAGACAGTGCATATACAGTATTTTTTTTAGTATTTATTCAGAAGCCCGAATTGAAATGTGAATGTGAGTCCCGAATATTTCAGAAGTATTAAATAACTCTGGAACGACGTTTATTATTATAATTGTGTAAATGTGTGGTACACGTGTAGTGTGTGGTCAATACGATGAGACGACTTTTAGAATCGCATGCCTGGTCTTGACGAGCATACATAGGAAGGATTCGCCACAGTTGATGTTCGACACGGCCCTTCTCCATTTCCCACTCTCTCATTATCATAACGACAATGGGGTCCGACCTTAACGACTTTATAATGACCAAGATATTTTCAGATCAATTTTAAGCAAACTCCATATTGAGTGCCCTTTATAGCTACCAAATCATTTACTTTATGCTGTTTTTCTGACTTTCTTTTCCGCTCAGAGGATCGCTTGTTCTCTTCTTGCATCTCTTGGATATTCCTTCGCGATTCCCTGCGTAATTCCTGACGTTCTGTGTCGAGCTCCTCAAACAAAGCAAGCTTTATTAACTTTTTTCTTTTTCTACACCAGTCAAAGTCTTAAAAGGTACACCTCCCACCTGAATGTTTTCCCACATCATAATTATAGTATTATTGACGTAAACTGTTGTTAAGTAGGTACTTTGCACGTATGTTTGACACGTGCTGCTACCTTTTTGTGTGTGTTTTCGGTTTTCGCCCTTTTACAGTGCACTCTGTTTGAGTGACCCTCCTTATGATGATTTCACAATATTTTGAAATAATAGCCTGCAGACTTCATACCTAGGTTTTTAGAATTTATTGTATTTAAATAAAATATATTTTTTTTGTTTATGTTTCCTTAATACAATTTATTTCTTACTGTTATAGTTTAATTTTAATTTTTTTTTTATATTATTATTATTAATATCCATTTTGTTGAACTTCTTTCTTAGGTTAGTGTATTGAAATATAAGACAATCCAGTTTTCTTTTATATGATACAAAGTAGTAACAAGCACATGTATCGAGTCCATCTATTCCTTCATCCGAAAACCATGAGCACACCGTCAAGTGCTTTCCATATTTTGATTTAATATGACGATAGTTTTCATACTCTAAGAAATATTCTCGGAAAACCTCCATCAGTTTGGCGTGCTCAGCAAAAAGCAAATCCTCAAACTCCTTGAGGAAATTATCAATTTTCTTCACATTTGTTTCAAATCCAAAATTCGAAATTAAACTAAAGAATTATTGTACTTTTTTTATAAAGTAGGCTCTTTATACTTGTGTCACTTTCTTTTGTAATACTTTTCTATACTGATTTACATCTTTTTTTTATCTCTTTTCCCATCTTTTTTGAAATTTCAAAACATAAACGAGTTGGGTCAATTTCTGCTTCATGTCCACAAGATGCATCTAAATCTAAAAGTTGCTCATCATATTTTCCCATCTTTGAACATTTAGGGATAATGTAATTATTATATATATTACAAATTTGATTTTTGAGCAGCGTGTTCCAACATAAGAATGATGTGAAAAGTATCCCTAATCTTATGAAGGCTCTCCATGACTGACTGATTTTATTACCATATTGATTTAAAATTAATATACATTTCTTATCTGATTTTCTAGTTTTAAAATGACACTTTATGGTTTCAATTGTAACGAACCGTTTTTCTCAGCCGGGCTAAAGCTCAGTCGAGCTGTGGGTTCGTGCAACAAATTTGTATTTGGTCGCGATGCGACAAGTAACACACGTTTATTTATATATTAATCTCAATTTAGTTTTATTCCAATGGCACTTATAGCTACTTATAGCTCATATAAATGTTGGCAATTGATTGAAGCCTTGCTTTGGCTTCTGTAAGTGCACCTGTTCGGGAGAGTCGGGTCCAGGCACCCCACACACAAGCCTACGGCTCCGCACGGCACGACAGATGATTTTCGGCGCTCCAATTAACTCATTGGGTTTCGCACGAATACTTGTCTATAGCCGGCTCGTACGCTCACTTGTGTCTGGCTCTGGTCTGGGACCGCGACTCAAACGTGGCAAGGATACACTCACTTCACCCAACTCAAGGACCTCAATGTCCTTGCACTATAGTTTTGGCAACGTCGAGTCCTTCTGACGTTCCTTAATTGTTCGTTGCACACGCGTAGCTTCGATCACAGCACCGTTGGGCAGAGTTTTCCCTTACGTTTGGGCTCTCACTGAACTAGACTGCAGACTCCCTCGGTGGGCTGCGCTGTGTGCGGTGCTCCTTTTATAGGCCGGGTCGCGGCCTTTTGTCGGGACTGTACCAGAAATCACGCGATCGCCTCGGTGGCGCGATTTCTGGTAATTTTCCACTGCCATTTGCTGGCGCCAGCCCATGTCTGCCGTTAGTGGGAGTATGGATGGATATATTGCACTCGCAATACTCCTCACTCTATAACGGCACATGTCTTGGCGGACATGTGTGGCAGACACGCTCCTATGGCTGACAACCTGCGCATGAAAGGGAGAGGACGAAAGAGAGCGAATTCGCCGTAACTGCAATCAGGGCCGGACTTCGGTCTGATATGCAGCTACTGTGAGAGGCGCATATAGCACACATAAATATATAAACCTATATATTTATTTGCCATGGCTATATGGCTCCTCACACTCCCCCCTTTCTTCGGCAGTGGAAGACTTCCACTGTCCCAACGGCGACGTTTATGCGGTTGTTGTACGGGCCGCACCGCCGCACGTCGAGCTCCTCTTCCAGTTGCCACTCGGGTGGTGGCCGCACGATGAGAGGACGATGGCTTCGTCAACCTGGGAACTGGGGAGCATGGGCGTGCCGACTCGCCATGCTCCTCTCCGCCCTCCGAATGACATATCTTATATGGTGTATACCACATCAAGCCTATGACCAGTGCGTGCGGATCGGGAATCTCCAAATAGCCCCGATAGCCAAAATAGCTGGCAATGGCCAGGCACACTCACCCAACCAGTGTCTTCCACTTGTCCAGCACCAGACTCGAGGACAGATTCCAGTTGCTCCTGTTGCTGCTCGAGTTGTGCTGCTTGCTTTTTGCATCGGCTGCTGTCGCTGTCGTTTTCGATTTGACTGCATTGCTGTTGGTGGCGCTTGCATTGCGCGTCATCCTTGCCAACTTATAACACAATTTTAGTTGATTCCTTTTTCCCGTGTATACACACGTACACACACGCAACGTCCACCCACGTATCGCGATGCACGCCTGGATGCAGCGATCGTACTGACTTGTGCGCTTGATTGAAGCTTCCTTGTTACCTCATTATTACCCTCTCTCTCGGGTTGGATTACTATTCTTTTTACCGGTGCCCTTCTTCGCACTAGTGTGCGGGGTTAACCAACGGTGTCCTGGTATACGTGCACCTGCACTAGTGTGGGTGACTAACCAACGGTGCATGGTTTTGTCACTCACGCATCCGCACTAGTGCAATTGTTGTTGATTTTCTTTTGGATTTTTTTTTGTTCTTTGTACTTGCCTTTACTCTAGTGTGATGATCTGCTGTTGCTAGGCGCCGAACAAAACTTTTTCGGCGATCGCTGCACTTGCGCTCTCCGTAGTGCAAGCGTTGTTGTTGTTCGTTTCGTCCGAAGCGGTGAGCGAAACTTTTTCGGCGGTCGCTGTACTTGCGCTCTCCGTAGGGCAAGCTTTGTTGTTGCAGATTTCCGCCAAAGCGGCGAACGAAACGTTTTCGTTGCTTAGAGCGCTTGCGCTCTGGCGTGTGAGCATTGTTGTTGCAAATTTCCGCCAAAGCGGCGGGCGTGACGTTTTCGTTGCTTAGAGAGCCCACGCTCTCTAGCATGTGAGCGGGGAATATGCTTTCGGCGGTCGTTGCACTTGTTTTTGCTAAGTGCAAGCGTTGTCGTTGCTTGCTGTTCTTTTGTCAGCGGTAAGCGTAACGCTTTCGACGGCCGTTGCACTTTATTAGAGTGAACTCTAAAGCAGGTCATGGCCATACTCTCCCTCTGCAATAGCTGCTGTCCACTCTCCGCAATAGCTCTGGCGTGTCGACTATTCGCCGCGTGCAGGGCTGTTTACCTAGTTTGGACCCGCCTTAGGGCTCCAATTATTATTTATATTTATTTTTGTTATGCTTGATGTTTTTTATTTATTTATGTGTATATATATATATATTTTTTTTTGTTATACTAGGTGCATAAGTGTGAGTCCAATTTTGGTTGTGGAGTCACACTTATCCTCCCCCCCTTTTCACTTTTGGGGATTTGGGGACTCACCCGCCTCCATACCATGCGGCTTCAAATCGCTCACATGAGCCGTCCTTATCCGCTTCTCTGCCGTGTTCGGTGCTGGTTTGGCTGTGAATCCCTCAGCCGCATTCGACAGGTGGTGTAAATTCACCCACACCCTATCTGCGCCTTTGGGGCTCCATTGCCTTCGGCGAAGGTTGTAGAGCCTTGCCTGGTCCTGAGAGGATTCGACCGCGGCCAATTGGCTGGACTTACACTGCTGGACATATGCTCTGACGTCTCTGTATAAGCCTGGCCAATAGTAGCGCTCTGCTACTCGGGCTATTGTTTTTCGGCTCCCCGTATGTCCTGCGGCGGCGGTGTTGTAGTTCTCGCTTAGAACTTGTTTCCGCTTGTCCGTCGGCACACACAATTTCCATGCCTTCACATCCTTTGTTCCGGCTCTGTGATGGATGTGCCTGTACAAGTTTCCAGATTTTTCCATGTAATCTGGAAATTTCCTCGGATTTTTGGCTATGGTGGCTCGCATCTTTTGGATCCAGTGGCAGTTTTTATTTGTTTGGTCCATCGCGTCTTCCACCTTTGAGACTCTCCGGCATGTCTCCTTCCGGGGCTGTCGAGGTTGGGCATATGTAGCACTTACTGCTGGTTTGACTGTCTTTGCTAAGTACAGTCTCTCCTCCTGATGCTCTCGAATCCTTTTTCCCGGTATATTTATCCTCAGGCCTGCGCACTCTAAAACCGTTCCCATGCCCGACAGAAAATCCCATCCGAGAACTAAGCCATCGATGACTCCTGGGAGTATCAGTAGGGCAATATCCATATTACGCCTGCCGAGTCTGATATTCACCTCGACTTGTTCTCGGACTCCGCTCTTTCGACCATCTGCCATGCGGACTCGCCGTTTGGTTGCGCTTCGTCGGCCTACGTTGAATAGTTCACGAGCTAGCTTCTCGCTAATGAAACTACTCGTGGCCCCTGTATCGATCGTAGCCTTGTACTGGCAGTTGCCGATCTCTACGACCGCTGCCAGCTGCGCTCCCTCGTCCTGCAGGCTGCCGATTAGCGTCTTGGGGGTGCCCTTGTTCGGCTCCCGCTCGCTTCTCGGTGGTGGACGCCGGTGTCCTTTTCCAGACGGACAACATACCGACGTACGAACTCCGATTCGTCCACATATAAAACAATAGTCCAGCATGGGATTTGTGCACTCTATCGCACGGTGTCCCTTCTGGCCACAGACTCTGCAAACCATCGCTGGATTGTGTATGTGTGTTTGAATATTGTCGTGTCTCGTCCTCGGGGCTGGTGTGGGTCTCGTGTCGGCTTCGGTTTCCTGTGTCCGTTCACTATCCACTATCCGCATAAGCCGTGGGCCGTCTTGCCTTGGCGCTGGCTCTATTTGGCGGTAGTGACGCGTCGGTGGTGACTCCATATGTCGTCGTTGTGGCTCCCTGCGTCTTCGCTGTGGAGTGTTGTAACTCGGCTGCTCCATGCGTCTCTGATGAGGCTGTACCTGCCTCTGCTGCGGGGCGTTGTACCGCGGCTGCTCCATGCATCTCTGTTGCGGCTCTATTCGCATCCGCTGTGGAACGTCATGATTCGGCTGCTCCGCACGGCTCTGCCGTCTCAACTTTTCTCGATCGGCCTCGAGCTCCTCAAACACGACGGCCAAATACATCAATTCATCCAGGTCGTTGAATTGACCTGGCCTCGCGTATGCTCGCAGGTCTGGGAGGCTATTGTTGTAAATTTTTAGCAGTTGTTTGTCTGCCGAATACTGCAGTGGCCGCATAAGCGTCTGCATCTCCACCATGTACGCTTTGAATGGCTCGTTCAAAGCCTGCCGTCGGTGGTTGACTTCGTCCTTTAAGTTTTCAAAGTAGTCTCTTGGCAGAAAGTACTTTTGAAAACTCTCGATGAACGCTTCCCAACTCGTCCAGTGCAGGTTATTCGCTACATACCACTTCAGAGCCATTCCCTGAAGGAGTTCGGGCATGGCCCTGGGAACCAGATCCAGGTTGAGCCCATAGGTATCAGCTGACCACTCAACTTGCTCCAAGAATTCGAGCGGTTCTGTTGTGCCGTCGAAGCGAAAATTCCATTCCCGGACTTGCATCGCTACCCTTGGGTATTCTTGTGCCATAGTCGTCGCCGTGTGTTCGCGTATGGATACTCTCTTTGGTGGTTGTGGTGCGGGTGTTTCCCATATTGTGTGGTGGCTGTCTCTCGCGCGTGCTGCTGCGCTGGTTGCCGGTATGCTCAAATGCGCGAAATCAATGTTCGTCGCTTCTCTTGCATCCGCAACTTTTCCGCTTTCCCTCGCCGGTGACGCTCTGCCATGTATCGCTGCCAATTCCGCGATCCGCGTGCTGTATGGCAGTTTTGATTCGTGAGTGTCCACCCACTCTCCGAATTGTCGACGCATCGCATCCATTGTTCCGCTGAGTTCTACTTGGAATTCTTCTCCATACTTTTGTATTTCCTCTTTTTTGAGGTTGTAAACCCACGCGCGAACCATTTTCGTTCCGTTTAATATATATTATGTGTGTTAATTATCGCAACCACCAACGTTGGGCGCCAGTTGTAACGAACCGTTTTTCTCAGCCGGGCTAAAGCTCAGTCGAGCTGTGGGTTCGTGCAACAAATTTGTATTTGGTCGCGATGCGACAAGTAACACACGTTTATTTATATATTAATCTCAATTTAGTTTTATTTCAATGGCACTTATAGCTACTTATAGCTCATATAAATGTTGGCAATTGATTGAAGCCTTGCTCTGGCTTCTGTAAGTGCACCTGTTCGGGAGAGTCGGGTCCAGGCACCCCACACACAAGCCTACGGCTCCGCACGGCACGACAGATGATTTTCGGCGCTCCAATTAACTCATTGGGTTTCGCACGAATACTTGTCTATAGCCGGCTCGTACGCTCACTTGTGTCTGGCTCTGGTCTGGGACCGCGACTCAAACGTGGCAAGGATACACTCACTTCACCCAACTCAAGGACCTCAATGTCCTTGCACTATAGTTTTGGCAACGTCGAGTCCTTCTGACGTTCCTTAATTGTTCGTTGCACACGCGTAGCTTCGATCACAGCACCGTTGGGCAGAGTTTTCCCTTACGTCTGGGCTCTGATTGAACTAACTGATGCTGCGTGTTGCGGTGCTCCTTTTATAGGCCGGGTCGCGGCCTTTTGTCGGGACTGTACCAGAAATCACGCGATCGCCTCGGTGGCGCGATTTCTGGTAATTTTCCACTGCCATTTGCTGGCGCCAGCCCATGTCTGCCGTTAGTGGGAGTATGGATGGATATATTGCACTCGCAATACTCCTCACTCTATAACGGCACATGTCTTGGCGGACATGTGTGGCAGACACGCTCCTATGGCTGACAACCTGCGCATGAAAGGGAGAGGACGAAAGAGAGCGAATTCGCCGCAACTGCAATCAGGGCCGGACTTCGGTCTGATATGCAGCTACTGTGAGGGGCGCATATAGCACACATAAATATATAAACCTATATATTTATTTGCCATGGCTATATGGCTCCTCACACAATCTTGGGATTATCCATTATTGTATCAGGCATCAAGAACTCAAACTGCTCGAGCCTTAACTGAATATGTTCCTTAAATGTTAATAATTGAAGCCAAATCCAATGAAATTGCGCTTATGTTGCTGCATCAGAGCCATTAATGTAAATCGTCTCGTTGTTGAATAGCCACACTTTAATTTTAATTGTTGATTAACAAAATACTCAAATCCAACTGGCCTTCATGCAAGCTGGATCATTCATACCGAATTTCTATCACTTCAAGCCTCCCTGTGACATAAAAGAGCTGGTTGAAATAACTAGAAAAACCCGATAAATAACTAAACAGTATGTTGATGCATTGGATTGGAGTGATGGAGACGTTTCTTATTTAAGCCTTGGTGATATATTAAGTCCATTAAATAGTTTGTTGCGGGGGCCGATTATATCGATAGTTAGGGCTGCCCACAGAGTCGAAAGGGTGGTAGCCCCAAGTTCGAACTTTCAAGAAGAGAGAGAGACAGTTCGCGGGCTCAAAAGTTCAACGATAATAGGGGATTATCCGAGTGGAGACAAAAAGGCGAATGATCGAGAATTTTGAAGGTCGAACCAAAGTCAGTGAATAGTCGGTAAGCAGTGGAGGTCGAACGAAAGTCAAGATTAGAGTAAGAAGCGGTGAAAGAGAAAAGAACTTTAAGCCGGTGGCGGTCACGTGGAGTTTAGCTTTAATTTTTTTTTTTTTTGTGCAAGTTTAGTTTTAGTTTTAATTTTTCTTTGGTGAGAGTTTAGTTTGTTATTGGTGAGAGTTGAGTTTTTTATTTAAAAAAAAAAAGAAGTAAAAGGGACGGCGCACAATTAAAAGAACATTAACATTAACATCGAGAAATAAAGAACATTAAGACGACCGGAGCCTATGGAGCAGCTTGCAGTTTTTAGAGAAATTAAAATATCCATCGTTTGCCAGTTGTTTTTCGTGTCCATTAAGCCAACCAGAATTCCCAAGCATGCGACTTTCAGGCTTATTCAAGGAAATACAGTTTCTTAAGGTTGTTGAAGTGCCAACAAACCTGGTTCGATCAATTTCTATTCCATTCAACTCATAGCGAACCTCATCAAAAAGATGGCTCATACAATTGTTTTTTAGCTTACCACCTCCAGTAGGCGTACTGTTAGCCAATGAAATCAAGCCCTCAATATTAATACAACTCTCGCTCGGTAGCACATATAAGTCCTGATTTTGGATTGTGATTATAACTTCATCATTACTCTTAAATGATTGGAGATAGGGAGAGTAGCTATGATATTCTTTTTTGGTTATACTCTCATCCGAATAGGGTTTCTCTCGAACGGTTAACAAATCATTCATTGTTCTCTCATTTTCAGGCCCAATGACTTTAAGAACAATTTGCTCTTGATTGTGTGTATTGTCCTTAACGACCTTCTTTCTTCTGCGGTATAACTCAAAGTGTGTGATAATGGAGGATAACAAACGTTTTTATTGTAAATAATCATTTTTGATGTCTTAAGTAACACTTTCATCACGTAAATAAATGTCCGTCATGATCAACAATCTGTATTATTAATGAGTGTATCTCTCTCATGTTCACTGGGAAATAAATAAGTTTGTGGGGCTTCTCACTCATTTTAAAGCCTGGAGGGACATTGAAAGCAGACTCATGCAATACATGGCTGGATTCTGCATTCACATACGATCCGCTTACAATATTACATTCTATCCGAATTGTATTTACTTTTAAAGTATCCACAGGCTGGTCTGAGATGTGCATAGAATTCGGGCTTAATATCTTTTTATTAAACCCAAATAATTGACCAATTGTATTCCCTTTATTAAAATTGTTGGAGCGAGTTTTTCTCCGACACAGGGAATGCCTGAATAAAACCATGTACCGCCGTGCGTTGTGTACTTAAGGGCAGTTTATTTTAGACTCAAATATTTATGTGATTATGTGACTTAACATTAATGGGTTAACATAAGTTGGATGCATGGTTGCATTGAAATGTTAATTAACATATTTTTCAACACCCTTCCACAATGCAAACATGCTTTCAAAAAATCATTTCAAATTTACACATGTTCCTTAATTCATGATGTTTTCTCTTCGACAAGTTCTTTGTTAGCACGTCAGCTATCATAACATTCGAAGGAGCATATTTCAAAACAATGTGACTTCTTTTACAGCTTCACGAACAAAATGATATCTTATATCTATGTGCTTAGTTCTACCATGATGTACAGGATTCTTTGCCAATTGTTGTGCACTCAAGTTGTCTCCGTACAACTCCGTCTGGGTAGTTTCACTGCCACAACCAACTTCGATAATCAGCCTGCGCATGACGATAGCTTCCTTGCACGCTGTCGACAAAGCCATATACTCAGCTTCTGTGCTGCTGAGTGCTACGCTGCGTTGTTTCTCCGATTTCCATGATATCGGACCGCCAGCAAGAAAATATACATAGCCAGTATACGATTTACGATCAACCTGATCGCCAGCCCAATCGGCATCAGCAAAGCCCTCGAACGCCTTCCCACACTTCCTGTAGTGTATCTTTAGCTCCAATGTAGACGCTAAATACCGCAGGACATGCTTCACGCCTGCAAGGTGTTCGCTATGCGGATCCATGTTTCGTTGAGCCAATTTTGCAACTGAGTGCAAAATATCCGGTCTCGTTGTCAGAGCCAACCACATTAGCTCTCCCACTTGTGCTTGGTACGATGTCTTATCCACCTTTTGACATTGGCTGCCGTTGCAAGCGGTCTGGTACCCAGCATCCAATGGCGTAGCTGCTGGTCTGCAACTCTCCATGCCATGGCTACGCAAAAGATCCTTGATGTATTGCGTATGACCCAGAGTGATCTCTCCAAGTTCACCCTCACGTTGGATTTCCATGCCAAGAAACAGTTCTAATGGCCCCTTGTCAACGCACTCGAACGACTTCATAATATCGGATTTTATGCAGACCAAGTCCGATTTCGATTGACAAGCTATAATGAGATCATCAACGTAAACTAGGATTAGTGCTAAATTACCTCCCTTTCGCTTATAAAGGCAGGGCTCATTGTCGCATGCGATGAAGCCAATCCCACGCAAAACGCTGTCGAGCTTGGAGTTCCACTCCCTTCCAGATTGCTTCAATCCATATATTGCCTTTTTTAGCAGCAACACTTTACCCGCATGATTGCCTTCAGCATATCCTTGCGGTTGCTTCATATAAACAGTATCTCTTAGATCGCTGTTCAGGTACGCAGTACAAACATCCATCTGATGTAGGTATAGCTGCAACTCTGCCGCTAACGCCAATATAAATCGCACGCTCTCCAGCCTGCAAACCGGTGAGAACGTTTCGGCGTAGTTAACACCATACTGCTGTGCGCATCCTTTTGCCACCAGTCGTGCCTTAAACCGTTGTATTTGGCCGTGAGCATCCCGCTTCAAGGTATAGACCAACTTGCAGCCAATTGCACGATGACCTTCCGGTAAATCTGCCAGCTGCCAGGTTTGATTCGTAATCAATGCCTCATACTCCTTTTGCATCGCTTCTTGCCAAAATGAAGCATGCGAACTGCGCGTTGCCTCCTCGTAGGTTGCTGGAATGGGTACATCACTTGTAACCATTGCGCTGAGTATATTAAATTGCTTGCACGGGCGACCAGGTCTGCCCGTCCTTAGCAACTTGGGTCTTCCTGGTCCAACACTAGGGATCTGCTCTTCCTCCAGCTTTTCGTCATCTTTGTCATTTTTCAAGGATTCATCCGCACTACTTTGATCAGTTGCACCTGAGCGAGATATGATGTCTTTGTCGCTGGAGTCAATCTCATCATCATCTTCATCATCAACTTGCTCAACTCGATGCCCCACATTCGACATATCAAATGTTACTGCTTCGCCCTTTGCTTGCTCCAAACAGCTGGCTTCGTCAAAGAGAACATCTCGTTTGTCAACCACTGTCTTGGACTGTGCATCGTAGAGCCGATAGCCTTTAGCCTGCATTGAGTAACCAATCATGCGGTATTCTTTCCCTTTTGGCTTAAACTTGCCCGTATGGCGACCTTTGTCCAGTGCCACTGCAATGGAACCAAAAACTTTTAGATGACCTATCATTGGTTTCTTACCAGTCCACGCTTCCATTGGAGTCATCCCGATCAGTGCCTTTGTGACTGCACGATTGCGTAAATACACCGCTGTGTTTACTGCCTCTGCCCACAGTGACTGATCCAATCCTGACTGCTCCAATAAGCATCTCGCCATCTCCACAATCGTACGATTAGCTCGTTCTGCCACACCATTTTGTTGAGGAGTGTACGCCACCGTCAATTGCCGTGCAATTCCATTGGCTTTCAAAAAACCGTTGAACGTTTTGTTCACATATTCGCGCCCGTTGTCGCTGCGAATACACTTGATCTTCTTTCCTGTTTGGCGCTCTACTAGATTTTTGTACTCCACGAACTTGCGAAAAACCTCGTCCTTTCCTTTCAGGAAATACACAAAAATCCGCCTTGATTTGTCATCAATAAATGTGAGGAAATACTTAGAGCCGGCAAGAGACTTCGTTTCGAAAGGGCCACACACATCAGTGTGCACTAGTTCCAGAAGTTCCTGCGCTCGGCTTTCTGTTGATCCTGGAAATGGCTGCACGTGAATCTTGTTCAGCATGCACGTCCTGCACGATACCCGTTGCAACACGTCAACGTTTTCCATTCCTCGCACCAGCACCTTGTTTGCCATTTCACGCAAACTATCATAATTCAGGTGACCATATCTGTTATGCCACAACTCGCCGTCTGACTTAACAGCTGCATAACATCTGTTACGATGACTTTCAAACGTATACAGATTCCTTACTCTTTTGGCATTGAGTATACATTTGCCGCCTTTAAACACTCGTGCACTCGTTGCATCAAAATTTACAATGCACTTCTTTGCTACGGCTTCTCCCACGGACATGAAATTGCCTGTCAGCTTTGGCACGTACAATACGTTGCCCAGGACTTGTGTACACAAATCCGTTTTCAATTCAACTTCGCCTCTGCCTTCTGCTTGCAAGTTGCCGGCGTCCGCCAAAACGATCGTTTCGGTATGCGTCTCAAAAGTTGAAAACATTTGCTTATCACAACACATATGACTTGTTGCACCACTGTCCAAGCACCAGTCGAATTTCTTGAAACTGCCTGCATCCAATGCGTTCAGTAAGCTTCGATTCTGCTGTCCGCCTTTTATTTTATCATTTTTGGCAATTACTTTGCGACAATTCGCCTTAATATGCCCTATTTCACCACATTCGTAACAAGCAATATTTGTGTGTTTCTTCTTTGTGGTGACCTTTGCACTGACGCTATGTTTTTGTCTAACTGTAAAGACCTGCGCGTTATCGCTGTGCTTCTCTGCTCTTTCTTTCCTCTCACCCTCTTCCTTCAACTTTATACAGAGAATTTCATACGCTGGAAGGGTGTCGCGCGTCTCGATGGCGACAACAAAATTCTCATAACTGTCTGGAAGGCTGGAAAGCAAAATAATGACTTTGAGCTCGTCAGCTATTGCTATTCCGACTCCGGCAAGCTGATCCACAATTTCGTTAAATGTGATCAAATGGCTAGCCATGCTTTGCCCCTCCTCCATGCGTGAATTGTGCAGTTTCTTATATAGCGAGACTTTACGCACCGGCCCGCTTGGCTGATGGACTTCGCGCAACTTAATCCATGCCTCCTGCGACGTTGTGCAATTCTTGATGTATCCCAACTGCGATGTCTTAACACTTAGCGTGATCGTTGACAATGCCTTACGATCCAGCGCTTTCCAGTTTTTATTATCGCCAACATCAGACTCCAGTGAATCCCCCGACGCAACATCCCATAGATCTGCATGCACCAACACGCTTCGCATCTGTATGCACCAAGAATCGTAATTCTTTTCCTCAAGCTTGTCAATTTGGTACAACGCACTCATTTTTCTATTTCTGCGACGCAATTTACATTTACACACACGTATCTGCCGATTTGTTCTTTTAACACATCCGAGTTCGTAACTACGGATATATAGTCATATAAACTTTAACCGATCTTATCAGGCCACGTCTCCTGGGCCCATAACCTGTTGGAGCGAGTTTTTCTCCGACACAGGGAATGCCTGAATAAAACCATGTACCGCCGTGCGTTGTGTACTTAAGGGCAGTTTATTTTAGACTCAAATATTAATGTGATTATGTGACTTAACATTAATGGGTTAACATAAGTTGGATGCATGGTTGCATTGAAATGTTAATTAACATATTTTTCAACAAAAATATATAGCTTGTTCCTTAGTTGAAATTATTACTTGAAGCGTTTTGTTGTCACTTTCGATGAGAGGGTGATTTAATTTATCTGATTCTTTTTCCTCCATTCAGTTCTTCTTTGACATAACAGCGTTCAGAAGTCCATTTGCGTTGCAGAGCCATTTTGAGTAGAGCAGTTGCTAGATTAAAGTAAAATTTTGCACCTTTTCTTAAATGAATCGAAAACTCAAATGCAGTGCCGAGTGAAATACGTCACAAGTTTATTACAAATTATATGGACAGTTTAATTAAAGTTTATGTTTCGAACGTTTTGTTTTTGCTATCAGTAAGGAAAAGCGTCGTGCAGCATACATCGAAGGGAAACGCCATAAATAAAAGTGTAGGTTGGAAAGAAAAATACGAAGAAAATTTTGCAGTTCTTTTTTGCTCTTGACGGTTGGCGCTTGCGTTCGCATCTGAGCCTAAAGCTGCCTGCCTGCCAGCCAACCAGCCAGCGGACAAGGCCTAAATATATCATATTTTTTACGCCTTTGAAGACGGCTGCTGCAACATCAAGCAAAACGCAATCGAAATCGAAATCGAATGTCAATGCGATAACATAAAAAAAAATATATATATACATATATATATATATATGTATGCATATATGTATATTTATATATATGTAAATAAAAAGAATTGACATATAATCGAAAGCAGAAGGAAAGGAAAATTTTATAGAAACGGCGGCGGTAACATCAGCAGCAGCAGAAGCAGCAGCAAGCAGTAGCGGCGGCGTTTGTGGTAGCCGACTAACACCAAAAATCTAGTTCCGAATACGATGGACATTGATACAGATCAGTCTATCGAAGCAATGGCCACCCAAGATACCCAAGAGGTCGAAATAATTACAAGTGACCTACAGCAACAACAACAACAGCAACAGAATCAACAACAGACAAACTCGCCGCCACAATTACCAAAATTTAAGAATCTAATACATCCACAGCTGCAACAGCAACAACCACAACAGCAGCAGCTACCCAGTGAGAACGGCAACGTGCCTCCACAGCAATTATTGGCGGAGAGCAGCTCGACGTCGTTCGGGAACGAGCAGGAGATACCAATGGACGAGGGCGCAAAGGAGGATGAATTCCGTTCGGAGACAACACTCTCCAATACCGTGAAGAATGTTGGCCAGATCAAGCAGCAGCATCTGACGCAGCCGGTCAAGGTCCGTATGCTGCGTATGAAGCCACAATTACCAAAATTTAAGAATCTAATACATCCACAGCTGCAACAGCAACAACCACAACAGCAGCAGCTACCCAGTGAGAACGGCAACGTGCCTCCACAGCAATTATTGGCGGAGAGCAGCTCGACGTCGTTCGGGAACGAGCAGGAGATACCAATGGACGAGGGCGCAAAGGAGGATGAATTCCGTTCGGAGACAACACTCTCCAATACCGTGAAGAATGTTGGCCAGATCAAGCAGCAGCATCTGACGCAGCCGGTCAAGGTCCGTATGCTGCGTATGAAGCCACAATTACCAAAATTTAAGAATCTAATACATCCACAGCTGCAACAGCAACAACCACAACAGCAGCAGCTACCCAGTGAGAACGGCAACGTGCCTCCACAGCAATTATTGGCGGAGAGCAGCTCGACGTCGTTCGGGAACGAGCAGGAGATACCAATGGACGAGGGCGCAAAGGAGGATGAATTCCGTTCGGAGACAACACTCTCCAATACCGTGAAGAATGTTGGCCAGATCAAGCAGCAGCATCTGACGCAGCCGGTCAAGGTCCGTATGCTGCGTATGAAGCCACAATTACCAAAATTTAAGAATCTAATACATCCACAGCTGCAACAGCAACAACCACAACAGCAGCAGCTACCCAGTGAGAACGGCAACGTGCCTCCACAGCAATTATTGGCGGAGAGCAGCTCGACGTCGTTCGGGAACGAGCAGGAGATACCAATGGACGAGGGCGCAAAGGAGGATGAATTCCGTTCGGAGACAACACTCTCCAATACCGTGAAGAATGTTGGCCAGATCAAGCAGCAGCATCTGACGCAGCCGGTCAAGGTCCGTATGCTGCGTATGAAGCCACAATTACCAAAATTTAAGAATCTAATACATCCACAGCTGCAACAGCAACAACCACAACAGCAGCAGCTACCCAGTGAGAACGGCAACGTGCCTCCACAGCAATTATTGGCGGAGAGCAGCTCGACGTCGTTCGGGAACGAGCAGGAGATACCAATGGACGAGGGCGCAAAGGAGGATGAATTCCGTTCGGAGACAACACTCTCCAATACCGTGAAGAATGTTGGCCAGATCAAGCAGCAGCATCTGACGCAGCCGGTCAAGGTCCGTATGCTGCGTATGAAGTCACAATTACCAAAATTTAAGAATCTAATACATCCACAGCTGCAACAGCAACAACCACAACAGCAGCAGCTACCCAGTGAGAACGGCAACGTGCCTCCACAGCAATTATTGGCGGAGAGCAGCTCGACGTCGTTCGGGAACGAGCAGGAGATACCAATGGACGAGGGCGCAAAGGAGGATGAATTCCGTTCGGAGACAACACTCTCCAATACCGTGAAGAATGTTGGCCAGATCAAGCAGCAGCATCTGACGCAGCCGGTCAAGGTCCGTATGCTGCGTATGAAGCCACAATTACCAAAATTTAAGAATCTAATACATCCACAGCTGCAACAGCAACAACCACAACAGCAGCAGCTACCCAGTGAGAACGGCAACGTGCCTCCACAGCAATTATTGGCGGAGAGCAGCTCGACGTCGTTCGGGAACGAGCAGGAGATACCAATGGACGAGGACGCAAAGGAGGATCAATTCCGTTCGGAGACAACACTCTCCAATACCGTGGAGAATGTTGGCCAGATCAAGCAGCAGCATCTGTCGCAGCCGGTCTATGTCCGTATGCTGCGTATGAAGTCACAATTACCAAAATTTAAGAATCTAATACATCCACAGCTGCAACAGCAACAACCACAACAGCAGCAGCTACCCAGTGAGAACGGCAACGTGCCTCCACAGCAATTATTGGCGGAGAGCAGCTCGACGTCGTTCGGGAACGAGCAGGAGATACCAATGGACGAGGACGCAAAGGAGGATCAATTCCGTTCGGAGACAACATTCTCCAATACCGTGGAGAATGTTGGCCAGATCAAGCAGCAGCATCTGTCGCAGCCGGTCTATGTCCGTATGCTGCGTATGAAGTCACAATTACCAAAATTTAAGAATCTAATACATCCACAGCTGCAACAGCAACAACCACAACAGCAGCAGCTACCCAGTGAGAACGGCAACGTGCCTCCACAGCAATTATTGGCGGAGAGCAGCTCGACGTCGTTCGGGAACGAGCAGGAGATACCAATGGACGAGGACGCAAAGGAGGATCAATTCCGTTCGGAGACAACATTCTCCAATACCGTGGAGAATGTTGGCCAGATCAAGCAGCAGCATCTGTCGCAGCCGGTCTATGTCCGTATGCTGCGTATGAAGTCACAATTACCAAAATTTAAGAATCTAATACATCCACAGCTGCAACAGCAACAACCACAACAGCAGCAGCTACCCAGTGAGAACGGCAACGTGCCTCCACAGCAATTATTGGCGGAGAGCAGCTCGACGTCGTTCGGGAACGAGCAGGAGATACCAATGGACGAGGACGCAAAGGAGGATCAATTCCGTTCGGAGACAACACTCTCCAATACCGTGGAGAATGTTGGCCAGATCAAGCAGCAGCATCTGTCGCAGCCGGTCTATGTCCGTATGCTGCGTATGAAGTCACAATTACCAAAATTTAAGAATCTAATACATCCACAGCTGCAACAGCAACAACCACAACAGCAGCAGCTACCCAGTGAGAACGGCAACGTGCCTCCACAGCAATTATTGGCGGAGAGCAGCTCGACGTCGTTCGGGAACGAGCAGGAGATACCAATGGACGAGGACGCAAAGGAGGGTCAATTCCGTTCGGAGACAACACTCTCCAATACCGTGGAGAATGTTGGCCAGATCAAGCAGCAGCATCTGTCGCAGCCGGTCTATGTCCGTATGCTGCGTATGAAGTCACAATTACCAAAATTTAAGAATCTAATACATCCACAGCTGCAACAGCAACAACCACAACAGCAGCAGCTACCCAGTGAGAACGGCAACGTGCCTCCACAGCAATTATTGGCGGAGAGCAGCTCGACGTCGTTCGGGAACGAGCAGGAGATACCAATGGACGAGGACGCAAAGGAGGATCAATTCCGTTCGGAGACAACATTCTCCTATACCGTGGAGAATGTTGGCCAGATCAAGCAGCAGCATCTGTCGCAGCCGGTCTATGTCCGTATGCTGCCATGGAAGATAATTGTTATACCAAACGATGGGGCATTGGGCTTCTTTCTGGAATGCAATGGCGAGAATGATTCGCCCACCTGGTCGTGCAATGCGATTGCTGAGCTGCGACTCAAATGTCACAAGGCCGATTCGCCGCCATTTACACGTGCGCGCATCAAGCATTTGTTCTACTCGGAGGAAAACAATTATGGTTATTGGAATTTTATAACCTGGCAGGAGCTGCAGGATCCCGATAAATACTATGTGCACAATGGGAGCATTACGCTTGAGGTGCATGTAATTGCTGATGCTCCACATGGAGTACTGTGGGACTCCAAGAAGCATACCGGCTATGTAGGCCTCAAAAATCAGGGCGCCACTTGTTATATGAACTCGCTGCTGCAGACGCTCTATTTTACGAACTCGCTGCGCTTGAGTGTCTATCGCATACCGACCGAGGCGGATGATAGCACCAAATCGGTTGGTTTGTCGCTGCAGCGTGTCTTCCATGAGCTGCAGTTCGCCGATCGTCCCGTCGGCACCAAGATGCTAACGAAATCGTTCGGTTGGGAGGCGCTCGATTCGTTCATGCAGCATGATGCACAAGAATTTCTACGGGTGCTGATGGACAAGCTTGAGTCGAATATGAAGGGCACATGCCTCGAAGGCACCATTCCCGGCCTGTTCGAGGGCAAAATGTCATCGTACATTAAATGCAAGAATGTCGACTATAATAGCACACGCTATGAGACCTTCTACGACATTCAGCTAAATATCAAAGACAAGAAAAATATCTACGACTCGTTTCAGGATTATGTTAGATCCGCGACGCTTGAGGGTGACAACAAATACTATGCTGGTGTCCATGGTCTTCAGGAGGCAAGCAAGGGCGTCATATTCACATCATTACCGCCTGTGCTGCACTTGCACTTGATGCGTTTCCAATATGATCCGGTAACGGATTGCTCCATCAAGAATAACGATAGATTCGAGTTCTATGAGCAAATCAATCTGGACCGTTATCTGGCTGAACGTGAGAAGACACCGGCCGATTATGTGCTGCACGCAGTATTGGTGCATTCGGGCGACAATCACGGCGGACACTATGTAGTTTTCATCAATCCAAAAGCCGATGGCCGTTGGTATAAGTTCGATGACGATGTCGTCTCCAGTTGCCGCAAACAGGAGGCAATCGAACAGAACTATGGCGGCATGGATGATGAAATTTCATTTCATGCCAAGTGCAGCAATGCCTATATGCTCGTCTATATACGGCAATCGGAGCTGGAACGTGTACTCGAAGATATACCCGAGAGTGAGATGTCCAGTGATCTGGTTGAGCGTCTCGATTTGGAGAAACGCATAGAGATGGCACGTCGCAAGGAGCGCAGTGAGGCGACTCTCTATGTGCCCATACACGTTATACTCGAGGAGTACTTTGAGGCACAGCAAAAGCGACGTCTCTTCGATGTGGAGAAGACGCACCAGCGCCCGTTCAAGCTGAAGCAAAACCAAACCGTTAACGAGATGGTCGATATGTTTGTCAAGGCATTTGGGGTGCCACGGGATCGGATGCGCATGTGGAACATGTGCACCGCCCAAACCCAAAAGTTCCTGTACCTTGACTTTGAGGCGGAGGGTGCGCGCACCATCGAACAGATACCCACATCGCAGAAGCCCTGGGTCATATTCCTTCAGCTTGCGCCGTCCGACAGCACTGGGCCCCTGTTGCCGTTCAATCCCAAAACCGATGTGCTGCTCTTCCTCAAGTATTATGATGCGCCCAACAAGCGTCTCAATTACATTGGCTGCACACAGCAGCCATTGAATCGCCGCCTCTGCGAACTGGTCCCCGAAATCAATCGGAAGCTCGGCTTTGAACTGGACACCGAATTGACCGTGTTTGATGAGTATGCCGATAAGAAAATACCCAACATCAATGAGCCAATCGAGAGTGTCCTCTATATGCATCAGGATCATTTGCAGGGGCCGATTTTGATATTTGAGCGCGAAAATGTTGATGTCAAATTGGATTTGCCAACCGTTGAGGATTACTTTTTCATTCACGAACTGGACAACAAAAAGTTGTTCAAATGCATTTGGGTGTCGAATGACTTGAAGGAGGAAAAGGAGCTGGTCCTCTATCCGAATAAGAACGGCATAGTTAAGGGACTATTGGATGAGGCGGCCAAGTCGATAACGTTTGCCGAGAATAGCCGCAAAAAGTTGCGTCTGATGAAGGTTGGCAATCATAAGATTGTTGCCATCTGCAAGGACGATATACCATTGGATACGCTAATCAAGGCGAACGAATCGATAACAACAGCCCAGGGCACACAGAAAATCTATCGGATCGAGGAGATACCCAATGAGGAGACACAGCTGGCGGAGAATGAGCTACTCATACCGGTGGCCCATTACAGCAAGGATCTCTACAATTCGTTCGGTGTGCCATTTCTCATAAAGGCCCGCCACAACGAACCTTACAGTGCTCTCAGGCAGCGCATACAGAAGCGCCTCAATGTACCAGACAAGGAGTGGGAGAATTATAAGTTTGCTGTCATCGCCAGTGGTCACACAAACGATGTCAATGACAATTCACTGATCGATCTGGAGGTGTATCGCACATGGACGGGCGGACAGATGCCGTTCTTTGGGCTCGATCACATTAACAAGTCCCGCAAGCGGAGCTCACTCAACTTTTCCGAGAAGGCAATCAAAATCTACAACTAAAAAATCAATCAACAGTAACAATAACAACAATACCAACAACAACAGTAACAATAGGCAATGGTAAAACAACTACTACAACAAATACTTGAATATTCGGCTTGATATTGTATGGGTCAGAGTCAGATTAGTGTATGTGTGTGTATGTATCGACGTAACGGAACCCATCTCTGTCGTCATCTATATTTGAAACTCTTTCTCTCTCTATTTAGAGATATATAGATATATATATATATATATACATATATACATATATACACATATACACATATATATATATATATATATATATATATATATATATATATAAATATAAATAATGAACAGTCGAGCGAGGGCGTGGCACGAAGAGACGGGCAGTGGCAGCCGAGGACAATAACAACAAGAATAAGAAAATTACCGCAAACGCGGCACAACGGCAGCACTGGGCGAAATAACGGAAAAATCTGTAATGAAAGGGAAAAAAAGCGTCTTTTTAAATTTGTTGTGGCATCAACCCAAGGCAAAAAAAACCGTCAATATCTCAGTTAAAAATATATTTTATGGCATACAAAACACATTTTTGCAACTAAATATATATATATACATATAGATTTTGCCCTTTTTCATTTTTCTTTAATTCTAATAATATTGATGAGTTTAAACCGTGGAATGTCAACGATATGTAATCAAATTGAACGTATATTCAGCTAGTTGCTTAGGGCATAACTTTACCACTGGTCGGCACTGGCCAGTCACCTCCCCCACCAATTCCCCACTCCCTGAATAAGAACGCACTGAGAAAAACTTAAAAGTTCTATACTTAAACACACACACACACTCGAAAAATGCAAGACGCAGCCTCCCCTCTTGTTGCAATTCATTGTCGACAGGTTGGATGGTTGGTTGGGTTGGGCGGCGTTGCCAGCGCCAACGCCAGAGTCGAGGCGAAGTTCTCTGCATACACACATACACGTACAATAATGAAGTAATGCTAGAATGCTATATAAACATGCGCATACGAGGTGTGTTCAAAACTTATCGCGAATTTTGAATTTTCGCGGGTTACGTCCTGCCACAATAACATTTCTTATATCACTAAGCTCGAATGATCCAACAGGTATCTCAAAAACATGTTCTCCAACATGAAATAAATTATTATCATGATCCACATTTGGAATTGAGTTATACACGTGAAAATCAATGAGAGCAAATAATAATTGTGCATAATTTCCCTGCAATTCAATGGGTGGATGATTAATTACATTTCCTCATTTTATATCTCAAATTCTAATAAAATCAGCAAATCCCCGTCTGCAGCGTCCATTTTCTAGAGGATCATCCTTACTTATTAGTACGAAACCATAATTTTCCTTCCAACAAATTTGACAAATGTTCTTAAATTCATCAAATTTCATATCTATGCCCACATGATCTTGATACACATGTTTCATATAAAGTTCATCTTGCTTGAACATCATTATTAGGTTTGCATTATCACGAATAAGATGTTTAGGGTTTGTAATTACAATGTCGTTCCATAGAAGTGTGTTCGAATATTATTTTGGTTTTCACATGCTACATCATCACAAATCATTATAGAGTTTGTGTTATCGGCTTGCCCATCCCTAATTTAAGTCTTAGCCTTCTTTTGGGAACTTTATCTATCCACTCCCGTTTGATCACTCGTCGGTTGTGCATTGGCAAAGGAGATACGCGCATCGTACGATAAATTAAATATGTAAAACATTTAATTTGTCAAACTGTTAGCTAAGCAAAAACACTGTTAATAGAAACTGAACAAACGCATACATAAATAAACATAAATATAGTAAATACAAGAAGTTAAAATAAATCACACCACAAAACAAAAAAGTGCCTCCTCAAAACAGAGTTCTTTTTAGCTTTACTTGGTGCTGGAACACTTTCATTTTCTGAGAATGTAAAATATGCCATTCCTTTTATTGGGCTCACGATTGATTTCAAATATTCATATTTCGGTTGTTGGAAAGACTTTGAATATAAATAAATATTTTCAAACTTTAGTCCATTCGGGCTTTCAATCAAACTAATCATTACATTCGTTTTCTCACAATTAGAAGGTCCAACAATTAAGGCTCTACTTGAATTGGGTGATAATCTGCTATGTCTAACTTGATTGTTTTCCCCGTTTTTAAAATCGATATTCCTCACTTCTATGTTCGTTTTTTGTTTTATTAATCTCACATCTGATTTTGTTTTCTCAACAACTTTTAAAATGGTAATGCGCTTTTATAAATCAACTAGTAGCAGATCAAAGCTCTATCGAGGTAGAGGTCTTATTGATAAAATAATCAACTCACTCCCAATTGAGCTACATATACCAGGTTATCAGTTTTGTGGTCCAGGAACAAAGCTAGAAAATCGTTTGGAAAGAGGCGAGAAGGGAATAAATCCATTAGAAGCTGCTTGTAGGGAACACGATGTAGCATATTCTAATAATAAAGATTTTGGGAATCGTCATCTAGCTGATTAAATTTTGGCTGAGAGAGCATGGGAGCGTGTAAAGGCCTCTTATGCATGCAGTAAGAGTGGCTTCCAGAGTATTGAAGAAGGAGAAGCCATTTGATATTCAATCTGTTATAAAAATCGCTAAAAAAGCAATAAGCAAGACTTTTGGACGAAAGAAAAATGAAGTAATAATTCCTAGAGTTATTAGTGTACCTAAAGTTGGCGGCTTCTTGCCACTTATACCTATTATGACTGGACTCGGAGCATTAGGTGAACTTGCCTCTGGTGGTGCAACTATTGCAAAGAGGATCAATAGTGCGAAAAATGCACAGAAAGAACTGGAAGAGAATAAACGGCATAACAGAAAAATGGAAGCCATTGCTATAGGCAATGGACTCTATCTAAAACCATTTCAAAAGGGTTATGGTATATCAACAAACTATCCAAAAAACTTTTAAATCAGCTACCTAATAAACCGCTGTCGAACATTGACATTATGCATTTCTCTCCCCTTTTTCAGAGGGGTTTTTATGAGAGACTCATTACCAAGACGAGTACGGAGAAGGGAATGTGGTATTGTTAACTTAGACCTTTCGAGTGGAGCTGGAACACATTGGGTAGCTTACAAAAAAGCAGCTAAGCAAATCAGATATTTTGATAGTTGTAAAAGTTTACCACCACCTCTAGAGCTTATGAGATATTTAGGAGAGAATATAAAATACAATTATAATCAACTTCAACGGTTTTGTTCTTTTAACTGTGGACATTTATGCTTAAGATTTCTACTAATATAGCAAAAAGACGTTGATTTAAATTAACTTGTATTCAACTTTTCTTTTTTTTTTAATGTAGCAATTTAATTTAATGTTAATCAACCTACTGAAAGGTTGTAAAATATTGTTTTGCACAAAGTATAAATAATAACAAGGAATTTAAAAATTAAATAACGTAAGCATATAACTGGATTTAACATTTTACAATTTATATCAATTGTTGCACATTAACGTTAACAATTAGCGTCCAGCAGCTTGTTGCTCAAGCTGAGTTTGCTGGATGGCTTCAGCAACCAGTTGAGCTTCGCCCTTTTGTATTCAACTTTTAAAATAAATAAAAATAAAAAAAAAACAAAAAAAAACAGATAATATTTAATTTTAGTATATAAAAGCTGTATATAGTCATACTATCTTTAGTTTGATTAGAGTGAGTGTATTGCTTACATCGGAATTAACCTGAAAAACCGTATTAAACCATCTTAAACCACATGAAAAACATCGATAAACCACATGATAAACAGTAAAAAACCGCTCGAAACCCAGAAACCACCTCCAAAGGTGATGTTCGGTTTATATCTGATATTTTAATAGCTAAAAATGGATGACCATATACTGAAAGTATTGACAAAAACAAAAAGCGCACTAAAAAGAAATTTCAAAGCATTAAATTAGGTAGAACAGCAAATGAATATCAACTGGAGGAAACGTTTAAACCAATAACAAAACCTCTTCAGAATTAGGGGAATGAATGGAAAATCAGTTTTTGAAAGTATAAAGGATTTTTCGTTTGCACCAAGCGAAGAGAGTTATAATAAAGTCAAACGAATGAAATAACTGATGAGATCTTTTATCTTAGTGTAAATAAATTGGAACGTCATTAAAAGCTTGATAAAGTATTTGGACCTACTAAAAAAAGTGGGCGAACTATACTGGGCAGTTCTAAAATAACTGTTTACAACAAGAAAATTGAACTGGAAACTGGTGAAAAATGGAATCTTACTCCTGGATTATATTCATTAATTTACTTGGAAGATCCTTAAATTTATAATGATACGGATTTGGATATAAATCAGAAAATCTTATCAAAGTCTAATGCCCATAGAAAAAATCATCTGCCCAATGGTCCACTTAAGGGAAATCATTCTAAAAAGTACACTCAAATAATAAAAAAAAAAACTTTTCTCAAAAAATGACGATCCAAGCGCAATGTCTACACCTGTATTGGGATAATCCAAATGAGTTCGTTGAGAGACTTGAACTTTTAGTTGCCTCACAGGAAGCTGGTAACTCTAATCATAATAATGCAATCGTTTCGATAATTGAAGAACTTCGTGAAGCAAACATTATTTATTAAATAAATGAATCTGTATTGCACAATAATTTATTAATATCAAAATGCCTCTTGACATGTTTGGTCACTTCTTCTCGACTAGCGTTGGAAAAGAAAGATCAAGTATAAAAAAAAACAAATAATTGGTGTTCTAGTTGATGTTGATCAGAATATTATTTTTTTAAACAAACGTCTTAAACATGTGGGTGATCCCTTGGAAGATTATGATGCAGTTAATAAAGGCTTTTTAGAATGAAAAGTAGAAGACCTGATGGAGAACTTTGAAAAAAAAGTAAAAGAAAAAGATCAGTCGAATCAAAAAAAAAAAAATGATGTATCATTTTCAGTTCTTCTTGAGCTTAACAAAACTGAAAAAATCGGCAAGTTCTTTACAAGCGAATTTTAATTTGCAAATAGAGTTATTAAGAAGTTTAATTTATGGTGAAAGTCAAAATATAAAAATAAAAATCGAATCTATAATGTTCGATAACAAAATACATAAATAATGTGAGTTGTGTGTGCTAAGAGTTATAATCTATATAACCGTTAGCAAGTTCTGACATTACTCAAATGAGCGGAATAAAAGGAAAAGTAATTTCTACTTGGTGGAAGTGGATGTGGAAAATTGTCAAAGTATTGGTACTAAATACAAACTTATTAAAAATGTTCTGTAGTCAGCACTTTTCGAAAGGAAGAAGGCCTTGTTCTCACTTATAAGAGAAAAAAATAAATAAATAAACAAAATTAAGCAAATATGAACATCATTAATTAAAATGTGAATCATGAGTAGGAGGAATTTAATAGAAGAATCACAAATTTTAGATGCCGAAGAGTTGTTGTGAAGGGAATCGATGATCATTGGCAAGCAGACTTGGTGGAAATGCAAAATTACTCCACATCGAATAAAGGTTGCAGAAGTTAATCATGCATTCTCGAGTATTCTTAATGGTGATGATGGAAAAGAGTTTTTGAATTCAGACTTGAAGAGTTTGTGTAAAAAAACATGATATAAATCATTACGCAACTTATAGTTGTCTCAAGGCATCAATTGTTGAACGTTTTAATAAAATACTCAAGGAGTTGATGTGTAGAGAGTTTAGTTATAACGGAACATATTGTTGGATTAAAATTTATAAACTGTTGATAAATGAGTATAATAGAAAACCTCATAGAACAATTCAAATGGCCCCAATTGAAGTAATTTCGTCAAATGAGAAACATTTATTGGATACCGTCGACAATCTATACAAATCCTTAATGGTAGTAAATTTCGTGTTGGAGATTATGTGCGTATTGGTAAGCATAAACACACATTTGAAAAGGGGTATACACCAAACTGGACAACTGAAATTTTTAAAATCAATCAAATTCAGAATATGAAACCCACTACATACATACTGGAAGACTATCAAGGTGGAGTTCTGAAAGGAGGTTTCTATAATGAAGAGTTGAGGGACACAAGATTTCCAGACAGTTACTTGGTTGAAAATATAATAAGGCGACGAAATGATAGGACACTAGTTAAATGGCTTGGGTTCTCAAATGATCAGAACTAGTGGATAAATATAAATGAAATTTTATAATTTATAAAATATATAAATAAATTAAAAATAATAATGTATTCAAAAGACCTGAAAACGTACGTGTTCTTACTATCAATAATTTAAAAATAAATGCAAAAGAAATGAAAATCTTAAAAATAAAAGAAAAGAAAAAAATAGAAAATAAAACTAAATTTATTCTATATACCACATCTCTTCTCATTAAAAACTCTGACAGAATTTCATTGTTCGAACCTTTCGAACGTGTGTATTGCTTTTGATAATTTATTTATGAAACAAATGCAGTCGGTGTAGAGTTTGGGATATAAAAGAGCGACTTGAATAGAACTGACTCATACAAAAAGATGATGAGGAACGTGCAAGACTTCTTCAGCATGATGGACGAAGAGAACCCGATGGACTTGCATTTGGGGGAGCTCATGCCCTAGTCGATCCCTACTGGAGGAGCTAACGAGGGATTTCATCTAACACCACAACCATCAACATCAACCCCGAAACTTCCACAGCTCAGTCCATCGGAATGGATTGAGTTATTGAAAATAACGCCCACTGAGAAGAGGAAGGTTGGGGAGGATGATGAGGATACCATTCCATTCATCAGGGAGGAGCATTTTCGCTCTAAGAAGTTAAAAATAGAAGGGGAGGAGGAAATCGAGGTGAACGACATTACTGAGGAGGGGCAAAGAATGGAACCCACCTTTGCAGAGCTTCTAGCTGAAGAGCCCCTTAGTGAAGAATGGGATATTCGTAAAATTCTTAATGAAGATATTTTTTTTGAAAATAGTGAAGAGTTTTAGAACTTTGCTAAAAATATTAAAAAAAATTAATAAAAATTCTTTATTAATAACTATACCCAAATGTATTTTATTTATTTTATATTTTATTTTCAGCTTCATGATTTCAAATAAATCATGAATATCTTACGTATTTCTTTTTCGTCTTCTTTTCTCAATATTCTTACCAGCAACTGAAAATGTAGTGTTCTTATATTAAAATAAAAGAGACTCATTTTTCCTTTTGTTTTCAATATATATGTTTATTTATTTATTTTTTCTTAATTCTACTTACATATGATTTGATTATTTATTTAAATATTGAATATTACTATTTGTTTTACTTAGTACTAGGAATTAATTCTATAATGTCCCCAGGCATATGTTCTAATGCCGTCTTCTCTTATTTTTCGCTTATCATCTTTACAACTTAAAGTTGTTTTTCTAACCTTGGGTGTATTCAAATTATGGATCTTTGATCTAAACAACAACATATTATCAAAAAATGTCTTATTTTCAAAAAGACATTCCTTATAGCTATTTATACTTAACTTATCTATTGCCGACTTTTTTATTCCTTTCAATTTTTTCAAGCACCCACCCCCCTCAAGAGACAATGAGTTCATTTTAGCCCTAAGACCTACAAACTCTAACATTCTTTTGCCACAGTTTTCATCCCAACACTTTCTCATTGCACCTCTTGATCCCATATTGTTGTGCTAACTTTTGTGGATACTCAGAAGTATCAAATCGCACCTCAACATCTTCAGCAATACTTTTAAAGAAATCATTAGTCTCAATAGATATATGAATGAGTCTGCGTCCATATAATTCAATGAGACTTTCTCCTGAAATTTTGGCTTCATGTAATCATAATGAAAATCCTACATTTGCCATTTTGAAAGTTCTAAAACCACAAAACCTAAATACATAGGCTTATTATACACATTATGTAGACGATTCATTTGAATCGCATAAATATCTTCAGAAAATTGGGCAGAACTATGACGTTTTCCATCGTTATTCCATATACCGCATTGTTTAATAATTTGAAAAAGTCTTTTTCAAAATTATTTTTTGCCAACGTTCTGTGAAATGTATTTAAATCTACAAACTTTTTAGGACATGGAGACTGTTTAAATTCCAAAATCTTATGAATTTTTGTTTTTAAGACCATTTCTGAAACATTGCTGAAGATAATAACTGAATAAATTTTCTTGCAAATAGCTCTAAAATTTTGAAAACCATCTGCAAGTAACAGAGCAACAGTCTTAAGATACAGGTCCATGTAATCTTTGAGACTTTGACATCTGAAAACTGAGCAAACACTTTCTGCATGAGTGTAGTCCTCGAGGGACCATTCTTTATTAGTTAAACTATTAAAGAATTTATCTTTGGGGGGAAGAGCTGACTCATATAATCTGCTCTCTGAGTTGAAATACTCATAGGGAAGGACTTCCTACTAGGTCAAATTCATTATCTACTCGGAAAAATTGAAATTTTCTATATCTATATTGCTACTAAGTGTATCTATACTTGTTGCCATGAAACGGAGTGTATCTAAGACTCTAATCTCAAGGTTTTTATCAAGGGATGCAATATGAATTTATTTAGATAGAGAAGTGTACAACTCCTTACTAAGGGGAAGTCCTTTTATGTCACCTTCAACTTTATTTAATTCCCTTACGAATAAATGCGCATCGCATTTAGAAAAATTGTGGAAAAACACAGGGAGAAAAGGTGCAATTTGAAAATTGATGTTGCAGACATTATGTGCTGCCCCTCTACACAAACCAGTCAAATGACAATGATCTCTGACGCGATCACTGCCTAAACTGTTTTTGCAGATATGACAATTATCTGCATTTCTTAAACTGTACTCTTCTTCAGCACTCATAACAATGGATTTATTGTTAGACAAATAACTGGTGTAAATTTCGCTTACATCTCTTATAAAAGACTTGACGAATTTTACACCTGCATCTTCCCCAGTCTCTAAAACAAACTTATCTAAATCTGGGTTAAATGCATACTTTATAAAGTAGGAATATGCTATGAGAAGTTGCCATAACATTCTCAAAAGGTACATCTAAACTAAGATTACAATTTTTAAAACTAAGGCTTGCCTTTTCTCCTGATGGGAGCGTTGACACAACCTTCCCACACTGCTGACGATGTTCAGCATACATACATCCTATCATTGAGTGAATAATTTAGGCACGTCTTGCAGGAATATAGTTGTTCTTTGTTTGATGTAATTGGCCTTCTTATCAGCCTAAAAGTAAATGGAAAAAAATCAATAATATACATTAATGAAAAATATTGAAAAAAAATTCAAAATATTACCTTAATAAATTCTTTATCCACACGAAATGTCCACGCTCTTCAGCCTCCAGCAACATAAGACTAATGAGGATTTCCTTTTCCACCTCTGTTGTGTATAATGGGCCGTTGGCTGCGCCCGTCCGCTCATCAAAACCTAAAACATTAATACAAATGTTTTGATTTTGAGTTTCCAAAACTCTTATTTGATCCAGAGGTAGCGGAAAGTCCAAATTCGAAAAATTGTGTGTTAGAGTTTCATCGATTTTTATTGCCGAACTCTCAATATCACCAATTGTATATGATGAGCATCTTGTAGGCTGATTATTTAGATGCTTTTTAAGGGCTGAGATTAATGACAATTTAAAGCAAAATTTTGCATTATTTTTAACATTTATAATATCATTTTTATTTCTCAGCCCTTTTGGTGTTTCAATATAACTTGAAACTTTTATCGGAGTAGATTTAATTAATGATGCGCGAGTTTTTATGATCTCTTCTAGATCACTTGATGCTGTTATGACACACATATTTGATTGATGTGATTTTATTGCCATCAGCATTTCATCATCACTGAACTTAATGTACTTTGCGTGATTAGCACATTCTCTATTAGTGGGAGTATTTCTTGAGCTGCCTCACTCAGAAACTCTGCTGGTTCCACTATGTTTTTGTTCTTATTCTCATAAGAAAAATTAGATATTCTGTTTTTAAACCCACTCGGAATCATTTTAACCTGGGTATTCACAGGTGTAAACACAAGCATTTTATGCGAATTTTATTTGTGTATTGCATGCGGTGCAAACCTTGGTCTGAGTTGATGATGATGGCCTAGTAGAGTTGATGATGTTGGTGGTGGTGGTGATGGGGTTGATGATTGAGTCGGTGTTGGTGGTTGATGTGATGAAAGGGCTGATGATGAAGTTGGTGTTGTTGGTTGTGGGGGTGATGTTGTGGTTGATGTTGATGCTGCTGGAGTTGGAGAAGGTGGTGGGGGTGATGTTGTCGTTGGTGATGGGGATGGGGTTGATGGTGGAGTTGGCGTTGTTGATGATGGTATTTAATCCATTATCATTAAACATATAGGTTAAATGATCAAAATAGTTGGGAAGGCTCTGTCCTTGAGCAGAGTACTCTCGGCGATATATTTGAAGCCCTCGAAGGAGTTGATGGAGTTGTCAACGAATGAGTTGACGATTAAAGAGTTCGAAAACTACTAAGGTTTTATAAATAAGAATCTACAGTAGCCCACACCTTATTTTGCTCAGTGTCAAAGAAAAAAAGTAATTGCCTGCCATAAGCTAATTATTAATTGTTTTTCAAAAATTCCAAAGACCGATGGGAGGTAAATATATTAACCACCAAAATTAATATATGACCCCAATACACGGAGGTTTCCCCACCTGCTTGGTAGCACGTGTCAAACATACGTGCGATGTACCTACTTCACAACAAATTACGTCAATAATACTATAATTATGATGTGGGAAAACATTCAGGTGGGAGGTGCCCTTAGAGTTCTAACCAATGACAAAGAAGTTGTGAAAAGAGAACCAAAATCATTTTTCAACTGAGCAATGAACTCACCCTCAAAAAAAAAATCAAAATATGGACCTGTACACTTGTGCGGTAGCTGCAACGATCTTCCACTACAGTCTAGCACACAGGTTACACGCCTTGCTCACAATCTCCTCCCTAAAAAACACAATCACGTACGCAGACACAAGTGCGCGAGTGATCCTCCATTTGACTCCAACCCGCAATAAAAAAAGGGTCATCCATAAATCTAGACCCTTCGATCATCAATGACACGTACGTGATCCAAAACCACACATTTTTCTAAAAAAAAAAAGGGTCACACACCTGTCACTCTCCCACCCAAAAGCAATAAATTAAGTGCTATAATGAAGCAATTAAAAATCAAAAACAATCAAAATAGCAATAAGCCATTTCCTGTCATAGAATCCCCAGTTCTCTACTACATATGTATGTCGACTCGACTGTTGATCCTGATTAGAGATGCTTCCTTCTGCCTGTTACATACAGTTGCACAAAACTATTATATCCTTTTTACACACTTCCAATGGATTCGGAGTATGAAAATGTGTAAATGAGGAAAATTTCTTAGCTTACATAAACACAGGTAAAGCAAACTTTGTAAAATATTAATGCTCAAATCATTTGGTGTTCATTCATGTGTCCAACGTGTACAACGAATTGGCCTAAAATCATGTGCTTGAGCAAATTCCGGTTTCACATGAGACCGTACCATTGAATCTCGTGAGTGCTGACTTGTTTACACTTGCAACAAGGGAAAAACTCATATGAAAGTAGATGGGTATCGCATGAAAATTTGGATAATTGTTTTTTGTTGTTGACAAATAATCGAATTATTAAACTAGATATCCGTATTATCATTCTTTTGCTATATTTATGCTAAGAGCAAATTCGTTTAATCCAAAATATACTTCGTTCACGTTCCAATGATTAATATAAGTTTTTGTTTGCAGCTTTGAGTTTTGAGTTTTGAGTTGCATACTCGTTGCATTTTATTAGTTTACTTTCAAAGCATTCTCTAGAGGATTTGATAGATTTGATAGTAACTGAGGCATAAGTAAAAAATCAAAAAGGCATCCCTTACTTACTGCAGAAAATTCATAAATTTGGCTTGCTATTTAAGGTCATCATTTAGGTCGTCTGCGTGCCAAATTATCCTTAGTCTCTGCGACTTAAATGCTTGGAATGAGTAGCATCAGCGACACGGCGTAATGGCTGGACGGCTGGGTGATTGGGTGGATGACGTTGCAGCGAGGGCATCATTAGCCAGCCAGCCAGTATTGATGAAGCCATTGGCTAGTCATATATCACAAAATGCAACGTGCGGAGCTCATTATTCAACGTCGTTGGTATTAACAGTTTAACGAGCACCAATCTGAAAGGGTTGGAGTTGTCCCCAGATTGACTGCCGATCATTCATAAATATGACAGGTAAATGGGCAGATCGTTTATTGGGTCGGGTCGGGGGATAGGTCCACTTAAGGAGTTGTCACTTTGCGCTCGTTACACATGGTCTTAGGTTGGACCCCACGGCACTTTTGCAAATTTGAGTTAAGGGTCAGAAAGTTTCACAAAACTAAAACGACGTCGACACAAGTTGATGGACTCGTCGCCCTGGCGACCGCTGAGAGTTCAAGCCACGCACATAGCGGCCGCCTCGGCGAGTTGTTAAAAATTGTGTTCGTATAGTGCTGGAAAATTTCCGAGTGAACAAAAGCAGCACAAGTGCGAGCTACTAGGACAAGAGCAGCCAAAGGCATGACGTTAACCCGTCGAGAATCCGTTCATCTCTAACCTTTCGACCGACCGCGCCACCGCCTAACCACAAAGAACTTTTCGGGCCAAAAGTGGTTGTAAGTGGCGGTAAAGGGGGGCATTCTGCAGGAGCTGTAGCTGCAGCATACAAACGATTCAACTCATGGGTATAAGATGGGTGCAAATGTCAGAAACAGTTTCGCCTGCACTTCAGATGGCTGCGCTCGCTGCCGATGATTTCACTTGAGTCGATGCGGGGCCGACGGGCTTATTGATTTTGTGGCTAATCCAATCCAATAACAAAAGCTATCATCTCGATAATATCTCTGTCAGCTTCTAGCGCGCAGTTCAGGTGCCCTAATCTTATCTAAGCCTCGCTGACAAGATAATATTTAATACAAATAATTATACACATTTATTTTAACCTAACACTACAATTAAAAGTGAACTTTATTAACTAATTTTTTAATTGTCTTTAAAAATTTAAATTGTTTGGCTCATCAACGCAGCTGAATCGATTTCACCTTTAAGTAATTTAGCTACAAACATAACTCCTAGCATAACCCGGCGATTAGTTAGGGAGGGAAGGTTAATAAGAAGCAACCTATTGGGGTATGGAGCAAGTACAGCAAAAAGTAAGAAGCTCTGCTGCACAGATTCCAATATACTTTGATGAATATGATATTGTGGAGACCCCTCACAAGATCCATACTCCTGAATTAGACATATAAAAGAAGTCAAAAGTATATTGGTCGTATAAGGGTCATCAAATTCCTTTGACCAACTCTTTTTAAAACCAAGAAGTTAAAAAGCTTTGATGACAGTGAATTTAATAGGGTTATCGAATTTTAACTTGTGATCAAAAAGCAAACCTAAATTTACTTCGTTCAATCTATCAAGTGGCATCCCATCGAGCGTGTAACTAACAACATGCGGAGTGATACGATGAAATGACATGACCTTACACTTAGAGCAGTTCAAGTTGAGCAGATTCATTTTACACCAGGAGAAAAAGGGCAATAAGTCCGCCTGCAATAAGCAATGTGAGGTAATATCATTATGCGTCAGGCACAACTTGCCGTCATCGGCATACATTAGTACGTTAGAATACAATATTATAGAAAGAAGGTCATTAATAACTAGGTTAAAAGGCACTGGACCCAGGTGACTACCCTAGGGTACAGAGGTGACTAGGATAGGCTTAGAAAGTACTGATTTAAAATGAGTTCCGTTACTCAGATAATCCTGGTAAGAAGGTTAGTAGGAAATCCTATAAGGTTTACTTTGTGAAGAAGGAGACAATAGTCAACAGAATAAAAGTCAGTGTAAACGAAGTCAGTTTGCATTTTATTCTAAGATCCTTTGATCTCAAGGGAAGTAAATTCAAGAATGTTAGTGGTAGTAGACCTACATTTGACAAAACCATGCTGGAAAGGTGAAATAATTGAACTACATTAGTGTTGCAGTTGAGTCGTCAATATTTTCTCAAATGCCTAAGGTATTGCGGACAATTTGGAAATACCCCTATAGTTTTTTATGTCAGACTTTGAGCCATTTTTATGGAAAGGAATAGTAAAGGACTCCTTCCAAATAGCGGGAAAACAACAAGTCTAAACAGAAAAGGTAAATAATTTAAGTAAAGGTTTGCAAATAGACTCGGAACGGTACTTAAGTACACATCCCGGAACTCCATCAGGACCAGGCGAATACACAGGCTTGATTGAGTGTAAGTCGGCAAGAAGTGACTCTAAAGTAATCACGGGACCAAAAATGCAATTAGCTCTTTGAACAGAGTAAGGATAAGGTACATTTGGTGAGAAGTTAGTAGAGGACTAGGTAGATTGAAAATACTCAACAAACATATCGGCTGCATCCTGATCACCTTTCGCTTTCGTATCTTCATAAAAAACGGAGTTTGGTAACGAAGACGATTTGCGTTTCATGTTCACAAAGTTATAGAACTGCTTAGGATATTGTGCAAATTGCAGCCTACAGCGAAGAAGGTCATTATTATAACAATGCGAATTTTGAGTAGTAAAAATTACTCTTGCAACCAAATAACGAGAGTAATCAAAATGATTACTTGGTCTCTTTATCTTCTTATAATACCTTGACTTCATATTTTTCATCCTATCTAATTCCCGCAAAAACCTGTGAGGCCTTTAATCCTTCACAGGATTCGTACGGGAGTCAAATAATAATTGATTAAGTTTGACAAAATCTGCTTTACGGAAGCAACGATTGTTACTTGTAGAATCCGTTGCTACAAAAGGCACAAGAGTTGGCAGGACTATAATCAAATCGAGCGTAGGATGATAAGGATCTTCAGGATTAACAAGTGAGATAATACTACAAGTAGGATAAGATACAAAAATTAAATCAAGTAAACGGTCGTTACAATTTCGAATAGGGTTTACTTGAGACAGTGACAACTCATGAGGCCCATCAATAAGTACCAATTCATTTGGTGGAGTGGACCATATAATTTCTGGAGGATTAAAGTCACCGCATACAATCAAATAGTCTCTATCAGAAAGCATAGCGGAAATAAATTGGTTAGCGAATAGATAGATATATTGGGACATAAGATTGAGGTGGAATATAATAAAGACAAAGTATCAAGATGAATTTTAATACTTATAAATTCAATGTCTAGAGCAAACGGAGGTAAGAAATAATCTGACGCAAGATCAGAATCAACAGCAATCAGACAACCACCACCCAAGCGTGATGCTCGATCCCACCTATGTACGTATATGTATATGGGGTGTATTTATTGGAAAATAATGAATGATCGGAAATATCAGGCTTTAACCAAGTTTCGCTAAATACTAGAATATTAAATTCAAAAGAAAAACTGTCAACATATGGTTTAGAAAGCTTAGTCTTACGACCTCTAAAATTTTGATATGCTACAGAAAAAGAGCATTTTAGTTTTTTGGTGCAATATTAGAAGAAGAAGCACCAGAAGGATTGGAGGCCAAATACGTTTTTGATTTGTATACTCCTTTATTACTAAGCCTTTTGGTCAGAAATTCGCACAGCAAATTTGACTTTCATAGTTAAATTTAAATTTGTCAACATACATCCCAGTAGATGTCACTTTAGCCTATATCAACTGATATATCAGGGGCAAAACGCGAAATGAAAATTTGCTTTCAAAGTGCAACCGCTTCAAGAGGCTTAGGAGCACCGCTAGAAAGAGCTGAGGGAGTCGAATCGGACATTATGGACAGTGACACAATAGAGCCACTACTGTTTATTTCAGGTGGTGCAGGAGAAGTAAGCTGCATCAACTGCTGACCATTATCAACAGTAGGTGTTAGGGGTTTAGGGGCAATGAGAGAACCCGGGCCAATAAATATGGTTCTCGAGGCCGATCGCTTCTGCTTAAGAGACTCAATCAACTGTTTTACACTATTAAATTGACTCTCCATTGTATCAAAATCAGCACTGAGCCCACTAAAATCTAGATGAAGATCGTGGAAACCCCGTCTAGTTTGCCTCATAAAACCCTGTATATTCAACTCAAACTCGCAGCATCACATTTGCTGTGTACCACGTTTTCACACAACCAACAACAGACGAAATCGGCCTTAAGGTCAACCTGGCACTTGCAACTTTTTATGTAACATGCAGACATGTTTAATATAGAAATTAATATGCTCTAAGAGAAGAGAAACATAGATTCGGCTTAGTACAGAAAAAATAACAAAACAAACAGCGCACAAGAGATGAAATAGAAACAGCAACACCAAGATTTGGCCCTGTAAGAATATCTACGAAAATAGACAAAACAAACACAGTTATGAGAGCACACGGAAGTCGAGAGAGCGATAGTAATGAAGCGTTATGAGAGCACACGAACGGAAGAGAGAAAAGGCGCACACAAAAACCTCTATAACAACAACAATGCGAAGCGATCGAGCGTGCAATGTGAGTAAGTATGTAGCTTTGTATATAACAACTATCACCGAAACAATGAGCGCGAGAGTACGAAGCCCACACAATATTAAAAAACAAAAACAAAACCCAGCTGTTGACCGCTCACTGTACGTTTACAAAAATAAAAATTGTTCTATTACTGATAGAAAACCCACATAACCCCAGCAATCACAGAAAAATTAAGAAGAACAAAAGCACAGATTTATTTTATATTAATTAAATTAAATACACGAGATAAAATTTAATGACAAAAAATCTAATCAAAAACTAAACACAGGACAGGAAAAACACAACCGAGCACAGCAAAGGCAAAGACTGGACAATAGTTAAATGAAAGAAAACCATTATTTGTCACATTATTAATGCATTGTAGCGGCAATTGCACATTCTGCAAAGCCACAGCTGACAGCTTGCAGTGCACATTTCTGCAATTCAATTTCGTTTGATTGGTTTGCTTTGTGTTTAAAGATCTGGCTGATATTGCTCTCTGTTTCTCTCCAACCCACTTTCCATATCTCTCTCTCTCTCTATCTTGCTCTCTTTTTCTCTCTCTCTCTCTCTGTGCTTATGATTTGCTGACCCGATCTAGGTGAGACCCACGCGAACACTGCTCGCTGAAAAGTATGAAAGTGCCACAAGCAAATTGCGCATACAAAATTAATGGACCCTTATAGATTGGGCGTTAGTGAAAGAGGAAGGGAGGTTTGGGTGTACTCCTTATGTGCTCATGGTTAAAAGTCAATTAGTCTAATTGCCAGAAATGCAATGAATGTCAGTTTTAATGGGGCCAGCGCACATGGAAAGCAGAGCATTAGGCAAACAGCCAGCTATGCCCGCAATTAGGCGGCACGCTAAAAGCTGAAAGCATTTCTTCTTGAAACAGCTTTTCATCATTCACTCAAATTAAAACAACAACAAGCAACACATCTGCAACAACAACAAGAGCAACAGGAACGTAAACTGGCTGTCAGCTCAAAAAAGGACACTCGTAATATTTGCACCTCACTTTGCTAATGTGACGGTTTAGCAGCAACAACAACAAAGAAATGGGAGGGGGAACGTGAAAGAGGGGCACAATGTGGGTGAGTGCCGCAAAGAAAACATTTCCTTCTTTGGGTTTAAACTAAAATTCACTTTACACTCGCAAAGTATTAAAAGGGTCAGAAGTCGACGCTGGCAAAGACATCAACAACATTGGCACGGTGTGTAGGAGTAGGAGGTAGGTCCGGGGTAAATGATGACACTAACCGAAATAACGTGCCAATTAATTAAGTTAATTTTAAAGTCTTATGTTATGTGTTGGTTTCACCCCAAAAAAGTTGCTACTGCCTGCAACTGTCACTCTGTGTTTGTGTGTGTTTGGATTACGAGTATATGGTTGTGGGCATTGCGGCTCTATTCATTTACGCTGGCAACGCTGCAACAAATGCTGGATTCGATTAAGCCCAAACGGCATTTGCAAGTAGTAGTAGCAGGTACAGATGCCGCTTGCTCGCGATTTGTTTTCAGTGAGGTTGTACGAGCAGCGGGGCTAAGCAATGCATAAATTACGCAATGTAATTTAATTAAAGTCACTTTGTGCAGATGCACTGCACAACCAGCAGCACAATTTCTACCTGCACTGAAAAAAATAAATAAATCCACCTGAAATGAAGAAAATTGCCATTCTTCATGACTATCGGTGGCCGGGTCTTTGACAACTTAGATCTTAAAATTAAAAAAAAAATAATTAAAAAAACATGTTTAAGCTCAATGGTGTTTTTATCATTATTGCTGTGCCACATAAATATTATGCCAATGCCACACAGTTACAAATTCGAATTTTTTTTAAGTGTGCGTGCCTGGCTGTTACCAGCACTTTCAGCACTTTTAGCAATCTTGTTTGTATACAAGATGAGCCAGCAGCAGCAGCAGCAGCAGCAATGTGCACACGACAGCATAATCATCAACCCCATCATCAACAATAAAAGCATCAATCAAACAAGCAGCGGACCTATGTAATGATGATGATTGAGACACCTGGCCGACCTGTGTGTGTGTGTTGTTATCTGTGGCTAATTATTACATTATCCCAACACAGCTCACATTGGCAATTTGACCGAGTAGCCAATAAATGAATGTCAAGTGGCAAATAAATACGCAACCTTAATTTGTTCACATACCTAAATTGGCTATTTAATTGGTTATTTTAATATGCATAATTTATATATAAATAGAACTAAACAGACAACATCAAATATATCAACAATTTCTGACAACAAAGGACGAGACTAAGCCGATATGTACCTATATAACACGAAGGCCGATCGGCTTATGCGTGTCAATGGACGCAAAAATCTCTGGCTATTGAGGAACACCAATAAGATTTACGATACTGTGGTAAAGATCTACTATGAACTCAAAAACTCCGTCGTGGCCTACAATTCAGGTGAGTACATATGCTCATAAATACATACGATATGTATATGCACACATATAAAATAAATATATAAAATAAAATTAACGAAATTAAAACTTGTCAACTTTAAAGCTTCATAACTGATAAGCCGAACGCCGTGTCAGTTCCTGTAGACGATTTTTGCTAGGGATCGAATGTGCTAGGGCAAAAGTTACGCCCCCTTGCAGACCGAAATTCTGCCATTTTACAATTTATTTATTCATTTAAATCTATGTTCTATTGTTCCCATTTAAGGCCGTTGATCTCTGGTCTGCAGAGAGCCGATTTATCTTGTTAATCAGAAGTACATAATTCACGGTACAATGTGAGGTATACATCGACCTAAGGGAAGATTTTATCACCAGCTGGAAATACAGCTTAACCAAATACTAACAATTCAATTTTATCCATCAGCAGTAATGCAGAATCTGAAGGTTCGTAAGGTGCATAATGCACAGGTGCGGTCATTCACATCGCAGCAGCTGAGCCGCAAAACATCGGAATACCCACACAACCACAAACAGATGGCCGAACTGACAATTAATGCCAATTCAGGTAATCTGGTGAATACCGTGATGAAGGCCAATCGACGTCGCTCCATGTCCTTCTCAGCTGGTGGCCTGCGCATGTACGGAGGCAGCACCCGGGGACGGGGAAACTTCGGAGGCAGTCTTGCAAGTAGCAGCACTTTGCTCGGTGCCGGCAACAAGAAGAGGCGCAACAGGCGAACGGCAGTTGCTGAAATGGATATGAATCAGATTAATCTGAGTGTATTGCATGGACGTTCGATGAGGTTGCCAGCGCGTACAACTTTCGAGTTGGGCATGGGCAATGCATTAGACAACAACAAGGTCAAAAACAGAGATCTTCATCTCAACTGGCGTCCTCATCTAAATAAGACTGAACAATCAGGGATACGGCAGCACAAGCGGATTTCTGACTATGACTCTGATTCTGCCGATCAGCAGCTGATAGTTTTCGATGAGGCACTAAAGCAGCGTCTTGCAGTCCGATTCGAACGCCAAGCAGAAGCTGGCGTGAACTTCGGCGACAGCCGACTTATCGATGGCCTGCAGCTAAAGGGTCTATCCCAATCGGCTCAAAATGAGCAGATTTGCTTGCACACGTTCGGCGATCAAATAAGACGATTTGAGGTTATACAATTTGCGGATGGGCCAATCAAATTTCAAGCCTTCAATCGCCGTCAGGAGTATGACAGCAAGCAGATACCAAAGCAGCTGCACTGCCTCAGCTTTCACAATGTGCTCCACACGAATCACAGGCAGCGCAGCCTGAACTATCCGATAAAGCAGGAACTGAAGCAGAAGCAGATACATACGACGGTGGCAAGGACAAAGCGAAGGATAATGAAGGCCGTTCAATTGGCAAGTGAAAAAAAGAACGCGCAGCCGCTGGATCCGCTGGCGCCCACCTGGCGATTGCAGACCAAAACCAAGAACAAGTAATTGACCCAGCAACAGCAACAACAGCACCACTTGGACAAAGAAGAGATGATGAAGATGAGCAATATAATCTCCAGCAGGTACAGCGCAAGTGGCATGCAAGCTGCTGCTACCGCCAATAAAATCACACGCTCCAGTCATGTGGCTCACATAAGGGGCAGCAACGCCAGCCCACGACTGGAATTGGCACCTCAACGACTGACCGAGCAACTGCAGCCACCTCAGAAAGTAAAAATGCCACAAAAAATTAAAAATTACAATAAGCTGCCAAAACAGCCGAAGTCATTAAATCATTTGCTAGCTGTGAGTGCCACTCAACTGTCCGCCCACAAGCGTGCCTTTTAGAATCGACAGCAGATAATGCATGCAGGAATGTTGCACATGCACGCTCAACAACTGCCCCTGAGACTGCAGCAAAAACAACGACAACCGCAGCAAGCGCAGCAGCAACATCGTCAACACGTCAACCTGCTGTACCAACACCCGCAACAACTGCTGAGTAAACCAACGGGATGTTTGCCAAAGGCTGTTAAAACGCACGCGACATCGCAGCAAAATAGTGAGCCAAAGCCACCAGCTAAAATGAAAACTAAGGCGAAGCATCCGAAACAGCAGTAGGCAAAGCAGCAGCACCAAAAGCAGCAGCAGTTGCCACAAGTAAAACCAGTACCTTTAAAAAAAACAGCTGTACAACAGTGGGAGGGTAAAAAGCCCTCGGGCAATCTGCGATCAGCGGCAATTTCGCTGCCGGTCGAGCGCAGGCAGAAGCGAAGACGCCTGAATTTACCGTTCCATGAGCCCGCCGGCGGTCACAAAAACAACACGGATAAATACCTCTGCTCATCTTACCAGAGAATACAGCAACAGCAGCTGCGGCAGCGTCGACAGCGTCACACCTACTAATGGCTATATACCTGTATATACACACAACAGAAACACTATCACACATACTGAGTAACATCCACACACACACACACACACACACACACGCATGACCTACATACCCAATTGCGGAATACTGCATTGACCTGTCCCACACATACACAGAGCGACGAATCTCAACGACACTTGTTATTATATACATATATACATACGAGTATATATAAAATGTAAACACTAAATGCAAACATTTTGAACTGTGAATGCAAATGTCAATAATGCACTTAGAAAAAGAAATGCTGGTCCAAATCAGTGCCGGCCAAGTCATATGCACATTGTATAAACGAGGCAATAATGGAGAGCTTAGACTTTGTCAACACACACGAAACTGTTGTCGATGTGTGTTTGGTCGAAAATTTGTCTATTGCACAATATACGAGTATATAATACAATATAAAGGTGCAATCCGTGGTGTATAATTGGCAATCTAGCTCGGATTGCGGCAGTGATTTACTTGATTCGAAAACAACATTGCAGAGTTTTTTTTTCTGAGTGTATGAATGGGAATGTGGCTGCCAAAGGCCAATACTAATTTCAATAGCATAGAGGCACGGCCACACTCACACGCACAAACATACACACACACACTACATATGCACACAGCAGCATTAATTTTTCACGCAGATTTAACCGTTACATGACAGGACCACCTAACGATAAGCCGCCGCCGAATAAGCACCGAAAGAAAATGGCGACGGCTTTGGTTTAGCATAGCAAATAAATGGAATTGGGGTGGGAGATGGGCGGGGTGTTCGCTTAAAAGGAGCTAGTGGCTTGTCAGCCTACGAATTGTTGCCGTGCTTTGATAAATGACGATGTGTTGTGCATGACGCGCCATCTATTAATATATGTATTTGTATATGAGGGTGACCCGCGTGGCAGCCGCCCTAGGCCTTAGACCAGAACCAAGACTATGGTCTTGCATACGAAACCAGCAGACTCACTCACTTTCTGACTGACGTGTTGGCTTGCCGCATTAAGGCTGTCTGAATGGAGCTTGATTATCAGATTGACAAACGAACCTATTGACGCTGGAGTATGAAAAACAAAATTAGAGCAACGCGCATAACCTCAACAACAACATGGACAACAACAGCAGCAGCAGTTTGCGACGCCATGGTCTGAAAAACGCCATACTCAAGTATGTACGAACCGATATTAATCGGCTTGTCCAAGAGAGAACTTATTTTTCTTAGCTTTCGTTGCCAATGGCGAACTTGGTAACCAATAAACCATGGTCAGCTGCTACACGTTTTGGGCGACAATAATTTTGTAGTTAAATGAACCGTGCAGTTATAAACTTTGACTTTCGAGCCTTGATCGCGAATAGCAGATGGGACCCTATATATTTCTGTAGCTCTTTTGGATGGCGTAGGCTTGGAATGTTTTCTGACTCACACTACATAATCAAATTAATGATCCATACAGATATACAGCTCAACTAAACACAAGGATCGAATAAAGAAGAAATAAGATACACGACTTACGTTGCTCGTCTCAGCGGTTCATAGCGTTGATGGCTCATAGGTGTCACTCTACAAAGCAAAATCTGAGCTGATATTCGACTCATGCAATCTTACCCTACCCATCCATGACCTTCTAAGTATGTTTCACTAAAGGTCCCCTTATGCAGCCGCTTACTTCCCCTCATGTTACCATGTCTTAGAATTTAATTGTATGTGTTCGAATCTTAATTTAAATTTAATGTAGCATACTTTTATTCAAGTGGGGTAGATTTTAACAATCTTGGGACAAACAAGAAAACGGCATTAAAAAAACCTATTACATATTTTTAGACACACTATTTTTAATCTACTTCTATTTAAGCTACTTTAACATCGCACTAACAACGTTGAAGTCGGGCGTAACTGACTCCTTCGATATCAAAGTATACAAAAGTGTATATTCCTAGCACCGACCATTACAACTTTGAGAAGCTCGAACTCAGTTACCGAACGTAAATGAGCTCACACGATCTATGGCATATGAATGTTTTCAAGCCTTTTATATAGTTACCGATCGAATGAAAAACAAGCAAGATCTCAAATTAATATATGCATATATTTGTACTTACTTGTCAGCAGGGCTAAGGACATTTATTTGGTTTCCGAACAGCAATATATATTTACACGCAGATTTCAAGTTCCTATAAATGTACAGTGGCGGACAGCTTAATTAGACCAGTGTCAAAGACAAAAAGTAATTGCCTGCCATAAGCTAATTATTTATCATTTTTCAAAAATTCCAATTATGTAAAAAAGTAGCCTATTTTTAGGTGACAACTTATTTGGACCAGTCTAAATAAAATAATATATTTGGAGTATAAAAACTTAAATAAGGATGTTAATACTTAGTACGATATCCTTTAGCCTTAACAAAATTCCCTTAACCTATTATTCATGGAAGATACCAACTTCCTGTTAGCTTCTGGGCTGATTCTGCTCCAGTCATCTCGCAGAGCAGTTTTGAGGTCTTCTTTGCTGGATATGCTGTGTTTCCAGATGTTATTTTCCAGCAGAGCCCACAAATTCTCAATAACATTTAAATGTGGAGACTGGGCCGGTGGAATTGTCACGTCAGGGCCGTTCCCGATAAGCCAGGACTGTACTATCTTGGCCTTTTGCTTCTGATCGTTGTCCTGGTAGAACCGGACTTTTCCTTTAGTATGTTGAGGTATACATTCTTGTCCATTGTTGTTTAAAAAATCACAAAATTCCCGAATCCGGCTGACGAGAAACATACCCATACCATGGCACTTCCTCCACCTTGCTTGACTGTTGCCTTTACGTGTTTGGGATTCATGTCAGTATTGGACTGTCGCCAAATACCATTCCGTCCGTCTGAGTCAAAAATGTTGAATTTGGACTCATCTCCAAATATGACTGTGTTCCAGAACTCCAAATCCTTGTACAAGTCGTTTTTGGCGAACGTCATCCAAGTCCCTTTATATTTTAAGCTTATAAAGGGCTTCTTCCGTGGTACTCGGGTATTAAAGTTATGTTTGCGCAGAAACCTGCGCGCAGTTTCCACACAGCACTTTTTCCCCATTTCATCCTGCACCTGTTGAGTCACTTTTGGAGCCGATAGCCTGGGATTTTCCCTTATTTTCCTGATGATGTCATTCCGCCTTGCCCTCAATCCGATTTGCGTCGATGAAGCGCGGAATGATGTTATACACAGTTGAGTTGCTCAGATTGACCATTTCAGCTATTTGGCGATGTGAATATCCGATTTTGAAGTGTTCCAGGATGAGTTTTCGTTGTGCAACAGTAGTCCGTTTGCCCATAGTCCTTGTTGGCTTATTGCACCCGAGATGCAGGATATAACTAAACTGACGTTGAAGGATTGATCTATTTATACCGAATATATTCAAATTGAGGTAAAAAAATCCGGGTTTTATTGCACCCAGGCGTCCACAATGTACCTGCTCCAAATAATTTTTTTTTTTTTTTTTTGATGTAGCAATTTAATTTAATATTAATCAACGTACTGAAAGGTTATAAAATATTGTTTTGAATATATACATAATGACAGCGGATTTAAATCAATAACATAAACAAATAATTGGTATTAACATATTACAATATTACGTAACATCAATTTAACATTAAATGTAACATTTGCAGAAAACTAATAAGAACATTGGAAAATATTAACGCCCAACTGTCCAGAGATCGCTGGTGTGGAGGCGCTTTAAGCGTCTGCGGGTTGAATTCGACCCTAGTGAGCAGGCCAATGGGTTGACATGGTTATGCAGCCGGTCATTGTATCGACTTGTGTGTCGGTTTATTTGACTAATGACTGTCGGTACACTGAAATCGTTGTGCAGTGTCAAATTGCTCACATAGTGTGGAGCACCAGAGATGTGTCTTAGCACCTTGTTTTGCAAGACTTGAATTTGATTAATCCACGATTTTGCCGCTGTGCCCCAAAATGGAATCCCATATGTCCATGTGGGCACGATGATGCTCCTGTACACCAGCACCTTGTTGCTCAAGCTGAGTTTGCTGGATGACTTCAGCAACCAGTTGAGTTTCACCCTCTTGGATCTACACGCTGCTGCCGTGACCTGTATGTGTTTACGCCAGGTAAGTTTCCTGTCCAGATACATACCCAGGTAGCGAACATGATTCCCCTGAGGTATGTCCGTGCTGTTGAGTCGGACGCTTGGACAGTTACCACTCCTGAGCGCAAAAGTACAGTTCTGAGACTTGTTTTCATTGACGCTGATGTTCCACAGGTTGGCCTAGGTACTAAAACCATCCAAGAACCTTTGCGTAACTGCTGCTGCTCTTCAAGCAGTGGAGGACTTGGCAAGGAAGCCTGTTTGCTAGCTAGCAATTTTGGCTGGCGGGCGCACATGTGTGTAAGTGTGGGTGGGTGTGTGGGTACTATCGAGAGGGGGGAGTGGCATCGTGGCGTCGTAAGTGTTCAATAATGCGAGCTTCTCAGTTAAGCTACAGACAATAATCATACGCACACTCACACACACACACACACACAAAAGATTTTTGAAGCTATACATTTCTAAGTTCTCAACGGAGAATTTTATTCTATTCAAGAATAAGTGAACATAACCCAACATGAATTTATATTAATTGAAGCATCCTTTTTCTTTTCATTTTCCTCTCTGATGATTGCAAGCCTCTTTGCCACCTTATCTTTCTTTGTTGGCTTGCATCTTTGCCTTTTTTGCATCTAAGTTAGAATTGTTAATGATTATATCAAACGGTAAATTACTCACAATGGTGACTTACTTTTGCGATCTTTATATAAAAGTAAATAACGAGAAATAACATAATTAGAAGCGTTGTATTGAGAAACCAATTCCAGTTCGGATCTATTCCTTTGACAGTCATAATAGTTTCCATGGCATTTGAAGGATTGAGAAACTTCCTTATCTTGAATATAATTTGGAATGCCCAATTCTCAGGAGTGGGGCGCAGAACTTTTTCAACATCAACGTGTTCGGCCACCATCTTTATAGAAATTGGCATTTTTCTAAAGTTGTTGATTCTTAAAATATTTTGTAGATCTTTACAGTAATACTATTACAGTTATACTAAGTTATGTGTTACTCAATGATTCATTGCCTACTTTGTTTAACAAGCGCCGTCGAAAGCACAATATTCAAAAATTCAAAAACGAACAATTTCGAACAATTTCGAAGCCACGCCCACAAATCGAAGTCCATTAATTAAAAAACTGACTGGTGCAAGCTGAAACTTCAGTTTATAAGGGTCATATATTCATATTGATGGTTAATCTATGTACCTATCAACGGTCGTTGGAATTTTTGAAAAATAATAAATAATTAGCTTATGGCAGGCAATTACATTTTGTCTTGACACTGGTCCAATTAAGCTGTCCGCCACTGTATATCTTTATTTATATGAAATTCTTAAGCCTAAATACATAGAAAATATTATGCAGCCACTTGTAAGGCGACCGCATGGTCATGGTTTGTAAGGCGATCGCAGTGTATGGTGCATCTCCTCTTTCATGTCTAAAAATAGCTTGATCCCATGCAAGCCAGCCTCAAGTGCCTAATCTTAAGAGCGCTGCATGAGCCAGCTATCAGCATCTTAGAGCATCACATGTTCATACTTGAACAGTGCAGATACAGATATATTTCTCTTCTTTTTATGCAGGAGTTTAAAAAAAAAAACACAAAAAGAAATAAGCAAAAATATAAAATACAAAGCCCGATCAATGAATAAATAAAAATCAAATGAAATTAATTTCTACCAGCAGTCGCATTAAGGCATTCACCCTACGAGTCCACCCACACACACACTCCCCGTTCTTCCAGCAGCAGACAGAGGTAGGGCGAGGGAGAGGCAAAGGGAAGAGCACACATAACAGACTATGAAATTAAATCAAATCAAATGAAAAGCGCATACGTATGGCCTTTTATGAGATGCGGTGGCTTGGAGGTTGGTGGTAGGTGGGAGAGGAGACATCGCAGCTGTACTCTAACTTCAGCAAAGTAACATCCGAAAGGATGCAAGAGAAACCACACAAAAGGCGACTTGGCACCGTGCAGCAGGCAACGGCAGTTGATGACGACGAGGAGCATCAACTTGCCACAGTTGCCGCATCCACCCCTTGGCCCAGATACCTATTGGCTCTTCTATGCGTTGGCCTGATGAGTAGGGCAATAAAATAAATCCACCGCAAAACCGCTGCGGGTATATTTCTCGGTTGACCCAAAACTCTGTCTCTCTCACTCTCTCTCTGTCTCTGCCTGCTGACATCGCAAGACAGCAAAAAAAGGTGTAACACCACAACCTATCCCATCCCACATCCCTCTTCAATGCACGCTTCCTCCTCTCACCTAACCGCAAATCTAATCGTATGCTGACAGTCGCTGGGCAGTCAGTTGTTCAGTTGGTCAGTTTTTGGCGGCTAATGTCGCGTTTTGGCAAATGCTGCTGATGCTGCTTTTGCTTCTGTTCCTCTTATTGGTTAATGTGGCTGCCATTTATGATGCAGTGAGTCCAGCTTTCTGCTGCACTTGACAGCTAAACAGACAGGGCGAGTGAAAGAGAGCAAGCAAAAAATAGTTGAATAAATGAAGCCACTTCACAATGTCGCATGTTGTCCGAGTTGCAGTTTCCTGTATTAAAAGTCAACCTCCCCCTCATTTTCCTTCACTTGCTGTGTGTGTGTTTGTCACTCGTTTTTGTGGTCATTTCAAATTTTCATTTCATTTGCCATAAAAAGGAAATTGGTTTTGTATGCTAGTTACCCTTGTCCAGTGCATTTGCATTTGCATTTACATTGTGCTTCAGCTTCTGCTTCTGTTTTGGATCCGGATTCTGATCGTACTGGTCGACCATGGAACTGGAGCTGGATTGAGAGTATGGCCGGGAAGGTATACTGACGAGCGGATGCTGCTTTAAGTTGATTGTCATTGCCCAACTAACTGCTTAGCCATCAAAGACACACACATGCACAACATGACGACAGTCAAGTAGCTACCTGCAGCCATGGAGCTTGAAACTGAATTGTTCCTTGAGCTCTTCTTCTGCCTTTGGCGCATTTTGCGAGTCCATTTGACAGCGCTTAAGGACAAGACATGCAGTTGATAAAATGGCACAAATAAATTGACACCAAAAGAGATTGAAAAAAAAATTAATTTTCGGTAATTTACAGTGTAAACATAAATCGCAAAATAAATAAATTACTTTCTAATTGGATAGCATTCAATAGCTTGGGTAAGGGGAGCTTGTAAGTTGGTTGGGTTATTGGTAGTTAATACAGAAGAGTGAGTTGAGTGCTCAAGATACATTGATAGAGGATTGGGAAGTGGGTAGTCGTCTAGGAACAGTAATCCGTAAAGGTCATGGACAAATCGTCTACGTGTGCTTCTGGCCGGTGAGCTGATAAACGCAATGTTCCCAGCTGCATGAGTTTATGATTCAATCTTCCTAGGAAATGTCCAGCGGTCCGTTATCGTCCGACTCGCTCTCACTTTTCCATTGAGATCAATGGCCGCGATATAGCAGCGAAGAAAACTCTTCAAAAGATGCAGCTATTGTTTCGATGGATCCGCTTTAGACGATACTTCATCGCTTCAACTCTAGATTTCCATAATTCTCTCATGTGGGGACTCCACTGGGGAGTCGCTGCTTCAGTGCCATCTCCAGATGCAGCTTAGCCTGCTCCAACTGCAGTATTTGGCCGGACGTATCATCCAGCTTCTGCTCATTAGGTTGCGGTTGCTCCTGGTATGAGATTCTCCTGTCTCCATGTAGTCGGTAGATTCGACTTTTTTAAATCTTCACCTTCATAGACGAGATCGCCAATTTCCTCGGAAACTGTCAAAGATTCGAGATCCAAATTCTCCAACAAGGTTATGGTTTCTTGGATCGCCCTCATTCCAACTTTCAGCGTACGCTCACTAATTTAAAGCTCCTCTTCTGATTGATTAGCTAAACATCTCTTAACAATTTCTATTTCATCTCGTAGACGGATTGCAAATCTGTCTACTTTTCTCACATTGTGTCCCTTTAGATTGGACTGCTCTTTGGTTAACTGCACAAATTTTCCTGACCATCCATCAATCTCTTTTTGTGATGAGGACGGCTTCATTTTTAGCAGCTCCTGCTGCTTTTCCACCAATTTATTCACTTACATTGTTTGTTGTTGTTTTGCTTTGATTTGATATTGCTTCTCAGTTCTGTTGTAAGCCACAGAACATGACTCTTCGCGAAGGAACAAAACTTTTCAGATTCGACGATTAAATTCGAATTGTGAGATCGTCGCAGAGTTCAAGTTCCATAAACCACATTTAGTGCAGAACTATGTACACAGATTCAACGATTAGTTTTTAACTCTGTATCCGGCTCGAAGGACAAAAAAATGTGTGATTCACGTATAGTGTGTAGTCAACCCGATCAGGCGACCTTAGGAATTGAACTGCCTTTATTTTATTTAAAGTTCTAAAACCTAAATACACAGTTATTATCTAGTGCAACCGCTTGTAAGGTGACCGCATTGTATCTCCTCTTTCATATCTAGGAATAGCGTGGCCCTGTGCAAGTCAGTCTCAAGTGTCTATGCTTGAGACCGCTGCATGAGCCATCTTTCAGCATCTTATAGCGACACATGTTCATACTTGAACAATAAGATATACTTATAGTTAACGGTAATGGATTATTACTTACTTTAAGCCAGATTAAATAATTGAGTTGCTGTTGTACATAGTGCCCACATGGCCCAGAAAGGAATGCCGTAAGTACATATCGGGAAAATCTTAGATAAGATAAGATAAATAAGAGTTTGATGAAAGAGTCTCTTTTGTCAAAATCATATATAAGCTGCTCTGGAATTATATCACGTTGTAAAATTTACCTCTGGTCATTTTTCGGGGGAAGGTGCAATGCTCCAATTAAATATATGTGTTTATGAAATTTTGTGTTCAATGTCGGGCTAACTGCGAAAAACTCTGGTACCAAGAAATCATACCATATGATAGCATGTGCCACAGAACAAGGTGGATGTAATTTTTCTACAATTCTTTATCGATCTTTTAGGGAAGTTATTAGAAACATACTTTCAAAATTTGGTAGCTCTTGCTTACAAATTGTAGAGGATATGCGCATTTCAGATTTCAAGGTCCTGAGTTCCTGGTAGCAGCGGGTGTGGGCATGGTCTGAAAATGTATTCTCAGATCTTTGATGGAGATTACCACCAAGATACCCTCTAAGTTTCGGCTTTGGCGATTTAGGGCGCAGGTGTGTGGGTGGACATATCAAGTTTTCATCGATTCTTATAAAGACGACCAGTAATATACCTAAAAAATTGGACGAGTCTAACTCAAAAACCGCCGAAGATATAGCCGTTTAAAATTATAGGGTAGGGAGGCTGAGGCGGCCAAGGTAGGCTTGGCATATGTTGATCTTTGAAGAACATCGCCAATAACCTACAAACCAAATTTTGGTACCTGTAGCCTTCAAATTGTGGCAGATATGTGGCTATACCGATTTCCGAATATGGATCTAATCGATTTCCGCGCGTAGTGCGCGTAGCACTCCAATTTTTACACTTCGTCAAAATATGTTTCAAGTTAAAAGTCTCAGTCTCAAAGGGTGTCGAAAAAGTTGCGTTCAGACGGACAGACATACTGTCGTACTGACGGACACAAAGTACAAAAAAAATAAAGGCCTCACGCAAATATTAAATGAACACTCACAGACAGGAGTAGGAGCAACCTGACGGATGTGTGTGCGTGAGCGTTTCGGTTTCTGATTTGCCGCACAACAACAACAATCCAGATCCAAATTTTTAGAATTTAATTCAGGTCAGGGTTGCAAAGTGCCGCGATGATGATGGCAATGCCAGAAGCGCCGCAGCCACAGCAACAACAACAACAACAACAACAACAACAATAACTACAACTGCACACAACAATGTAGGCAGACACAACCAAACACACCCACACACAAACAAACACAAACACAACGAGAGAAACGCAAAGGGAAAAACTTTGTTCAAAGGATGTGTGCACAAACAAAAGCAAAACTGCAAAAAAAAAAACAAAATCAAAGCACAAAACTCAAAGCATAAAATCTGCAAAAAAATTAAACATGGCAAATGCCGTTATGCAATAAACATTTAGCTGGAGCCCTCAACACCGCAAGAGCAGAAATAAACTCACGCTGGTGCAATTAAAACTTGCGATGCCTTAAATAAATCACGGCATGGAAAACTATTCACAGCACTCTAAATACATTTATTCCCCGCTAAGACTAACCGACCAAACTGCTGTTATACTCGTACACTGAACCCATTGAAAATAGGTAAATGGGTAAATGGGTACAATGGTTTGCAACAGACAGACAGAAGCAACTCTGCCACCATAAAAAAATATATACTATTGTTCAGAATCAACAACCGAATCGATATAGCCATGGCAGTCTGTCCGTCGGTCCGTCGGTCCGTCTGTCCGTCGGTCCGTCGGTCCGTTTGTATGCACACGCGTAGCTCAGAGACCATAAGAGGTAAGGACTTCAAGTTTGGCATATACTCGTACACCGAGCAGATTGCCTAATTATAATAAATCAAACAACTCTCCCACATTCTACGAGTATAACACCAATATTTGAATCTCATTGTCTGGTAGGTATTCCTTGGCCCGACTAGAAGATCCAGCTATTGAATATAATAAATCGATTAAGTTTTTTTATACTATAGCTTTGAGAAGAATAATTGGATACATTGGATTGGATGCAGACCCGAAATGTGCCAACTGCAGAGGAAGCCATCCAGCAAGCTGGAAAGGATAACCGGCTTTACAACGCGTTGCCAAAGAACGGAAGCTTGTGGCCCAGACAAGAAGGCCGGCTCAAGTCCCATAAAAGTCACTCCCAAGAAGCCTGGCACCCATTCGCAGTGAAAATTTTCCATATGCTGATGCTGGCAGACTTCAAACGGCTCCTCAGCTCCTGGAGCAACTTGGGCAACTGCAATAGCAGCAGCGTCACCATCATCAACAACAGCCACAACACGAGCACCGCCAGCAGCCGAAGCAGCAGGCACAATAACTTTTGCCGCTTCAGAAAGGTGCACCGCAGGTTCCTGAACAACAGCGGACAAGAAAAACGCGACGACATAAAGTTCTCCAGATGCTTAGGTATCGAGAGCGCACACACCAAAAACAGAAACACTCGCAGTAACGCCAGCAGCAACAGCAATAGCACATAAAACGAGAACGCCAACAGCAACTACGTCATCAACAACAACACCAGCTTCCACAGCGTCAGCAACATTAGCAGCCCCCACAGCAGCAATATCAGCAAGTGCAATAGCCTCATCTGTACCATGAGCACTCCCAGCCCCAGTTTGACAGTCTTGAGTGAGACACTTATGGCCATGACGAGCCTGTTGCATGCTGTACTTGCCAATAAATGAGCCAAATTGTGATGCGCGTTGGCGTGTGGAACTCCAATGGTCTTGCAAATAACGCCAATGAGTTGAAGTTATTTATTCATCGACATCAAAGAGATGTAATGTTAGTCTGCGAGACTCACTACTGCTCCAGATTGCACTACAGGCTACCTGGCAATGATATCCACCTTGCCAATCACCCATGGGATCGTGTGCGTGGCGGAGCAGCAGTGGTCATCAAATCTTCACTACAACATCATGCGCACTCCATTAAGTTGGCTCTGCGCACAATGTGCTGTCGGTAAAGTCTCTAGGGATCAAGGCGAAGCAGTCCTTGTGGCTGTCTATTGTCCACCACGTTTTGTGTGGGCATTATAAGACTTTAAATGTCTCTTTGAAGAGCTTGGCCCCAAGTTACTGATTGCTGGACACTGGAATGCTCAACGCCATCTTTGGGGTGCAGCGTTGGACACTTGCCATGGGATTGTACTTGCGAATTGTCGGACTCCAACCTCCAAGTACTTGCGCTCACACAATCTGTTGGACCTAAGGGACTTTAGACGGGCTGCACTCGAGCTGTCGATCCTAATAAGAATCATGGATTTAATTTGTGGAAGGCAACGCGTAATGTCAAGCGGCAGCCACTCAGGCGAATCCCCATTATGCGACCGGATAACACTTGGTGTCGATCGGATGCAGAGATTGCATCGGCATTTACGGATGAGCTGAAATGCCGGTTCACGCCTTTTGCTCTTGCGTCAGCCAGCCAGGTACAGTCTACTGAGGCATTTTTCAATGCAGATTCCGTTCCTGTACAGCCGATCACACCTATCGCCCCTAATGAGGTCCACTAGCAGATTCGCAGTCTGAAGTCAACTAAAGCACCTGGCTATGATAGCGTCGACGGCAGAGTTGGTAGGGCCCTCCCAGAGAAGGGAGCGATGTTTTTGGTGCTGCTCTTCAACTCCATGATTCGCATCCACCACTTCCCCACTCCGTGGAAGTGTGTTGTGATTGCGATGATTCCGAAACCTATTGATAAGCTTGCTGTCCACTTTCTCCACTGTTTGAAAAAATATTTTTTGGAAGATTGTCGGCAGTAAGTGGTTTCCAGAGTGTTATTCCTCATCATAAGTTTGGCTTTAGGCATCACAATGGTACACCAGAGCAAGTTCATCGCGTAGTACAGCATGTCCCGCATGTGGGAAATAAGCAGTGCAGCTCAGCCGTCTTCCTGGATATCCAGCAAGCGTTGAATCGCGTATGTCATGATGACCTGCTGGTCATTTGCTGGCCAGATCTTACCTGTTTCTTGTTTTATGGTTGAAGTTAGGGGCTAGCGATCAAACATCCGCTTTAGAGCGGGTTTACCGCAGGGTAGAGCCCTTGGAACTTCCCTGTACATATTATACACCGCAGACTTGCCGATTCCAGTAGCCAGAAACAAGCTGCTTGCCACATAAGCAGATGACACAGTGTTACGCAGAGGTTCTTGGATGGTTTTAGTTCTTGGGCTAGCCGATGGAACATCTGCGTCAATGGGAGCAAGTCTCAACACTGCACGTTTACACTCATAAATGGTAATTGTCCAACCGGCTCAATAACATGGTCATACCTCAGGAAAACCATGTTCGCTACCTGTGTATGTATTTGGACTGGAAACTTACCCGTCGCAAACACATCCATATCACGGCAGCAGCGTGTAGATCCAAAAGGGCGAAACTCAGCTGGACATATGGGATTCAATTTTGGGGCACATTCAAGGTCTGCAGAACAAGGTGCTAAGAGACACCTCTGGTCCATGTCCACCCTATGTGAGCAATATGACGCTGCACAATGACTTCGGTCTACCGACAATCAGGAAACAAATAATTCGACATACATAACGTTATAACGACCGGTTGCATAACCAGGTCAACCCATTGCACACTTGGGTCAAACACAACCCGCAGACGTTCAAAGCGCTGTTGGACATTGAAACTAATGTGCAACAAATGTAATATTTAATGTTATGTAATATGTGTTAAAACCAGCTCTATGTTTATGTTCTTGAATTAATTTCCTGTTATTATTCGTAACTTTTTCAAATTAATATTTTATAACTTTTGTGTAGGTTGATTAAAGTTCAAAATATATAATGCTATATAAAAAAAAAGCAGAAGAATAATTATGTATTTTCTTGAACAAAAAATATGTGAGTTCTGGGGCTGATAATTTTGCACAATGGTGTTTACATTGAAAATGTTGTGACAAGTACTGAAACAAATGGAAAAAGGGTTGACATTGAAAATGTGGAAAAAACTGATAAATATGAAAATCGGATCTTCGTCCGCCCATGTTGTAGACCAACCTCCACATCGTCCCACTCCAACACCCAGGAGGGTGCCCATAGCACAGCATGGGCACAGCCAGAAGGCCCCAGCCTCGAGGCAGGAAGGTGTGGGCGGAGCACCCTTACGACAAGTAAGGGTCAGGAGGGCCTGGACATGCGCCCGAGCACATCACGTGCAGCGGCCACTAAGCCTAGCTCTCTAGCACCCGAAAAAGCTCGCTAAACGTATATGGCGGCGACCAAAAAGGTCAAGGTGGCAGTGTTGCCTGTGGAATACCCCCAGGTAATGCTTAGCCAAGAAGACCTGTCCGCATTGGAAGAGGCAATAGTAGATGACCTCGTTGCGGGACACGCTTCAGGATGGGACACCACGGTCTCGTTCGCAGGCATTCATTTTAGGGTAGGCTGATCGAATGCTCCAGCGAAAGCTCAGCCAAATGGCTAGGAAGACTAGTGCCACGGCTACGTTCGTTGAAGGGCGTGCCCTTCGACAGTATCACAGTACACTGCCCTAGAAGCAGGGAACGTTCTACCGACTCTTTGATGGCCCTTCTTGGATTCCAAAAGATTACAAGGATTACAAGGAGGAATGAGGGTGAAGGAGCCCTCCTAGTAATCGGCATCGACGAGCTGTCCAACAGGATGATCGTCGAAAATGGACAACAGGACAGCTTCCGTTACGGGAATACCCCCGATAGTGGCCTGAGGAAAAAGGTTGGGTTAAAGGCCTGTTGACGGCCAGCTCAAAGGTAATATGGGATCAAAGACACCCAACACCCAGAGCGTGCATTATGGTGAGGAAAGAAATTAATTTTACTAGACTTTCAGAGTTTCTAACGAGGGACTGCGTTCCCATAGACGTACAGGATAAGGGAAACGCAACCGCCCTATTCGTAGTATCGGCTTACTTTGCAGGAGATGGTGCCTGCCCACCACCGGAAATAGTGTAACTGGTGGAGTATTGCCGAAAGAAGAAGATGCCGATAATCATCGGATGCGATGCCAATGCGCACCATACCTTATGGGGCATCAGCGACACCAACATGAGAGATGAGTGCCTCACAGACTTTATATGTAGCTATAACTTAGAACTTGCCAATGTCGGATCCACTCCAACATTTGTAACCAGAATCAGGGAGGAGGTGCTAGACATCACCCTCATCAGTCGGTCTCTACAGCCGCAACTTAGGGACTGGCATGTATCTCAGGAAGAATCTATGTCTGACCATAGAATCATTCTTTTTAGAATAGAATTGAACACAGGCAGCTGTGAACTCCGTCGTAACCCCAGGAAGACGAACTGGAAAGGATTTAGGTCGGCTCTAGAGCTTAACTCCACTGGTATCTCAGGTACACTCAGAACTCCACTGGAACTAGAATGAGCTGTAGAAAACCTCAACAAAAGCATAATTGATGCTTTTGAGGGGAACTGCTCGGTAGCGCCTCACCACGCGTCACCTCTTCAACAAAGAGAAGAAGGACGGAATATGGGAACGGTAACGCGAGAGCCTGACCTACTATACCAAGAAGATTAGGAGGGCCAAGCGAGCTAACCACAGAAACTTCTGCGAAAGCATAGGAAGTACCAGCAAAGGCGCCAGGCTCCAAAGAGTGTTACGCTTCAATGCCAAGTTTGCGTCAGGCGTCCGTTTAGATAAGGAAAACTTCTTTACAAGCAGCAATGCATAAAAACTGAAACTACTCTTCGAGACGCATTTTCCCGGCTGCATACCCCTGCAGGAAGGTGCTATCGAAACAGCAGATAGTATATTTAGACCATCGGCTAACGACTGGGTAAGTGCCAAGTTAACGGTCACTCCGGAAAGAATTGGCAATTGGAGCTTTCCAGCCCTTCAAATCTCTTGGACTGGACGGAATATCGCCAGCATTTCTCCAACAGGGCCGAGAAATACTTCTCTCCCCTGGCAGGAGAGTACTCATTAGTAGCCTAGCCTTCGGATATATACCGAGAGCATGGTGTAGAGCTAGGGTGGTCTTCATCCCCAAGGCAGGGAAGAAAAACATCACCAACCCGGAGTCCTTTAAACTCACAGCTTTACATCGTTCTTATTAAAAACGTTGTAGATACTCGCATTGTTAGGGTCCAGACTAGCCACGACGTCAGCACATGACAGCACTGTGTTAGTCTTAACTACCAAAGGCTGTCCCCAAGGGGGAGTACTGTCTCCGCTACTCTGGAGTCTGTTGGTAGACGAACTGCTTAACAGGCTTCCCACCAGAGGTATTCAATGGCAAGGATATGCCGATGACATTGTTATCATAGCGCGAGGCAAATTTGAAGAAACACTCTGTGACGAGTGACTGGTGTGAGGAGGCTGAACTCAGCCTAAACCCCTTTACTAGACGTTATAAGTTACAGAGAATGGTGCAAATAGGGCTATCAAGTAGCCTATTAGAAATATGTAGAGAGGTAAAATACCTCGGAGTCGCATTTGACGGCAAATTAAACTTTGGCACCCATGTAGAGGATGCGATATCAAAGTGCTCTAGATCGCTTTATGCATGTCGCAGCATAGCCGGCAAATCATGGGGTACATCACCAAAGATAATAAGATGGCTATACCCAATGGAAGTAAGGCCCATGTTAACCTACGGAGTAATAGCATGGGGGGATAGGGCGCGGCTAACAACCGTGCAAAGACAGTTGCTAAAACTGCAAAGAATGGCCTGCGTATGTATGATAGGGGCAATGCGCACCTACCCTACAACGGCATTGGAAGCCTTAATGGAGCTCACGCCACTCCACCACACCATTAGGCTCCAACAGAAAGCAACGCTTATAAGGATGTTAGCTGAAGGAGTTGAGGGCAATCACATCCTAAGCCACAGAGATGCCCAACTTCTGTCAGATTAACTTCCCCGAATAACGCAGCCTAGGGACGAAATGGCAGCCGAATACTTATTCGAGCGAAATTTTAAGTAATAATAGGGAAGGGGCGATGTTAAACGTAGTCCTTCTTATGAAACCGCACACCATAAAATGGTACACCGACAGATCTCTCACCAAGCAGGGAACAGGTCTCGGAGTGGTGGGTCCTCGGTTATTCTACCATGAGTCCCTGGGAAAGCACAGCATATTTCAAGCTGCGGTGTGTGCGATAGGGCGATGTGCGGATTTTAACTTAAAGCGATACTATCAGAGATGCGAATATATCCATCCTCTCCAATAGTCAAGCAGCAATAAATGCATTAAGGGGGACGAAAATAACATGTAAAGTAGTCCTCGAAGTAAGATCCAAGCTTGACCAACTCAGAACACACAATAGGCTCACCCTAAGATGGGTCCCGGGTCACAGGGACATAGCGGGGAACGAAGCGGCTGACGAGCAAGCAAGAATGGGGGAAGAGAGACCCTGGATAGTTAAGCGTTTATGACCGACACAGGTACTGGTTCAGACAAAAGTAGGGTAGTGAATATTTTGAGTTAGACGCCCGAATTGAAATGACCACTTTCCAACAATCGCATTTTCGCATTGATATGTGTACATACGTACAGTGGCCGACAGCTTATTTGGTGGATTGTCATAGAGAGAAAGTAATTGCCTGCCATAAGATAATCATTCATTATTTTTCAGAAATTCCAAAGGCCGATGGTAGGTACATATATTAACCACCAATATGAATGAGTGACCCCCATAAACTCGGGTTTCCGTACCTACTAGATAGGATTATGTAAAAAAGTACCCTATTTTTAGGGGACAGCTTATTTGGATGAGTATAAATAAAATAATATATTTGGCGTATAAAAACTTAAATACAAATGTTAATACTTAGTATTATATCCTTTAGCCTTAACTACTTCCCTTAATCTATTATTCATGGAAGATACCAGCTTCCTGGTAGATTCTAAGCTTATTTTGCTCCACTCTTCCCGCAGAGCATTTTTGAGGTCTTCTTTGCTGGATATCCTGTGCTTCCGGATGTTATTTTCCAGCAGAGCCCACAAATTCTCAATAACATTTAACTCTGGAGACTGGGCCGGTGGAATTATCACATGGGCGTCCTTCCTGACGAGTCAGGACTGTACTATCTTGGCCTTATGCTTGGGATCGTTGTCGTGGTTGAACCGGAAAGTACGTCGGATTCCTACCTTCTCGGCACTTTGGAGTAAATTTTCCTTTAGTATGTTGAAGTACACATTCTTGTCCATTGTTGTTTCCAAAATCACAAAATTCCCGAATCCGGCTGACGAGATACACACCCATACAATGTCACTTCCTCCACCATGCTTGACTGTTGCCTTTACGTGTTTGGGATTCAGCTCAGTGTTGGGCTATCGCCACACATAACTCCGTCCGTCCGAGTCAAATATGATGAATTTAGACTCATCTGCAAATATGATTGTGTTCCAGAACTCCAGATCCTTGTCCAAGTGGTTTTGGCGAACGTCATCCAAGTCCCTCTATTTTTCACGCTTATAAATTGCTTTTTCCGTGACTCTTGGGCATTAAAGTCATGTGTCCGCAGAAACCTGAGCACAGTTTCCTCACAGCACTTTTTCCCCAATTCATCCTGCACCTGTGGAGCCACTTTTGGAGCCGATAGCTTGGGAGATCCCCTTATTATCCTGGTGATCCTTCGCTCCTCCTCTTCGGTGAAAATCTTGTTTGGTGCCATTCTGGCCTTGCCCTTAATCCGATTGGCGTCGACGAAGCGCTAAATGATGATATTCACAGTTGAGTTGCTCAGATTGACCATTTTAGCTATTTCGCGATATGAAAATCCGTTTTTGTGGTGTTCCAGGATGAGTTTCCGTTGCGCAATGGTAGTCCGTTTGCCCATAGTCCTTGTTGGCTTATTGCACCCGAGATGCAGGTTGAAACTAAACTGACTACGAAGAATTGGTCTATTTATACCGAAAATACTCAACTTTAGGTAAAAAATCCGGGTTTTATGGCACCCAGGTGTCCATAATGTACCTTCTCCAAATAAGCTGTCCCCTAAAAATAGGGTACTTTTTTACATAATCCTACCTAGTAGGTAAGGAAACCCGAGTTTATGGGGGTCACTCATTCATATTGGTGGTTAATATATGTACCTACCATCGGCCTTTGGAATTTCTGAAAAATAATGAATGATTATCTTATGGCAGGCAATTACTTTCTCTCTATGACAATCCACCAAATAAGCTGTCGGCCACTGTATACCCAAATTGGGTGTTTCTTATTCGATCTTCATCATTAAGACATCAAGGTATGTTATGCATGTGAACATCAACTCACTATATTCACCTTGGCGAAATGCTGGAGAGTCGATTAATAATTCAACTAAATAGTATAATAATTCAACTGCCGAAAACTATATCATCACATAACTGACAAAGGATTGGTCGATAGATTAATGCTTGTAAGAAAATATTTGTTGGTTACCAAGGTATCTACATCAAAATTAGCCATTATGCATGTTTTTAGGTGTCTTACATCTGGGCAATAATAATTGAACATATAGCATATCATATCACATATCACATATATCATATAGCTGCCAAAGGAACAATCTGTTGAAGCTGAGTTCCTGTGTGAATTACTTTCTTTGTTTTTCGTAACCAAACTTACTCCATACTTGTGTTAATATGTTTCTAAAAATTGGACAACAAATCATGGACATCCAACTACAATTTATAGTTAAATTTTGATATCAACAATTTAAATACAGTCTACAGGGTATGTAGTCTTCGACATGCCTCAGACAGCCGTTCATTCCTTTGTTTTGCCTTTGCCTTCAGATTTTTGGGAATTGGCGACGCTCTTCTTTTTGCATTTTTGTTGGTTGTTGTTGTTGCTATTATTTGTCTGTTATTTGCCTTCCCATGTGTACGAGTATGTATAGGTATAGGGTGTGTGTGTGCATTTCTTGGGCATCCATTGCAGTCCCTTTTATATTTTGTCAATTTGACAATGTGTATGCCTACCTGTATGTACATACGAGTATGTGTTTATGTGAATAATGGTTTGTTTTTTCCTGCTGATGTATGCACATTGTGCTCAGACCACTCTTAGCCACAATATCCCAAACCTAACCCAGACCCATGCTCATTCCTTTGTTTTGTTTTCTTTTATTTATTTTTTTTGCTTTTCTATGTCTTCTGATAACGTTGCCAATTAGGTGGCTTTGGCATTTACCTGGAATTCAGCAGCGTCGTGACATACGACAGGTGGGCGTGGGAGTGGGCGCAGCCGCTGCAGCAGCAGTAGCAGCAGACCTGCTCATTTAGCTTTTTCATTAATATACATATGATGGTCCATACAGATTAGCTGCTGTCAATGGTCCAAAGCGTGGGCCCCGTTTGTTTGTTTGAAGTTTTTGGTTTGAAGTTTGGTTTCTAAGTGGCAACTACTTTGCACCTCTGCAACAAACACAACCACACGCAGAACGACCCACACACTTTCATTCACAAATTCTTCCTCCTTTACTTTCTCCTTCTCTCTCCCTCTCTCTCTCTCTCTCATGTGTTTTGTGTGTGGAACTTAAAGTGGTGTTGGTGGCGGCAACACCTTCGGTACCTTAAGGTAGAGCTAAATACACGCATCTGCGCGCACCTCTGCCATTACTTTCAGCTATGTTTTTGAGCGTGTGCTTGTATGTGTGTGCGTTGCACATACACAATTAGGTGCATTTCGGTGTACAAGTAATTTAAATACGCTGGCTGAATCAAAAACAATAAAAAAGCTTTTACATTTAATTAATTTTTTTTTAAATGTGGAAAAAGCTCGAATTGTTATAATAGAAGCATTGTGAATTATATTTTATGAGAGCACATTAATTTTGGGAAAATGAAATAAATATGGTATACGGCTGCGATCTCATACATCTTCTTACATGATCTGCTCAAGCGACTCAAATTATAATTTTTGTTAGCCTAGAGAGTCATTAACAAGGCTATATTGACTCTATCCTGATCACTAATATATAAATATTGATAAATACATACTTATATACATACATAACTTTTCATGTTTGTTTGTTTATTTATCATTCAAAAACTCAAAAATAAATATATATATTGGCAATTGATGAAGCCGTTAGTGGGTAACCAAGTCCATACAAAACGTTAAATTTATATAATTTAATAAACCAACTTATTTTGATTTCTGTACTCGATAAATGGACCTATTTAAAATGCTTTATCAGATGTGTTTATAGTGTAGTCTTCGGGTAAATTGCGTTACTGAAATTCAAATTTTTCATGCTGAAAAAAATTAGTAAGTGAACTTTAATTAATTTTCAGCGCATAAGACTTTTCAAAGTGAAAAAATAAAACTTTGTCGAAAAATGTGTATCTTAAAACGTGTTATATATTCGAGCCTTTCTCTCTAACAAAAAATCCCTCTAAATCCTTTTCGGAACAGAGTACACTAAATGTCGACCATAATTTATGGCACATAACATATATTAGTCGATGTGTGCGTGCAAGTAAATATATTTAAATGTTGCGGCTGTTTTAATCAATCGAAATTTCCAAATTTATGGTGCAAATGTTTATTTGGATGTACAATATATCCTACATATGTGTGTACCATATGCATAAAATGGAGCCAACTGCTTGAATTTGATACTATGATGAATTCATTTACTTAGCCAGCGACTTCTTGAATAACGCATAACACAAGTTCAGGGACTGCAGCTTTAAAGGGAAATGCAGCTCAGATATTATATTTGTTGTATGTGCATATATGCGTACAGTTGCTGGGTGTGTGTAGGCTATGTGGTAGGGTGGAGGGGTGGTGGTGGCTTGCGAACTGTTTTGGGGGTAGGTTTCGTTAGGTTTTTGGGGCTTGTGGCTGCCAAGGCAAATTGATGCATGTGCAGCGGCACGTTTCGACGGCCCCGGCGCAAATCCCCGGCACAACAGACGCCGAAACCACAAGGGAAAAGCAATGCAAGCCCCAATGGTGGAGGGGGAAAGGCGCTGTTGGGTTGTGGGTGGTGGTACCCCCGAGTGGTTAAACTTTGAAAAAGCAGCATCGATATGTTATTTGCATGTGGCATGAGGGGGTGGCACCAAATTTCAATACGAAAGCAACTTTTTGCTGCTAACCAGTTTTACAGCACGCGAAACTTTCTCAGTAAGTTTATGCATAAATAAAGTGAAAAGCTACATGAAATCACACATACTCACCAACGCCCACACATACAAACAGATTCATTATAGATATACATACGTAGATATGTATGTACATATATGCATGACATACATAAATGTACATATGCAAACAAGCCAAGGTACACACACACATAAATATATATCCACATAAATATATATTCGCATAATCCAGTTCCATATATTGCTCGAGTTTCGCAAAAGTTGCATTTTATTTAGTGTTTGTGTCAAGGAAAACACACATGTCGCCAAGTAATGTCAAACTGCAAATACACATTAGTGGCTGTCATTACAAATGGTATTTGGGTCGTAAGACCATAATCAAAACAAATAACAAATTGGAGTAACTACAGCAGGAGCATTAACAAGCAATTGTAGTGATTTTGAAGCATTTACAAAAGTCGCGCCATTTTGGCAGTTCCAAGCGTTGTTGCCAACTTGCTTGAAGCGATGACATAATATCGATAGCAATCGATTATGCCGAGACATTGTGCGTGCAGTGTGACCGCTATAACGATATATGAGAAATACTCGATTTCTTTGATATTTCATTAGTCGAACTCCACATCAGCTAAAATATCAGATAAAGAAAAGGCAAACGCATTGAATTTGCCAGGTAAACCCATTAGAAATGTCAGCGGTTGGAGTTGTTGACGAGCCAAGCTCTGCCGCGGCACAACAGCCAGCGTCAACAACTGAAACATCATCACCGACAACAGCAACAACAACAACAGCAGCAACAACGACAACATCAGCAGTGGCTGAAATCGCCGCATCCAGCGTAAGTCTTGCTGGCACTTCTGATGACGACTGCGGAGACACGTCAACGTGTTGTGCTTTTTGTTTTCGTTTTTATTATTTTTTTATGTGGGTGTCTGTTTTTGTATTTTTGTTTTTCTTTCTTTCTTTTTTATTGGTGCAATTACCATGCGACTTATCATCAATCACGCGTGTCATGTTTGCTAACGGCCATTTTAGATACGCTCCGGTTTGGCGGAGCTGGAGCTGCGCTCATCTCAGGTGCTCCAGCGACTGGAGAATGTCAAAGCCGTTGCCGGCTCGCCAAGCAAGGTGAGCAGCGGCGGGGCGGGCGACATTCAGAGCCAGAGTGAATCTGAGCAGCATTCTTTGCACGATGAGGAGACACACGAGACACGCACTTCGGCCGCCGATATTGTGCTGTCGACGCATTTGCGCCAGGAGCATCGTGTACCCTCAGATATACTTAAATCGCTGGAGCAACTGGTCGCCTACGCAGAGAACGACGATGATCCGGAGTTTCCGCTGCCTGCCCTGGACGATGTTTCACATCTGGCCCTCATCTCCCACAGCATTGTCGCATACCTATCGCATCTGGATCGACATCTTTTGCTGCGTGTGACTAATAGCATCTCGGGCGATGCCACACGCTGGCTTGGCGCATTGTTTCATTTTGGCAATGCCGCTAGTAGTTTCCATGCGGACAACGCCGATGCCGTCCTGCGAACCGTGCGCCTTGCAATTGTCGCTCGCTGTCCGGGCTATTTGGAAGGTGGAATACCGGCGCTGGCGCATCCATGCTTCTACATTTCGGACAATACGACGCCCGTGCGATTGCAATATGCGTGCCGGCAACTGGGCATATCGCTGGAAGCCATCAAAATCATACCGGAGGACAGTAAATACGGTACCATGGATCTGAGTCACCTGCAAAAACAGGTGCACCTAGATCTGGCCGCCAATCGCACGCCACTGCTGGTTGTTGCCGACATTGGGGCCTCGCTCTGCGGCTATGTGGACAATCTGCAGCTTTTGCGGGATGTCTGTAAGGCGCACAACATGTGGCTGCATGCCAGCGGCCATGGATTGGCCGCACTCGTTTGTGCCCAGCGGCCGGGCAATGTTCATGATGTCCTGCACTCTATGGCCGTCAATTTGGGCAGCTGGTTGGGCGTGCCCAGTCTGCCCATTGTGTTGCTTCACCGGCCGCTGCAGAACAGCGCATTGAGTGCCTTCGAATCAGACCCAATCCTTTCGCGGCGCTTAAGCGCCCTCTCTTTGTGGACCAGCCTGCAAGCACTCGGGCGGAAGGCAATCGCTGAGCGTTTACATGTGGCATTCCAGACATGCAGTATTCTATTCGAAATCGCCTCCAAATGCGAGGGAATTCGTGTGTTGGTAACGTAACAATTTCCATCTGTATATAGCTAGAATCCCTGGTGGATCTGAACATCCGGATACTTAATTTGACCAATAATAAATATTGTTATAATCATCTCGTTTAGAGAGTCTACTTGATCCAATCCCATCAGGTATATATATATATTCCTGATTAGTATCACAAGCCTGGTGCTCAATTCCGTTATGTTTTCAATTTGGCATCTGTTCAAATGGTCCAGTCGAAAATTCTCAAATGGGATATAACCTCATATAATAAGCACTTAAGCTCCACCTGTAATCGTCAGTAGTATGTTTAGTGATTTTAGTGGACGCTAGTGGAAAGCTATCAAAAGAAAAGATGAATTCGATGATTCATACTTACAAAATACGCTTACTAATATTGAGAACAAGATCAAGGATTTTCATTATAAAATAGCTTAGGCATATTAATTGAATGACACTGAGCCTCTAACCCGGATCAAAGGCAGGGTTGACATCTCAGCACACAAATTAAAATATTGACTACTATAATGTTTGCCTTTACTTCCCTTACAGAGTCACACGCCTGGTGCTCAAACGGGCGCCCCTCTGTCGGACATCATAAACAGTCCGTTTGATGTGAACGCCCTATTCGATGCTTCTGCTCCTGTGGTTGTCTATCAGTTCGATGGGAGCACAACGATTCCAATTACAGCTGGCGCGAAGCCCACTCCCGAAACCGGCCTCCGGCCACTGGAGAAAATGAACAATGCCTCGTATTTTGATCGCCTGAACTCCTGGCTGGGTCAGATACTGCAGCGCGACTGCCCCAATGTGAGTAGCTATCGCAATGTCACCCCTAGGGCAGCTTTGATTTCGGATTTCTGATTGGTTTCCAGTTTGACTTTGAGGTGATTGAGCACACGACGCATGGCAGCTGCATTCGTTACTGTCCGTTGGAGTTGGGTCTGGGCGAACAGCCGCCCAGCTCCGAAAATCTGGAGAGCTTTGCGCAAAGCCTGGAGGCGCACGTGGACATCCTGCGTGCCACAATCAAGCACAAGGCACGCTTTATGTATTTAGTTGAGCGGAGCGAGGTTCTTCGACTCGTTCCGCTGCCGGAGTGGGCGGGCATGGGCGGTGTGCGATTTGTGCCCGAGGGTTGGGAATCACTGCTAACGGATCAGGCTAAAACAGAGCTGAACAAACTCAACATTGATCTGGTGGAGGCGCTCAAGTCAACGGATAATGCCTTCTCGCTGGGAGAGGGCACAGACGGACTTATTTGTGTGCGCTTCGGCATGGTCACGCACGAGACGGAGGTGGAAGAGTTGCTCGACCTTGTCGTTACCGTCGGCAAGAGCGTGCAGGAGAACTCGCGCGTCCTCGACACCATGTCTGAAATTGTGAAGAAGGTAAAAACTTTACATGGAAATCGTACTTGCAATTGTGAATTACTTAAACCGTTACTGTTTTTTTTTTTTAATTTATTTTTTTTTACTTGAATCTGCAGGGCATTGAGGCGGCTACTGCGGATTTGCAGCGCGAATCGGAGGAGAAACTCTGGCAGGAGGGCATTTTGCGGCATGTACCAGTTGTGGGGCGCGTCTTCAACTGGTGGTCACCGCCCGCCAAGGAATCGGGTATAAAGGGTCGCAGCCTCAATTTGACACAGGGCGTTGTCGAGAGCACAGAGAACATTTACAAGTGAGTCCAATTGAATCCTGGGCTACTAAAATGAGCTATCCATCAGCCATTCAACTCTCCACAGATATCACATGCAAATATCGGGTGAAACAGCTCATCAGCTGCCAGCGAATCGTTCGCCACCGACGCCAATGATACAAACACCTGTGGTGTCCACTGCCGCACCGCCCATATTCCCAACTGTGGAGCCCGTAATTGCTGAAACACCCGAATCAGCTTCGCCGGTTGCTGCAACACCACCAGTTACGCTTATATCGGCAACAGCTTCAGCGGCAGCAGCAACAGCAGCGATTAGCAACCACGTGGATCGAGTGCGCACTGTCAGCCAGAGCAGTGCTGGATCCTCATCGGTGCCCGAACTGGTGGCTGTCAATAGTGCAATCAACAACAATAAATTACTAAATGACTTGGGCCGGGGACAAACAAACGAGGAGCAACGACAAGCTTAAGTAGCCCCAACTTATGACGCGCCTACGATTTGTCCATCTTAACTAAAAACAAACAAAAAACAAAACCTCCAAATGCAATTCTGTAATTCCAAAGAAATCTTAGAGGAGAGCAGAGAAATCGACGGATCTTTCGTTTACTTTTATGTATTTCTATCTATTGAATTATTTATCATTTATCTATTCTTATTCATTTATGAATAATCAATTATTATGTGTATTCCGTATATATACGAGTATATATATATATTTTATGTTGCCTTGTTGCTGTTGACGCTGTAGGGCGTTTCAATATCATTTTCAACGATTCCACTTATGCCTTGATTTTTGTCCCAATATTTAATTGAGTGTAGAAATAACTTGCACCATTCAGCCACTAAGAGAAGAAGCACATCAGTCGATAACGGTTGCTTAATAATTAAAATATACATACAAATATAATTTAATAAAGATATGTATATTAATATAAGTGCATAATACAAATGATAAATATATTTATTATACAAGTTGAAATAAAGTATGCTGCTGAACATGTGCACAATGATAAACGAAAAAAAGGATTTCGCATTTCAGATGAGTGAAAAGGGTATGGACTTACTTGTTGAATAATGCCTTGCTCTTCATTGCAGTGATATACAGTTTATCCCAACCAAACCCAAACGGAAACACATGAAAAAGAGCCGGGCCCATGGTGTAATTGAATTTTATGATGTTATTTTATTTGTATTAATATTTTTCGTTTTTTTGTTGTTTTTTTTTTTAGCGATTCTTACATTTGCCGCTTTTTGCTTGAATGAAATTTGTCGGGTCTTGTACGTTTGTTTTGTGTTTTTCTTGTAGTTTCTACTTTGCTGCGAATTAAATACCATCCCGTTCAATCGGTTCAGTTCCCGAATCCCATTTCTCATTGTCACGCCACTGGGCGAAATTGTGTTACAATCTTTTTTTTCCAATTTAACCGAATACTAATGTATTTTCTTTAATTTTTGTCTTGTCGCTTTTTGTATTAATTACAAGAATTTCGAACTTTGCTTAAGTTGTCTTTTTAAGTATTTTTTTGTTTTGTTTTAAGCTTATTCGTCTTTACCGTTTCTTTACATTGCCTTTAACTATTTGTGCATATACACTAAATGTATATGTTGTACAACATGATGTTGCTACGCTCTGCGACGACCAAAGCCAGCCGCTCCATTCTTAAAGTAACCTCAGCTCCTAAAATTTCGATTGTTTTTTGTTTTAATTTTTTGTGGTATTTTCCCTTTAATAACTACAACGCGTACGATGACAACATTTAACACAGAGATATATTTACGAGCTAATGTGTTATATACGTATATGTATGTATTTATGTATGTGTATATATAGCTTCGATCATCGATTCATCGGTCTTAAGTTCATTCTACACTTCATGTCCACCTATCCCAAAGTTCTTGTACTGTGGTCCAGCAACTCGTAATTTCTGTGTCAAAAGATCTCCTAGAATCTGTGGCTATTTTTCTTTAATCTATTTATTTGTATTTTAATTTTATTATTATTTTATCGTATCCTACCCTTGCAGATTATTTTAATAAATGCTTTATTGGTCGGTACGACGATCTGAGCTAATATCTCAACCTTAAAACTTTATAGAACTTGGCACATATGTATGCAGAACTCGTTGATTACATACATACATTTGTATCGAAACGAATTGCGATTGTCGCCTGTAAAAATAAAAACAAAAATTCCCTTTTTAAAGATACCTTCCAAAAACGGTGAACAAATTTGATTAAAAAAGAGACACTATCATGTGTAATAACTACTATTTTAACAATCGATTACAAATTGAACTGTTCCATGGAATTAGTTAATCATTACAAATTTAACACCGTTCTACACCGTTAAGATAAGATATGGCTTAAAATCAGTTGACTACATCTAGCAACTGCAATATGTATGTAATATATCTGCAAGGGTCTTCAATCTTTGGGCCAATCGAACATAACAAACTGCACCCTTTCGACTTTAGTACGCCTGAAAGTTGACGGGGAAAGGATGATGCGAGAGGGCTGCTATTCTCGTACCTTATCTTTCAATAATTTATAACATTATGGTATCGTAATTGTATATAAGTGAATAAAAAACTTGATTAGGTCGTTTCGTTTGAAGTTACTTTACAGATCTATACATACGCATTAATACTTAAAAGTTTAAAATTATCGAATAATTTTTCGAAATCGTTTCTGTTTCTGATTTCAGTTTTAATTTTACTGTCGATTTCATTTTTCGATTTCGCTTTATATTTGGTCATATATATATATATATATATGACATATATACATATGTATTATATAATTGATCATTCCCGATGTGGTCTACACTCAGTAGTAGTCTAGTAATAAATCCTTAGCTGTACTTTTATTTTTGTTATATTTTTATTTTATTAATATTATTGTTGTTGTATTAATGACTTTCTGACTTGTCGGGATGTGTTGAGGCGTCACACAGGTCTTTTATAGAATTCCACTAACAACTTGCCTAAATAACTTTACAAGGATTGAATGTGACAACTGCAGAATTCCCATCGGTTTCTTCGTATTTAGCTTCATATGTATACATGTATAAGCATATATGCATGTACATTTATATAACTTTGCAGTTTTATTTTGTTTTTGTTTTCGTTTTTGTGTCTTATGTTTATCGGTTGCAGTTTGATTCGGCTCAGCCGAATGTTGGGGCAGTACTTATATTTCTTTCATATTGCTATCTGATTACACACACGCTCTCCCAAAAGCTTAACTCGGGAAAGAGTATACTCCAGTTGGTTGCTTTTCGTTTGTTTTTCCTTCTTCTTTTTTGTTTCCTGCTACGCTTTGACTTCGGTTTATCTATTGCTATTAAATATACAGTTACTTGTATAGCTACATTTGTATATTGTATGTATTGTATTTATGTATGTATATGCCCACTCCGAATGTGCTAAGTGTTTTAGTTTTTAAATGTTTAATAAATGCATTGTTGCTAAGCTTACGTTTAATTACAATAAAATCGCAAGGCTAAACTAAACTGCTTAACTAACCGGATCTTAACTGGAGCACAACCTATTAACCCACAAGTCCACATAACCTTTTCGCCTTTTGACCATTCTTTATATGTATGTATTCAAAAAACATTAAAAAAAAAAAATATATATATATACTCGATAAAATGCCTAAAAGTGTTGCTCTCTTCAAATCTTTCTCGACTGTTCCGCCCTCTTAACTTTATTATGTAGTAAATTTAAATACTTGTTGTTTTCTGTTGGTTGTGAAGGTGAAGAGTGTTCCAGTTGCCGAAATTCTGCATTTTCATTTTCGTAATTTCATTGTATATATGTATAAATACATTTCAATATATAATGCTGTATATTACAAGATGTTGTCCCACATTTAGTTTTCCTCTTGGTTATTTTTCAAAACTCGTTACAATCAAAATTCCCTATTATCAAAAAGACTATTCGTAATACATGTGTGTCTAGTATATATGTTTTGTAAATGTCATAGATACATATGTATGCATGTGGGCGTGTATGTATGTGCTTGTATAAGAGTTAGCATGTGTGTGTGTGTGTGTATGTAAATATGTAGTATATATACAAAAGTCCAGTAGTGGGTTGTCTTTCAATCAGCTTTAAAGCATTTCTACTTTTTTCTTTTGTTTCTCGATTTTCGTTATATTTTTTTTTCTAGCCCTAAGTTGTAGGATGCATAAAAAAGGAATAAGGGTTCGTAATGTAAATCAAGAACCAAGGAACACTCAAATGCTATATGTGGATGTGGCACACTCTGTCGCTATATAGGTATATCCATCTTATAGCTCGGTTACCGCATAGTTGCTTTCATCAGTTATCGCCGGCGGCGGCGGCGGCAGATCGTCATCGTCATCCAGAATGCCGACGTGACCAGTGGATGAGGCTGTTGCCGTTGCAGAGCCACCATTGTGCAGAGCTAGTCCATTACCGGGCTTGCCATTTGCCGCTTGGACGCGTGACTTGGGAGGCGTTACGTCTACGCTGCCAGTGAGATGCGTCTGTGCCGCCTCCAGTGGTGGCGGTGGCAAGGTGGCATCATCATTGACAATACCACCAACACCTCCACCGCCGCTGCCATTAAGCAGCGCCGGATCGGGCTGAGCTGACGGCGGCGGTGGTGACGTGGGCGTGCCAATCCTTGGCGGCGGTATGGCCTTCATTTGCGGCGGCAACTTCATTGGTGGCCGCTGCAGTGTTCTGAAAAAACAGCGAAGCAATCGGAAGGTTTGTGGCGGCGCACATATTTTATGGTGTACTTACTTGGAGTAGTTTTGCGCCTGATGGTGGTGCTGCTGCTGCTGCTGATAGATAGACTCCACTTTAGGCTGCTCCGCATCCTTGGGTATCTCCGGCAGTGGGCAATTCAATATCGATGGCTTGTACTTGGGATCGAATTTTCCGCCTTGACGCAGAGTGGAGCATTTGTAAATTTGCTTATCGCGATCATAAATGCCCGTTTCTATAGTAGTGCTAATGGGCACTACTTCTGTCTCCGGCTGCTGCTGGTGCTGCTGCTGTTGCAACTGCTGCTGCAGCTGCAGCTGTTGCTGTTGCTGTGGCGATTTCAGCTGATGTTGCAACAACTGTTGCTGCTGCTGTTGCGATGGCGGCGGTGGCTGTTGATGCTGCTGTGAAGCCTGCTGCTGCTGCTGCTGATGTTGGTGGGCATGGGGATTGGGTGGGGGTTGCGATTGCACCGATGCCGCATGATGGTGTGCAGGTATTTGCGGACCACCCTGGCTATTCTGGCGTCGCATTGTCGCCAAATTGGACACATAAATGGATCCCTGGCTAACCGCCACCAGCGGCTGATAAATCGAATGCGGATTCCCATTGGGCGCCAACTGACCAGCCAAATGTGCCGGTATCTGCTGATAGATCTGACTCTGACCCGGCGGTGGCATATGATGCTGTTGTGCATGATGCGCCGCCGCAGCTGTCGTATACGTGCCATACTGTTGGGCCTGCGCCTGCTGCTGATGGTAGATGGCATGCTGGTGTTGTACGGCGGCGGCAACGGCTGCGGAATGCGAATGAGGATGGGTATGCGGATGCGCGTGCGGATGCTGATGCGGATGATGGCAGTAGATTGGCTGTGGACCCAATTGTTGTTGTTGTTGTTGTTGCTGCTGCTGCTGCTGATGTTGCTGAGAGTGAGCCTGGGCCTGGGCCTGAGCCTGGGCCTGAGCCTGGGCCTGGGCATGAGCATGGGCCTGCGCCTGTGCCACCTGGGCCTGTGAGGTGGGCGGAACGGAGGAAGCGGCGGCGGCAACGGCAGCGGCTGGCGACGATTTTCAGTAAAAGTCATTGGCTTCCAAAGTTTTGCATTGTTTGCTTAGGGTTGCATATTTACCGTTATTAGGACCTATAAAATGTACACACACAATTAGCAAGGCGGATGAGGAATCGGGTACGGATGTGGCGGATTCGTGGCAGTTGACATCGCGTCGAACGCATGGAATGACAATGACGCCAATGAGCATGAAAACCATACAAAAAAGATTTCTTAAATAAAAAAAATAATAAAATAAAAAGAATTTTTATTCAACTTTAAGATTTACATGGAACACGATTTTTCTGAACACACAACTGCAACTACGGACATTCTGCTCTAAAGTCAATTAGCATTTTGGATCTGGAGTCAACTAGATTTTTGAGCTTCTCAAATAGTTGGCTTTTAATAATTTTCTATGATTGTTATTTAGATGAACAGATGTAGAAGTAAAGAAATTGATTGATTCGCTAAGGCGAAATCTTTTCAAAAACATATTTTCTAGTTTTGAATAATAAATAAAAACATATATATGTATAAAATGAAGCGATTTGTTCATAAAGTATTTATTTATACATACATATATACATATATATATAAATAAGTACAGCTTCACACACTCAATAAATAATGCGTCGACAGAATAGAAGAGAAATGGAGATTAAGTGTGGAGGATGCTGGTGATGCTAATAGTGCTACTAACGAATTTGGTGGATGGTTGGATGAGGTTGGACAATTTGACGGCACTTGGCACTTACCTGTCATGTGGGTAGGGCTGTGATTGTGCGACGGCAGTCTGCCTAGCGTATGGGTGCCCATAGCCCTCATGTTCTGCTGAATGTGTGCGTGGGCCATCATCTCGTGCTGCTGTCGCTTGTTGGGATGTTGCAACGTGTGGGAGCCGCTGATCACCGGTGGACTAAAGTGCCTGCAATGAGAGCGCAATTTGCCCAAGCTGCAATTAGAACAGTCTTCGGATCACAAAACACCTACCCGTTATGATTGCGTGGCAACGTGCGTGCCGCATTCATCATCTGTTGATGATTCTGTGGAGCCGGATGTGAAATATACGATGGCTCGTCGACCTGCGCATAATCGTTACGCTTGCGTATATAGATCCAAGTGTGCGAGTCCACCCACACCATGATCGTCAGCAGTATGGCCGCTATGAAGCTGGCAATCAGCATCAGCACCAATCCGAGCAGGCCGCCCTCGCAGAGACCACGTGCAGCGGCAAGAAAATTATGATGGACCGCCTTGCAGTCGACAAGAGCGGTCAGCTGGGTGAGCAATCGCTCGCTGCTATTAAGATCGGCATTGACGGCGCCCAGTTTCGGTTGCAGACCAGAGCTCTTGAACAGCACCAGGGAGATCTTCATGACGGTGGCCATTGCGCTGCGTGCATTATTCAGCGAGTTCTGTGATTCGCGCAATCGTTGCGTAAATGGATTCGTGTGTCCGGGCTCGCATTGGGTATAGTGCAGCAGAACATTGGTGGGCAGATCACGGGGTGCGGTGGAGACAAGAAAATCGGCTGGACTAATGCAGAGATCACCCACCGCAACCGATGAAGACAAATACAGGCCGGACATTAGCCAGGAGCCAGTGACGGCCAGCAGGCCGCATACGCTAAACAGGATTAGGGCGCAGCGCGAATGCCGTGCCACGCCCACCAGCAAAACTGCACAGAGGACAAGCAACAGTGCCAGAGTTGCCACAGTACCGGGCCATCGTATCAGCTCCCATTGATCACCGCGCTGTACATTTGTGCAATAAAGATTAGGGTGCCAGCGAATAGTGTTAGCTAAGAATACTCACAGTGAGAAAGTGAGTCATCGAGATGCTCATCAACGGCCGTCGAATATCGCTAGCCGCATTCGTGGCCAGCGTCACATTCCCTTGGACAATATTCAGTGAGACGAAGAGTTTGGATAGCGCCGTCTGATTGGAGACCGGCTGATCGAAGATGTCCGCCAGTTCCACCAACTGCGGCCGTATGCGATTGGTCAGCGTGTTCTCGAGTATGTGCGTCTGATTCCGTATTGTCGTCACCAAATTGTCCACTTTGCGGCCAGCGGTTAACACCTCCAGCAGCCCATTGTGCAGATCATCATTCCCATACAGACCCAGCCCAATCGCCGCACAACACATAACCGTAACGATGGACAGGGCCACCTTAAGGCTGGTTATCGAGTGCGCCGGACGCGGTTTGCGGTCACAGCAGCGTGTCATCAAATAGAAAAGCAGTCCCAGCAGCGAGACAATCAACAGTGCTGCCGGCACCGATCCCAGGATGCCCAGGCTCTATGTTGAAGAAAAAAAAGTTGTGGGTGTATAAATATGAAAGGATAAAGCAGAATAAAATTATATACTCTATATATATATTGAATAAGAATTGGTTAACTAAAGTTTAGAAATTGTTAAATGATTAAAATGAGAAAATCGTAAAAAAAAATATGTGAAATGTAAAAAGCAAATTACAATTCGGAATCTTTCAAATCAAGAATGTATTGATACAATTTAGTATATGTATATGGGAGTATTTAAACGCAAAATTGATTCATTTATAATGTATCGATAAGATAATACAAAATATAAGCTCAAATAGTGCCAATCGGTTATCATTAGTTAAAAACTGATTTTTAATGCAATGAAATCTCGATATCTGATCTCAATTCAATTCAATTTTCTCAAGCGTGCACAAGCTTTTTTAACTAACTTTAAGAAACAACACCTTTTGCCTATGTGTATTTAATATTTTTGTACATAGTTAAAAATTGATGTTTTCTTTATTTAAAATTTGTAACAAAAATTTAGGTGGGCTTACCTCCAAATAGATCTCATCATTGGGCCGGAAAGTGCTGTTGATTTTGTGGAACGTGATGTTGTAGTGAGGCAGTGCATGTAGCAGCTTGGCTATCACCGGCACTTTGTACTGATCCGTGAACTCGTGATAGTCGCCCATCCTGGTAATGGGATTCAATACGTCTAATGCGTACTAAGCGACTGGTCCTTTTTCGCGTTTGTAAAGCGATTGAAGTGCTGCGAAGATTTTAGATGGAAATGGAAACGGAGTGGAGTGCGTTGCTCCTGATGGCCGTCGCCGTCGTCGTCGTGCTCTGGGGACAGAGTTCTAAACTCTTGACATGAAATTGTTGCACACTGTGACAGCAAGGAAGCACAATTAGTTCACGACGCAATCGATGAAGCTCATTCAAAAATTTTAGGCGTGGTTTGGCACGTTCCAGCATACATACACAGTGGTGTGTGTGTGGGTGTGGATGTGCACGAATATGGAACGCAACTTGGATGCATAGTGTGTGTATGCAATATACACACACACATGTACATTGTGTACATATATGTATTATTAGCTGTGATAAAGCAAAACGGTCTTAACACCAATTTTTCTCAAGCACTTTTCAAGTCTGTTAACAAAAAAATACCATTACCACGTTCATCATATTATTACTTTTCACAATTCCATTCAGATTAAATGAAGCAGGCAGCAACAGCACAAATGAACGTTGCTACATAAGAACCTAATGAGATAAAGTTCCTTAAACAAGATTCACTAGAGTCGACTTCGAGCACTTTGTCCTTTTCACGAGCAGAGCTATTACACATTTTCACTTTTTTGGGTATTCAGAGCACGCAATTTATTATTAAAGAAGCATGTGGGGGCGTTCGCTTGGAGCCCAAAATGAGCCATGTTGCAGTACTTTAATTAAAAATTGTCGGTGCAACGCTTTCGTACTTGGTTCCTATTCCCATTTTTTTTTCACACAACTCCTTATGAGCACACGAACATACGCACACACACCCTTAAATCGCAGCTTCGGCCCGCACGCTCCGCTCATGGTGATGTGCTCTCTGTTATTGATGCTGCGGCTGCCCAGCGCAATGGCAATTTTGTCCACTTGTCTTCTTCTTTCTTGGGCTTGCTCTGGCTGACAACAAAAACGGCAAACGGGACAAAATACGAGTACACGACCACGAGTACATGTGCGAGTAAGAGTACGAGCAACGGTACAAAAGTTAATGGCAAGGCCCTCCCTCTCTATCTCTCTCTCTCTCTCACAGTGCACTCACTATTGCTCTCTCTCTCTCTCTCTCTTTCCGACTAATTCTCTCTCGCTAACCTCTCTCAGCCACTTGCGCGCTTCATTGTTGTTGCTGCTGCCTCTGCTGCTGCTCCCGTTATTGTTGCTTTCTCCTGTTCCTGGTCCGGGGATCTCTGTACGTGTGTGTGTGTCTGTGTATCTATTGATTAAAAGTTCACTCTGCTTCCTTATACCTTATGCTTAGTCCCGCATTGTGCAGAAACTGGTAAATGCCGCGCTTACCCCTGCCCCAGAAACTGCCCTACCATCTGAGGCAAAGTGCAGCCAGCTATCTGAACTCAGGGCAGCATCTTGCGCTTATTTAGCTGTAGTTGCGGCTTTTTACACTCTTAGCCCAAAAGGGACAAATGCAACATTTGACATTTTTTGCTTGAAGCATCCATCAGCAGCCCACACGCCCACTACGCATGTGTGTGTCTCTATACATATATATATATATATATATATACATAATTATATAAATATATACTTAAAATATCTATCCTTGATAGAGTAGTTTTTTTTGGGCACGGGAACTTACACACACACACACACACGCCCACGAATTTGAGATTTAAATTTTGTTGCTTAGGGTTTGAATAATATTGCTGCTTTGCTAAATAGAAGAGCCTGCATAGTATTTAGATGTATTTGTGTGTGTAAAACATACACACGCAAACATACACTACACATTTGTGCAATTGAGTGCATTTAAATAGTTTGCATTTATTTTACGTGTCGCATTTTGATTACCAGCGCCGAGCAGCGCATTCCAAAAACAAAAGGAAAGAAGAAAACACTCCCTTTTTCGGCAAATGGGTACACAATTTTTCACAACAAACAAAGCTGAAGACTTGAAGCTCGGCGTTCGTCGCATTCGCTTTCGCATCCTGCTTACTTTTAAATTTTTGCTTGCCACAAAGCGACAAAACGGGATTTTAAAAGTCCGCGTAGCACTTTATTTCACATCTTTTCGCATTTCGATTAGTGTTTAATCAAATTAAATTGTTTTATAAATGTGTAGGTATTTAATTTTTTTATTTTATTTTATTTAGTTTATTTCTACTTGCAACGTTGTCGGGACAAAAGTCCTGCAGGAACTTCACATTCCAAAGACTGAGAGAAGTATGAAAATTGTTGGACTTTCACTTGGTCACACCCTCTAGAATATGCATACGATGTTGATATTCCATAGAGGGTTCGCTTAGCAGTTACAGGATAACAGGAGACTGAAGTCCTTTCCGTGCACTTGCGCTAAATGCTGCTCATTTTGCCACCCCCTCAAAATAACACACGACCAGTGTGTACTTACCTAAGGCAAAATTATCGGTATTACAACCCACACAAATGTACACACTGGCCGCATAATCTAATTGGATTTGATGAAAGTTGAGGGGTTCGAACAAAAACAGACTTTTTAGTGCATTGTCGGTTCTAACTATGTACATTTGTTTAATGTTTACAAAGAAACCTAAGGTTTGATGTATGCCACAGCTTACGTATGATTACTGCTCACTGCCTGTTCGATAATTGCAGTGCTATCAATTTGCCGAAGCAACATTTGACTCTTCGCTGATTAGCTGATTTGTTTCTGACCTGTTGACATCGGTCCGTTACGGTCTGCAAAGAAAGGAAGGTATATGTTTGAGGAGTTAGATATCGTCCTGCATAAAGTTGATTTCTTTGAGTGACTCAGATACGTTGTAGCACAACGGCAGATCTACATATGATAATACGAAAATACGAATTAAATACGAAATCTTAATATGAAAAGCAATGAACTGCTCAAAACGCACTTCCAAATTAAATAACATAATATCGATAAGTACATTCCATCATAATCTACCTGAAACTATTGCAGTATGTCTAAAAATATCAAGTTCTAATGATCGATGTGGTCGATACAAATATCGATAGTTTTGCCATCACTAGAATAGGTAAAGGCACTTACTCATTGAAATAGCAATAACAAGAACGGGGCTCGCAGCCGTTTTCTTCGTGTCCGTGACGCAAAGTTCTTAATTTTATGATATTCACAACTCCCGCACAAGAAGACGAAGAAGCAGCCGCAACCGCAGAGTGCGCAACATAACCAGGATGAGTGTTTTACCGTTCGTTCGCGGCGTTGATTTTACGAAAAATGATTTCAGCGTAAGTATTGTTGTTGCTGCTGCTATTGCTGTTGTTGTTGTTGTGTGGCTAAATGCGGAATGTAAATGCAAATGCTAAATAAAGTTCTAGCCGCTGGCTGCTGCAGCTGCACAAGCGGGTCAACCCCGCAATCATTAGCGCTTCACTCACTGCTCCAAATAAGAGAAATAAAATAAAATTAAAAAATATCTAACCATTCACTGCGAATTTGTCATCAGCGTACAACGCTCAGCTGCTGCAGCTGCTGACGTTTACGGTTACTGCGACTGCGACTGCGACTGCGACATAGTTATTGTCTTTTGTTTACATTCGTAGACAACAAAAAAAGGAAACAAAATATTGAATATCGCTATTTTATGTTGGTTTGTTTGTTTATTTTGCAGAAAACATTCCCCAGTTCGATGCGGCAAATGTCGCGGGTCCAGTGGCTAACACTGGACCACACACAGCTCCATCAAATACCCGAGGAGCTGGGCCACCTGCAGAAGTTAGAGCACCTATCCCTGAATCACAATCAGCTGGAAAAGCTCTTTGGCGAGTTAACGGAGCTGACATGCCTGCGTTCGTTGGATCTACGTCATAATCATTTAAAGAGCAGCGGAATACCGCCCGAGCTCTTCCATTTGGAGGAGCTGACCACGTTAGATCTATCGCACAACCGATTGAAGGAGGTGCCCGAAGGCCTGGAGCGTGCCAAGAGTTTGATTGTGCTCAATCTTAGCTCCAATCAAATAGAGAGCATACCCACCGCCCTCTTCATCCATCTGACTGATCTGCTGTTTCTGGATCTATCGCACAATCGATTGGAAACGCTGCCGCCGCAGACGCGCCGCTTGATAAATCTGAAGACGCTGGACTTGTCTCACAATCCGCTGGAGCTGTTCCAGCTGCGCCAGTTGCCCTCGCTGCAGAGTCTCGAGGTGCTCAACATGAGCTGCACGCAGCGCACGCTGCTCAATTTCCCCACCAGCATCGATAGTTTGGCCAATCTTGTCGAGCTGGATCTATCGCACAACGCACTGCCCAAGTTGCCCGATTGCGTGTACAATGTGGTCACCCTCGTCCGCCTCAATCTCAGCGACAATGAGATAAACGAGCTGAGCACCAACCTCGAACATTGGCAGCGTCTCGAATCGCTCAACTTGTCCCGCAATCAGCTGGCCGCCCTGCCTGCCGCCCTCTGCAAGTTGTCCCGGCTGCGTCGCCTCTTTGTCAATGATAACAAACTGAACTTTGAGGGCATACCGTCGGGAATTGGCAAGCTGGGCACCCTCGAATGCTTCTCGGCGGCCAACAATCTGCTAGAGATGGTGCCCGAAGGACTCTGCCGTTGCGGTGCACTCAAGCAGCTGAATTTGAGTAGCAATCGATTGATCACACTGCCGGATGCCATACATCTGCTGGAGGGGCTAGATCAATTAGATTTGCGTGACAATCCGGAGCTGGTGATGCCGCCGAAGCCGAGTGAGGCGAGCAAGGCGACCAGTCTGGAGTTCTATAACATTGATTTCTCGCTGCAGACGCAACTGCGTCTGGCTGGGGCCGTTGTGCCGCCTTCAATGCCGGCTACATCGACGCCGAAGGATGCAACGGCACGAAAGATTCGATTGCGTCGTGGGCCGCGTGCGGAGAATGGTCAAGATGGTGGGCAGGATGCGGCCAAGGTGCTCAAGGGCATGAAGGATGTCGCCAAGGATAAGAATAAGGATGATGGCGATGCAGTGACAACGGAATCATTGAAACCAAAACGCTGGGACGAATCGCTAGAGAAGCCACAGCTGGACTATTCGAAATTCTTTGAAAAAGAAGATGGCCAGCTACCGGGCCTAACCATCTGGGAGATTGAGAACTTTCTGCCCAACAAAATCGAGGATGTGGTACATGGTAAATTCTATGAGGCTGACTGCTATATTGTCCTGAAAACGCAATTCGATGAGCTGCACACACTCAACTGGGAGATTTACTTCTGGATAGGCAATGAGGCGACTCTCGATAAGCGCGCCTGTGCCGCCATCCATGCTGTGAACTTGCGCAATTATTTGGGCGCCCGTTGTCGCACCATACGGGAGGAGCAGGGCGATGAATCCGATGAGTTTCTCGCCCTCTTCGACACGGAGATCATTTACATTGAGGGCGGACGCACTGCGACCGGTTTTTTTACGATCGAGGAGATGATACACATAACGCGGCTATATCTGGTCCATGCGTATGGGGCTAGCATACATCTGGAGCCCGTTGCTATGGTGCTGCAATCGCTGGATCCGCGCCACGCCTTTGTTCTCGATGTGGGCACCCGCATCCACATCTGGCTGGGCAAACGTTCGAAGAACACGCTCAACTCCAAGGCGCGCCTAATGGCCGAGAAGATCAATAAGACGGAGCGGAAAAACAAATGCGACATTCTCGTTGATCTGCAGGGCGAGGAGTGTCAGGAATTCTGGGACGCATTCGATATACTGCCCGAGGAGGTGGCCGATTTGCCAGCAGTCGAAGAACACATCGATGACAACTATGCGCCAGTGCGTCCGCGACTTTACCAGGTGCAGTTGGGCATGGGCTATCTGGAGCTGCCGCAGGTGGAGCTGCCGCAACAGAAGCTAAGCCATACACTGCTCAATAGCAAGCACGTCTACATTCTCGACTGTCAGACGGATCTGTTCGTTTGGTTTGGCAAGAAGTCGACACGATTGGTCCGTGCTGCCGCCGTTAAGTTAAGCCGCGAGCTCTTCAATATGCTGGAGCGGCCGGAATGTGCGCTCGTCATGCGCGTCAGCGAGGGCAATGAAATGCAAATCTTTCGCACCAAATTCCCCGGATGGGATGAGGTGATGGCTGTTGATTTTACGCGGACAGCCAAATCGGTGGCCAAGACGGGCGCAAATCTGACGCAGTGGGCCCGCCAGCAGGAGACACGCACAGATCTGGCTGCGCTGTTCATGCCACGCCAGAACGCTATGCCGCTGGCCGAGGCCGAACAGCTGGAGGAGGAATGGAACTACGATCTCGAGATGATGGAGGCATTTGTGCTCGAGAACAAAAAGTTTGTGCGCTTGCCCGAGGAGGAGCTAGGCCATTTCTATACCGGTGAATGCTATGTGTTCCTCTGTCGCTACTGCATACCTGTTGACGTTGAAGTCGATGCTTGCCAGAACGGCACCGATTCCAATCCCAATCTTGATGCGGAAGCGGACAGCAAATCACAGACTGCGCCGCCCGAGGATGAGATCGAGTGTGTTGTATATTTCTGGCAGGGACGCAATGCCGGCAACATGGGCTGGCTAACTTTCACATTTACGCTGCAAAAGAAGTTCAAGGCCATGTTCGGTGAGGAGTTGGAGGTGATGCGCATCTTTCAACAGCAGGAGAACCTCAAATTTATGTCGCACTTTAAGCGAAAGTTTATCATTCACACGGGCAAGCGCAAAGACAAATCCCTAACGCCCGATGGCAAACCAGCCGTTGAGTTCTTCCATTTGCGTTCTAATGGTGGTGCCTTAACCACACGACTCATACAAATTCAGCCGGATGCAGTGCATCTTAACTCGGCATTTTGGTGAGTTGTTCACTTTTGCTTTTACCTTTCCGGTTTCTGTTTGCAATTTGTCCTCAAATTTATTTCATATATTCACCTCATTTTAAGTTCTTTACCTTCTTGTAGCGTCTGGAATTCCTGCTACTACTCTAATGATTAATTTTATGAGCAATACAACTAATGAAAATTGAAAACTTAGTCAGTCCAATGAAAAAAAAAACGATTTATATATTTAAAGTGCTCTTCTTCTTGCATTGAATACAATTCAGTTCAATATCTCTGACCCTAAGTAACTGGCTACAAACACGTGTACATACATACACATACATATGTATGTAACACACGCAGTCGCATGTAGCGGCGCTCTGCAGAATACACACAAAAACATATTGACGCTCGCGGCGATTATCATGCCATCTCTTTCTCAAACATGCGTTCGAATATTTATACATGCAGAAAATGCTTGCGACTGCTGAAATAAATGAGATCAATATGAGAATATATTTTCAACCATTACTTGTGTGGTACTTATCCGATCTTAACGATAGTTAACGATGAAATAAAGCAATCTTGATCTGCGCCTGGTATTCGAAAACCTATATTCCAAATTTGAAGTCTCTAGCTCCTATAGTCTCTGAGTGTGTTTACACAGACGGACGGACGGACATAGCTACATCGACTCCGCTGTTGATTCTGATCAAGATTATATATACTCGTATACTTTATGGGGTCGAAGATACTTCCTTCCGCCTGTTGTATAAATTTGCACAAAACCATTAGACCCTTTTTAGCCAAACTTGATCTGCGCCGGATATATGACAACCTACATATATTCCACATTTGTCTAGCTGTTATAGTTTCTGAGATCCGGGTGTTCATACAGACGGACGGACAGCAGTACATGGCTATATCGACTCAACTGTTGATCCTGATCAAGAATATATATACATTATGGGGCCGCAGATGCTCTCTTCTGCCTGTTACGTACATTTGCAACAAACCATTTACTAAACCATTACCCATTTTTTTTGGGTTCAGGGTAAAAAAAGTAAAATCTCAACAACTAGCATTACGTATACCGAATTAGAGTTTATAAACCGGTTCGATTTGTATTTTAATGATCTGCCTCGCCCTTAGCTATATACTTCATGTGCCATTCGAAACGGATGACGAGTCACAGTCGGGCATTGTGTACGTCTGGCTGGGCAGTAAGGCATGCAACGAGGAGGCAAAACTGATCCAGGAGGTTGCTGAGCAGATGTTCAACAGTCCCTGGGTTAGCCTGCAGGTGAGTAACTAAATCCCAATCAATGTCATTATATATAGATATATATAAATTGTATACACAACAGATACTCAATGAGGGCGACGAGCCGGAGAACTTCTTTTGGGTAGCGCTCGGAGGTCGCAAGCCATACGACACGGATGCTGAATATATGAACTATACGCGACTGTTTCGCTGTTCCAACGAGCGGGGTTATTATACGGTGTGCAGACTTCTGTCAGGATGATTTGGCCGATGACGATATTATGATACTCGACAATGGCGAGCATGTCTTCCTTTGGATGGGACCGCGTTGCAGCGAGGTGGAGGTGAAGCTGGCATACAAATCGGCTCAGGTCTACATACAGCATATGCGCATCAAGCAGCCGGAGCGGCCGCGCAAGCTCTTCCTCACGATGAAGAACAAGGAATCGAGACGCTTCACAAAGTGCTTCCATGGCTGGAGTGCATTCAAGGTGTACATTTAAGAAAGCCATGACAGTGTAGCCGCCAGACATGACAATTTTGGACTGCAATTTATACAAAAACACACACACGAACACACATACACACGAACACTCACACACACACGAACACACGTGCTCACATGCAGCAAATGTTTGTACTTTTATAATGTATTTAATTGTTTTATTATTATTTTTTTTTTTAATATCGCCGCCCAATTTAATGAATTAACTTACCGCTCGCCTCTGCGTACGCAAAGTATTCTTTTTATCTATATGTGTTTATATAGCTATTGTATGTACTGCTACTTATTATATACATATTTATATGCTGAGCCGACAAAACTTTTTGTGCTAGTCCTGATGGTGTTATCCTCAGAAACGAAACGTTAATTAAATCAAATCCAAGCAATTGTTAATTGCACAATGACTTGCTGCTTGCAAAAATTCGCCAACAAATTGTACAAAATCATATTTATTGCAATTAACCAGTTATACAATGAAAGTAAATAAAAATGCTAATTTATAACTATATATATCCTGATCTGAGAACTTGTGGGATGGTCCGGATGGGGCTGAGCTAAGGCCACCATGCGGGTTGCGGATAGCGAATGGCCCCAAGAGACCCAGCAGCACTCTGACGGCGCCAATGGACACCCCTAAAATGATGTGCCCGGCGGCTAAGGGTGTTGCACGCGGTTCAGTTAGGGTGCGTGTGTTGGCAAAAAAACCTCAGGAAGCCCTGGGGTTGCGCCCGAGCACGTCTCCAGCACCAACCGAACTTTCCTCCATGAGGAAAAGTATTAATTTTACTATCCTTTAAGAATTTCTCACGAGGGATTGCGTTCCGATAGCTGTGCAGGCTAGTGGAAACGCAGCCCCCTTAGTAGCACTGCCAGCATACTTTGCAGGAGATGGAACCTGCGCACGTGCCTTCGTCAGCATATTCTACAAGAAGTCCACCGTGGGACCCAAATGGACAACTGACACCACCACTAGCCTCCGTCAGCGCATTCCACTAGAGGGCCAGTGTTCAAGTATGAACATGTGACGCTCTCAGCTGCTGATAGCTGGCTCATGCAGCCCCCTCAAAATTAGGCACTTGAGGCTGGCTTGCATGGTGTCAAGCTATTTTTAGAGGGCTTAGAGGAGATGCACTCGATGGAGTGAGATAGCGGTCGCCTTACAAACGGCCGCGCTCGATAGGGGTCGCCTTACAAGTGCCTATGTATTTAGATTTAAACATTTTATATAAATAAAGGACCTGTTCGTCAGAGCAGGCAGTTTGAAATTAAACATCGACTCTTCGTGTCTAATCATTCGTTAGACCTTTTGGTCCTTCGAGCCGGATACAGAGTTCGTTGAATCTGTATAAATAGTTGCACATTAATGTAGTGTGCATTAATGTAGTTCAAGTGAATATGTTGTGGAAAAAGCAGCAGGAGCTGCTAAAAATGGAGCCGTCCACATCAAAAAAAGAGATTGGTGGACGGTCCGAAAAAATTATTAAGTCTTCCAAAGAGGAGACAAAGAGGAGTCCTACGGAGGTCCTTCTGGAGGAATTAGATATGAGTGCCAGCTACGAGATGCAATGTATGCTGCCAAAAGCTGCTTGGAGAATCCGGCGATAGACCAGTTTCGGACTAGCAAGAGCTGGTTAAGGATTCGTATGAAGCCCGTGCCAAATATCCTATCATCGATTGGTAGGGATTACGAATCATGGGCGTTCGATCATGATGCCATGAAAGAACTTTCGATGTTGATTATTTGCTATATCGAATCGATACATAACTATTGATTCTATCAAATGCATCGAACCAGGAATATCCCATGAGAAAAGCTTCAAAGGTGGATATACCTCAATTCAACGGAAAAGCTAAGGAGCAGTACAAAGGGTTGCTGCGCGTAAAGTATGACCAGCTGCGTCAACAGGAGAAAGCTCGGCAGATGTACGCGAAAAGTATGAACTGGAATGCAAACTTAGCTCTATGGAGGAACGCAATCGTGTGGATCGCGATGACTCTGCACGCACTCTGGCGCGCCAGATCGCAGAGGCAGAGCTTGCCAAGGTGCGGGCCGTGCTCGAAAAGTCGCATAGGACTCGCAACGATGCCGAAGAGGCATGCAAGGCGCAACTGAAGGATGCGCAAACAGAGTTGGAACAACTCAAGGCGGATTCACCTGACAAGACACTAATCAAATAGTTACGTAATCAGCTAAAGAATGCTGACTCTGCACTCACGCTGGCCATGAAGGCACGCCAGACCGCAAAGGCAGACCTTGCCGAGGTGCAGGCCGTGGTTGAAAATTCGCATAGTGCTCGCAATGATGCCGAGGAGTGTGCAAATGTGGCACATTGCGATTGCACCAAATTGCAGGCCCAGATCAAGAAGAACGAAAAGCAGCTGAACAAGTTGATGAAGAAGTACAACGTCACCATCGAGCAGGTGGCGAAGCTGCAGCATGAACTGGACAATGCGGAAAATATTGGTGATCCCTCTTTGGCTGTCATGTCTAAGCGTTTGGAAATGCGCACCAAGGAGCTGGAGTCGCTACTAGAACTGGAGCAAGCTACACGGGAGTTTCAAGTGGGGGGGAGGCTAATTATAGGAACTTATGCAAAAGCATAGAAAGAGTAGAGCTAGGGTGGTCGTCATCCCCAAGGCAGGGAAGAAAGACGTCACCACCCCAAAGTCCTTCAGACCCATCAGCTTAACATCGTTTTTATTGAAAACGTTGTGGATACTCGCATTGCACAGGGTCCACGTAGAAAATGCGATATCAAAGTGCTCCAAGGCGCTTTATATATGTCGCAGCAGCAGCCGGCAAATCATGGGGTACATCACCAAAGATAATAAGATGGCTATACCCAATGGTAGTAAGATGGCTATACCCAAACGGAGTAATAGCATGGGGGGATAGGGCGCGGCTAACAACCGTGCAAAGACAGTTGCTAAAACTGCAAAGAATGGCCTGGGTATGTATGACAGGGGCAATGTGCCCCTGCCCCACAATGGCCTTGGAAGCCTTAATGGAGCTCACGCCACTCCACCACACCATTAGGCTCCAACAGAAAGCAACGCTTTTAAGGAGGGAGCTGAGGGAGTTGGGAGCAATCACATCCTTTTTTTTTTTAATGTAGCAATTTAATTTAATATTAATCAACCTAATGAAAGGTTATAAAATATTGTTTTGTACAAAGTATAAATAATAACAGGGAATTTAAAATTAAATAACGTAAACATATAACTGGATTTAACATTTTCCAATATCACATAACATCTATTATAAGATCAAATATAACATTGTTGCACAATAACGTTAACAATTAGCGTCCAGCTGTCCAGAGTCCCTGGGAAAGCACAGCATATTTCAAGCTGAGGTGTGTGCGATAGGGAGATGTGCGGGTTTTAACTTAAAGCGATACTATCAGAACGCGAATATATCCATCCTATCCGATAGTCAAGCTGCAATAAATGCTTTAAATGGGACGAAAATAACATCCAAAGTAGTCCACGAAGTAAGATCCAAGCTTGACCAACTCGAACACAGTAGGCTCACCCTAAGATGGGTTCCGGGTCACAGCGGGGAATGAAGAGGCTGACAAGCAAGCAAGAATGGGGGCAGAGAGCCCCATGATAGGCCCTGAATCGTATTGCGGCGTAGGAAGATACACAATACGGCTACAAATCAGGGACGAAGAAAGACAGATGCGGGCACGGAGCTGGGCAGAGGCACCAGGACTCCGACAAGCCAGAAGTCTCCTAGGTGGCTATAATCAAAAGCGATTTAAGCAAATGATATCCATGGAAAAGAATAGACACAGAATACTCACAGGTCTACTGACAGGACATTGTAGACTGAGAAGTCAGCTAACCAAATTAGGTATTTATAGCAACGATGTATGCAGGTTTTGCGTATACGAGGAGGAATCCTCGACGCACATCCTAGCAGAATGCGTCGCCTTAACCAGGAAAAGATGCAGCATCCTAGGGCAGTATATTATGAGGCTCAAGGACATAGAAACCCTCAACCCAACAATGATCCTGGCATTCGTGCAGGAGTTGGGATTGATGGAAGAAGTGTAGGCTCAATAAGGTGACACAATAGACCTTATAGGTCGCACTGCTAACTTTTCCCCAATTATAATAATAATAATACATTTTTATTTTGTTATTTGGATTCCAAAGTAAATCATTTTTGGAATCGAATTACCATTCGATTGAGTACAGCCTCAATATTTACATATATCTGCACGGGTACATATGAGCATTTTAAATCACATTTTGAAATGAGAGCATGCGCAGGCGTGTTTCGTATGCCGAATACAAATAAATCGCTGAGGGATTCCCTCGTCGTTGCAAACAAAATTATATCCAGTGGATCTAATCCAGGCCGTTGTTGTGGATGATCCGACATTTTTCTCCTTGTTCACGCCACACGTAAACTCAGCCGCCAAGAGACAAGACCTGCCTCAATTCGATTTTCTTTGTCATGTGCAAAATTCACCCTAACCCACAAAACGCCACCTTGTGGTAAAGGTGGTCACCGGAAGTTGGGGCCTCGCCAACCCTGCCAGCCTGTTTCTTAATTTCGGCAATGTGGTCCTTTACTATTCCCTTTGAATAATGGTATGCGATAGCTGCATATCGATATGTACCGCAAATGCAACACATTTAATTGCAAATTATTGCCGCGTCAAAAATTATTATCGAGTTAATTCCGATTAAATCGTGCTGCTTAAATTAATATATCGATGGTTCATTTCAACTCACATCACTAAACGGCGTCGTTGTGCATGGAGTAGATGCTAAATTTTTTTGGTCGCCATCAATTTTTGTTTAAGGCAAATGTTGTGACTGTGGTGAATGAATTGAAAAGCGTTAATTCCGATACAAATCTCTAAGCATATATCTATGTTCGTATGGATGTAATTGGATAATTGTAATTTACAACTCAACCGCATCTCTGTCACTATAGTAAAGTAAAAATTCCTTGTATTTTTTTTTTGCTTGTCAGTTTTTGTCAAAGTTAGTTGTCGCAGCTGAGGTAAGTTGCAAATGCACGCAACTGCAGAAGCGCATACTCAAGACTTAATCATCAATTGTTAAGCATTTGTTATTGTCTGTTTGGCGTATTCCCTTGCTGCACACACTATCCACACATACTCAGCGCACAAAATGGATCTGTTTGATATGGTGAGAAAAGCACCGCCACCGAAGACAGTGCGGGCACGTGCAGGCAGTGGTAAGTGGCGACAAATCAGTTCAAATAATTTAATCATAAATACAATTGCAGAAGTGTCGGACGATGATATTGAGGTTGGAGGTGCACAGGGTGAGTCAAAAAATGAGAATCGTAGAAGCGGCAAATATTTAGTACGAATTTTGATAGAAGACGGAAAGATGACATTGAGCCTGGGTAAAAATGCCAATTCCAAGACAATTGAGACTAATTTGATTGATGATGATGATGGTGACGACGACGACGACGATGCCAATGACGGGAATGATGGGAATGGCACCGATGATGTCGATAAAGCGGGTGAGGATGACCAGCCACGGCCAATGCCGTTCAAGACGAAGGCTCAACAAAAAATGTTTGCAGAATTGCCGTTGCCTGCAAAGCATCAACAACAGATCGGCATCAAACCGTGCTTTGTGCGCATCAATCGCTTGACCCAATCAAAGATTGACCGTCTAACAGCAACCTTATCCCAAAAAAAATCAAATAAACGCGGTCGGCCCCGCAAGTCTGCAGAAGCTCCGTCGTCGAATAATTCACGTAAGCCAAACAGCAGGAATAGAAACAGGAGCAACAAGGACCACATTGCTCTTAACATTAACGTGCCCAGACTGCAAAACAGTTCCAAGCAAGTTAGCCGAGTCCACACACCACCGCCAAATCTAATGCGTAGCCCAAAAAACATCCGGCCACCATTTGTCAGCAGTGAAATGGTACGTCGCTACGGTGCCCGTTGCTTCAATTTTGTGGTGAAGGTGAAGCGCATAAGGGACTTGACCAGCTCTTTGCCGAAGCGTATAAATAAATCTGTTTCGTTCAACGAAGCAGTAGAGATATTAGGCAGCAAGCCGCGCGAATCTTCATCCACTTCTGGTGGCCACAAGTGCTATTCAGTACCGACGCGTCTGCAACGAGTCGATGCCACTGGTAATGTTGTTGAGGACATTAACCTTGGGCACAATATGTCACTGGAATCCAGTCGCACTAAATTATCGCATAACAAGCGGGGTGCTCCATCCTCCTGCATCGACGGGAGGCAACCCAAATTGGAAAAACGTCTGTCTACATGCGTTCCAGTCACTGGCTTGGCCAGTGTGCGCATCGAGGACAGCCAGGATGAGCCAACTAGCAACGAACCTGGTGACGAGTATATCGGTATGTTTCCAGCGTTGTCCAAAATTCCGCCTAAAGCAAGTCTTTTTCCTATAGTGCCGAACGATGTGTCCGATAACAAAGCGCACGGTGTGCGGCGCGCTCGCACTTCACATCTCGTGAAACGGTTCTCGTCGACCACCACAGTGAGCGATGAGGAGGACACAGCAGAGCCAGCATCTACGGAGCGAAATTTGTCAACAAAAGAGCCAAAAGCGTCACTTAAAGAGCAAAAGTCACCAGCTAGGGAGAAAAAGTCGTCAACCAAGGAGAAACAGGAGCCAGCAGAGCACATGGCTAAGCATCTGCAGTCAAAACTAAAAACGCAGCCTGTTGAGCCTGTACAAAATGGTGTGAATCCAGAGTCGACGCCGGAGCTGACGCTCGCCATCATAGAAGATGTGACATCATCGGATGACATATTGGAGATACAAACATCTGACCAAGATGTCCGAGATCTGTACACTCCTACATCGCGCCAAACCACCCCGGAACTGCTGCGTTTCGAATCCCCCGATTCCGATTACAGTATCAAGTCGAATACCGAAACGGTTGGCAACCGCAAAACATTACATATTGTAGACCGCATACCGTCGCCATCCACACCCTGTAACGATTTGACACCACCCGCTGCATCCAACATACTTAACAGCTCAACTAACTCCATCAACATATCAATAGGCTCGCCGATTGGTGAAATACCCAATTTGGATGACGATGAACTTTTCTTGTGGGTGCGTATGTCATCCGCTTATCTCTCTGCTTATCCAACAGAATCCATTTATGTCGGGAGACAGTTATAGTTATTGGATATATTCATATAAAAAAAAAACGCAAATAATCGACTGATATCGAATTTGCCAATATCTGATTATTTATTTATCGCTTTATATGTCTATATACATTTATGTCAGTCACTTTCGAGTAGAGCACTATAGCTATCTGCTAATTTTGTATTGTTCTTTTCAATTTGACAGAGTTCGTCTCCTAACTAAGCATCGGTCGTCATGCAATTTTGGTGGTTCCCTAGACGGTATAATTAGAGTGTTGGAATCTGAAACAATCTATGACAAAGAAAAATATGGACGTGTCTCACAAAAAGGTAATTTGCAGCTACTGATTCTCTGTCTCGCTCTAAGCGATGTTCTGTTCTTGTTTGTGTGTCCTTTTTACTTAATATAAATTAATTGACCTATTTAAGTTCCCACCATTTTAATTATTTTTTGATTTAAATTAAGTGTCGAAATTCTGTATGCTTGCGATTTTATTTTATGCACTATAACTAAGAATTTCTTGCATTTTTTTTTTATTTATGCTGTGTATTACTAATAAGATTATTTTCCCTACCAGGAATATACGAATCCTTGCCTGGACTTTCTAAAGGATACTTCCACAACTTAAACCATTATTAACAACAAACACACAATTTTTTGTTATTTTCTAGTTCTTTGGTTTTTCGCCTAGTGTTTAAGATCTGTTTCACCAACAAATATTTTTCTTACACATATGTATTATTATTTGAAATCTTCCTGTAAAAACTATCAGTTTAAGAATATATATAATAATATATATATATATATATATATATGTATGTATATAAGGCCTAAATTTATACATATTCGATCGGATGTGTTGAAAACGGGGATCTAACTACTCGTACATATCCGCCCCTGTATGCTCGCTTTCCTAAACAGCTCTAGTCACACGAGCTCTTGGATAATCGGCTCCATTCATTAAGCATGGTTACCAAACGTACTGTAATTCTTAAGAGCTTTCGAAATACATATTACAAGTTAAGCTTCACAACACCAAGCGCACAGATTGAATCGATATATATTTTTTGGTCTTAAACACATAATATTATTTTTTAACAATATAAATATTTACGCTGCAAATGCATATAAGAAATATATAATTTTTGAAAGTACCAATCTTTGATTATAATTACTCAGAAATTTATACTTAGTTGAATATTACACATTTATATTTCATCACATATGTTATATATAGATTGCAGAGATTCTGATACATAGCCCGCTCACATCTGATCCATTTTGTCGAGAGCTCTAAATTCGCGATCCTTAAAATGGCAAGCTCTCTAAATTGAGCAATCATATAGCACACATAACGTAAATTGTAATATTTCAGACAACATACACAATCACCCACCCAACACAAATCGAACACAAAATCAACTCTAACTGGATTTTCTTTAATTAGCTGTAAATATAACTGACGTACTTTAGAAATAAATATATTCTGTGAATGGAATTTTGATGATTGTTTTTGAATTCACTTGAATGAATGCTTCCATCGACAACTCTTTTAATTAGGCATCAGGCACACATACAACCAATTGCAGACGAAAAAAATCACCCTAATCAAACCCAGAAATAGCTGTAAGTCGAACTGACATATTATAGTAAAAATGGACAAAATATGTAAAGGGTTTCGTAAGTGGGATATAAAAAAATTACATTTTAAATGTCTAAATACCATTACTCACTTCAATTGAAGAAAGATATATAATCCAAAGCACTATTATTAATGATGATGGAATTGGTTGAGTTGTGATAAAGTTATGGTCATTGGAAGTGTGGAGGAATTTTCGAGGCATCTAAATCACAAATAAGAATTTTCGATAAGTTTCTGAAAAATGTACAACTTACTTCCGTAAAAGGAAATAGTTTTCAATATTTAAGTTATCCTGAATTGTTATTTTAAATACCAATTTAATTATTATTCAAGAATCAGTAAGATTAAATAAGTGTCTACATAACTTGTAAAATATAAATAATGGACATTTGGAATTTCAGAAGAATAAAATTAAAGTGCCCAAAATAGATGGGAGTAAAACGATTGAAACATTAAAAAAGAATATGAAAAAAATGTATTGCAATAAAATACAATTTTGATGTTAAATAAAGGACTTTTAATCAGATCTGGAAGTGTGGCCAGTTAGAGATTTTGCATGGATTTGGGACAGAACGCAACGGCCTATAACATTCACTGTAAATTTGAAAATACTGTTATACTCAAAATGGCACTGTTCTTGCCAAGAATTATGTTAAATGGGTAATGTTGTCGCTGTTGCTGTTATTAATGTTACCATTGCACATACGCCTCGCTGGCCTTCGTCGAGAGCGGTTGTTTTTGATATTCAGCTCCTTTAGCTGTTCGCTGGCTGCTTACGGCCGCATTTGGGACGAGACGGTGTTGTTTTTTTTTGCGCGTATTTGAACTGCACTTGCGGCGAACAAGTACAAATTAATTGTGATTTATTTGATACCCATTGAGATACGTTGCAATGCACCGTGGCAGCTTAAGTTGAGGGGCGCAGGTCGCCCGCTAATTGAATTGTTGTCCAGACGAGATACGCGAAAGTGCAAATTGTGAAATATGCCCGCCAAAGCCCGTTCGCTAGCCGACTATGAATCGCATGATGAGGCCAACACTGAGCTGCTGGAGAAGCTGAAGCATTTGGATCGACGTATTGATGCGGTGGAAAATGGTGGCGGCCTTTGGAGTCGCAACAAGGCCTGCTGGCAGTCACTCAAGTGGAAGTCAGCTTTGAATCACATCGGACTGCTCGTCTCGCTCTCCATCTATTGCGGCGTGGGCGGATTGGTAAGCAGTTCCTTTAACCACTTAACATCAATCGATTGATCACACACACGAAATGATCAGCAAATAATTTGCATACTCAAATAAATAAAAGAGACGAAAAATATATACAAAATAATTTTAATTTATAATAACAAATGCCAGCAAACAACAATGTAGAAACTTGTTATAAAACTCGGCGATCAGTATTTGGTTTTGTTTGCCTTTGCGCAGAGAACAAACAGCCCACCAAATTTATGGCAATAGTAAAAATTAGCTCATAATTAAAACATAAAATTTTAATGTACTTGATGATTTAAGTGTCGGCCGTAACTGCCACACCCACAAGTCGTTGCCATCCTCCTGTCCAACGTTCGATTGCTATAGATCTTACAATTGTTACATTTCATATTTATCGTATATCCAGCGCGCTGGACTGGTACTGGATGCACTATGTATCATTAACCGCAGCCGCAACCATAACCGCCGATGTCTGTGTGGTGTTTTGTTTGTGTATTTAGGCATTAAGACAAATTTAAATAATTTTGTCTAAACATTTACAATTTTTGCCAATGACGTCGTCGTTTCTTGGTCTCCTCCATGCAGTCAATATCCATCCATGACTGCATCGCCAGCGACGCTTACAACCAAGTGCAGTCATGCTCATTAGCACCCATAATTGTAAATTTCCGGACAACACTTCTGGCCAAGTCACATATGAGTGAGTGTCTTGGATGTGTAACACTTATCTACAGTCATTCAATAATGATATACTGATGGCATCTTGTCGGCCTTCCGGTGCTATGCATTATTATCTTATATGGGAGTACATAGAACAGTCCCTTAGCAATTTAAATACATATGTGTATCGGAGCGAATCCGACTTGCAAAAGGGACATAAGAATTGTTAATATCCCAAAATAGATAATCCCATATATCGACATCCATACTAATTTGAGATCTGTATGTATGCATGTACAACATATATATATATATATATATATATATAATTTGCTTGACGAATCTTCGTGACAATTAAGACGTTTAATTTGTATCTTTTTCAGCTGTTTCAATGTTTGAGACTTTTGCTTAATCCCTTAGAAAATATACATCCCAACCAACTATACCCATAGAGTGTTTCACCCAAAAACTTAATTATTAGCTCATACCAAATTAGCTAACTTTAAACAATATTATTTACATCAATTAAATTACACGCCCTGAAATAATAATAATTTACATTTGCAGCAATTTTAATTGTATATTTTGATGAATAACATTTTTATAATACTCGCAATTTTTTTATTGTTTATTTGATAATTATTTATGGCATTCTGGACATTTTGAAATAATATAGAAATTTATTGTTATCACCCCAAACTAAATTTGCGCCGATTTTACAATTCAAAGGCCGATTTCATTTTCCAGCAACGACTTATTTACTGCACAGCACTCGAACACAATGATTTATAATTTCATTTTTAACGTGTCTGCAATTAAATTCTATAGTCTATATAGTCTATACAGGGCCTGATTCATGAGCACTCATTTGAACTGCACCTTCGGCCAAGAAGAGTAATCAGCCTAGAGCAACTGGCAGGTTGTTAACACCATGTCGGTGCATGGGCTTTTATTTTGAACTTGATCAGTGAGCAATTGCCATAAATCAACAACATAAATAAATAAAAAATTACATTTAGGCAATTACGCTAAATCGATCATAAAAATAGATTAAACCTTAAATTCGATTTTGAATTTTAATGCGAATTGAAATTGTGAGCATATGTTTTATGTTAAGCATCCATTTGATTTGGGCAATCGTCGTCCACACTCTCAAGAACACTACTAACCGAACTAGACTAAGACAGGTACCAAGTATACCAAAAATAAAATGTGGCCTCATCATCGACTCCAGCGGCAGCAGCAACAGCAGCAGCAGATTTTGAGGTGTTGTTGCTCGTTGCGTATGTGAAATCTTTGGCTAATCAACCAGGCAGAAGCCAATACCAACTTTTAATGGCCTGCTAATATGTATCACATACTGGATAACGCTTTCGCTATAATGTCGTCTGGCAAAGCGATTACCAACAACAGCGCCACTTGTGATTTCAAATCATTTTATATTTTGCATAAACAAAGGGAAATTCGGATGCGCCATCTTTGAGCAGTTCTGCAAAATTCCACTCGCGATATTCATTAAGAATGTCAATTTACTGTTAATTAGGCTTAAATCGAAGGATGATAATAGATATAAAGAAATTAGATTTAAGCTTAAGTCATAAATGCTTCCTAAAAAAAGAAAATAAAGCACTATTTAAATTTAAATTAAGAATAAATGTAAGGTTAGGTTAGGTTAGACGGTTGCCGAACATAGCGTCGTGCGAGTCTCAATCAGGGGGTAATCCAACCAGTTGCATTTAAAAATTTCACAATACTTTTCGGTCCTATATTCTCTAACTGTGATAGACTTGACAGAAAGTGACTTCCTAGTATGGCGAGTATTTTCCTGGCCAGTGCAGGGCAGAAACAGAAGAAGTGTTCCGGAGATTATACTTCCGTCTCCGCAGCCTCTTCAGAAATCGTGAGGCTTCAAGTGGATTTTCAACCATATCTCAAATATCACAATCAAACGTTCCATATGGCGTGGAATGAAAGATGGGGGATGCGAGGGCTGTGTGAGGCTTAAGGCCTATCATTATGTCGATTGAATCTACCTATAAACAATTTGAATTAGCATATATATTGTGTGTGCTCATCACTTAGCTGATGCCGTTGCTATTGTTAATTGTGCTCAGCTTTATCGATTCGCATCTCATGAAAAAATTCGCTTTGTCAAATGGCAAAGGCACCTTTTACAGCAAAGCCAAAAAAAATTAAGTTGTTGGGCAAAAGTAAATAAAGAAAAGAAAAGACAATTAGACACATAGCAACGCAGACGACACACATATACAGTGGCTCACAGCTGAAATCGAGCAGTGTCAAGTAAATAATGCAATTGCCTGCCATAAGCTAATTATTTATTATTTTTCAAAAATTCTAAAGACCGATTGGAGGTACATATATTCACCACCAAAATTAATATATGGTCCTAATACACTGAGGTTTCCCCACCTGCTATTGCTAATACTTAGTATTATATCCCTTAGCCTTAAAAACTTCCCTTAACCTAGTATTCATGGAAGATCCCAACTTCCTGGTAGCTTCCGTGCTGATTCTGTTCTACTCATTCCGAAGAGCATTTTTGAGGCCTTCTTTGCTGGATATTCTGTGCTTCCGGATGTTATTTTCCAGCAGAGCCCACAAATTCTCAATAACATTTAAATCTGGAGACTGGGCCGGTAGAATTATCATGTGGGGGCAGTTCCTGATGAGCCAGTACTGCTCTATCTTGGCCTAATGCTTGGGATCGTTGTCCTGGTTGAACCGGAAAGTACGTCGGATTCCTACCTTCTCGGCAGTTTGGAGTACATTTTTCTTTAGTATGTTGAGGTACACATTCTTGTCCATTGTTGGTTCAAAATCACAAAATTCCCGAATCCGGCTGATGAGATACATACCCATGCCATGTCACTTCCTCCACCATGCTTGACTGTTGCCTTTACGTGTTTGGGATTCAGGTCAGTATTGGACTGTCGCCACACACAATTCCGTCCGTCTGAGTCAAAAATGTTGAATTTGGACTCATCTGCAAATATGACTGTGTTCCAGCACTCAAAATCCTTGTCCAAGTGGGTTTTGGCGAACGTCATCCTAGTCCCTTTATTTTTTATGCTTATAAAGGGCTTCTTCCGTGGTACTCGGGCATTAAAGTCATGCGCACATTTCATCCACCACCTGTTGAGTCAGTTTTGGAGCCGACAGCTTGGGATTTCCCCTTATTTTCCTGATGATCCTTCGCTCCTCCTCTTCGGTGAAAATCTTGTTTGGTGCCATTCTGCCCTTTCCCTCAATCCGATTTGCGTCGACGAAGCGCCGAATGATGTTATACACAGTTGAGTGGCTCAGATTGACCATTTCAGCTATTTGGCGATGTGAATATCCGTTTTTGTGATGTTCCAGGATGAGTTTCCGTTGTGCAATGGTAGTCTGTTTGTCCATAGTCCTTGTTGGCTTATTGCACCCGAGATGCAGGATAAAACTAAACTGACTACGAAGAATTGGTCTATTTATACCGAAAATACTCAACTTAAGGTAAAAAATCCGGGTTTTTTTTTTGTGGCACCCAGGTGTCCACAATGTACCTTCTCAAAATAAAATTTTCCCTCAAAATATGCTACTTTTTTACATAATCCTACCTAGCAGGAGGGGAAACCTCAGTGTATTGGGACCATATATAAATTTTGGTGGTTAATAAATGTACCTCTCATCGGTCTTTGGAATTTTTGAAAAATAATAAATAATTAGCTTATGGCAGGCAATTACATTATTTACTTGACACTGCGCGATTTCAGCTGTGAGCCACTGTATGTGTCTGTGTGTGTTGTTTGTTATCTGATGAAATGAGCCATCCAGGAGCAAAAATACATGATTTTATATTAGTCCAATTCCTTGCCCATAAATGATACCACGAACTAGGCACGGCAACGGTCCGGATGTTTACGTTTTAATTTTGGCCAAAGACCAGAGAGAAAGTTATACACAAACACACACGGACACTGGCACTGGCACTGGCACTGGCACACACAGGAAATCACGCCAAGCGCGCATTAAGCGTGTGACAAGCGGTCATTTAATTGTGGCCGTCGTTGGCCTTTTCAGTTGTTTGCCTACTTTTTGGTGTGGCGCGTCTACGAATTGAAATACTTCAAAGATAGAAATAGCAACTTTAAATGACCGCATTAATCTCAACCAAGTCGTAGCTTACTTATACATATACTACTTATACATTTAACTCAGTAAACTACTGGGCCAATATGCCTATGTTAGAGCATACAACATACAGCTACCAATCCAAAATTAACTTATATAAGTTGAACTTTTGCTTATACAGTTGTTTTCGCAAAATTGTATGGCAAATATTGGAACCCACAATTGGTTACACTTACATCAATAACTTGGCATATAGTAAACATATCTTTTGAGGTGTTTGTAAACACGATGACATTTTAAAGGAAAGGCACCATCTTACGTCAAAAGTAAGACAAATTTAAAACGAGCATATACGAAATTTGCAGTCGTAGCCGGTTGCACAATACTCTGACATTTCAAGATTTTTATGTATTTTGCGCGTAAATTTCCAACTATATATTTTATTTAAGAGATTTAGATTCAGAAAATCGCCATAATTTTAGAGCTAAGGGTAATTCATCTGTTTCTAAAACCTAGGGATACTTTAACTATACTTAAAAAATGTTTTTCGTTTTTAGGACTATTTTCTAAATTCCAGTGAGATTTTTTTGTTGAGTGTAGTTTTCATAATAGGTGACTCTAGCTCTTTAGTAGATATATGTATATATATACATGTATATATGTATTCAAAATGCATTTTATCTTTTTATTTCATTTGAATCAAAAATACATACATACATACATAAAATAATAACAGACTCCAAAAACCAACAATAATCTATAAACAAATATGAAACAACTTCATGTTCCATAAAATTTGTGTTTGTATCTAAAGACGACGAATGAATGGTATCATGCAGATGCAGGCCTGGCTTAAAATAATTGTCCAACATTTTCTTGCCTTTTTGTCTATTTCGTTCTTAGTGATTTATAACAGCTAATGGCCTCGAGAAACTTTAGCGCCACGTTCGACGTCAGGATCGTTTTTTGCCATTGTAGCGAAACATTTTAGGCCGTAAATCGAAAACGTGCCTTAATTGAAGAGGGCCGTTCTTGCGAAATGCCGTGTAAAAAGCGGCCGTATAGCGAGGTATGAGTGATTACATATACGAGTATAATTGCAATTTAACTTTCATGTGTTGCAGTTTTGATTAGTTTTAGTTTTAAAATTGAAGATGATAAAAGTTTCAGTTTAACAACACGCTCCACGTCTTTAACGAATCTTTCGTGACAATCCTCCAACTGCTGCAATGATAGATTTATTTTATTGTTTCAACCCTCTTTTCAATTGACGTTTAACTCTTGCCTGAAAAAGAGCAATCTAATCGAAATTGAGATTTACCACCATTTCATAGTCATGTCAGCATTTTGTCCTTTTTACAAATTCCAATCATGTCAAAGGGAAGAAGGTATAAGCAAAAGAATACAAATAAATACGAGCAAATGACTCAACCATGACGATCGACAAACCCAAAATGTGAATAAAATGCACATCCTTCGATGGTCGCCTTATCAACGCAAATAGTTTTGCAAAGTGTTTTAGTGTATTAGTGAACGTTCGTGTGGGGGAGGGGGGACGATGGAAAGGGAAAGGGAATGGTCGGGCATTGTGAGCATGAGATAAAGTTCTGCTCTTTGATTTTTATTTGGTTTGTGGGTCAATCTTTACGCATAAGGCATACAAATCGATTGTCGAGCTGTCAGTTTGCACATTTTCAATTTATGCACAGCAAAAAACAAAGGCTAACCGAAATTATATACGTTCGTACATGTTCATATACTATGTGTATATATTGTAAGTCATAAAATCACTTGGCAGCAATAACAACAACCACATGACATTGCCTCTTTCTGATGCTTGCCTGTCGGTCAAGAGCCGTTGAGCGATTTATTTACGCAACGAACACGCAACAAAAAACTTTATCAATTCGTGCATATTCCAGTCACACACACTCACACTCACACCCACACACACACACATGTTGGGATGAATATTTGACAGACGCCTTCGCGTCGATAACGCTGGCTACTTGCTTCTGGCCAGCAGCTGGCACCTGCATCTCCGCATGAACTAGCAAACTATCCGATGACGGCCAGGTGACAAATCTTGGACAAATTTGTGCAGAAGGCGCCAACAAAATTGAAAGTCCAACAAAACAAATTATCGTATTTTCTCACTGAGGAAATTCTTTATATTCTTCGCGTACCATTTTCTATAAATAGAAAATGAATTTATTACCTCCAACTCCTCCGCACCCGCCCTCCTCAGACATTGTGCACGCCGACGTCTGTTCAGTTAGTTCAGTTGCTATGTTCATGTGACGTCTGCGAAATTATTCAGATCGTTGGCCTTTCAACTATGCACATTGCCAACAGTAATTTACACCTCATTTAATGGACTCCTCTTTTCTGAATAAGAGCCCGAATGAGTGCAGCCATTGGGATTTATTGCCCTATTGGTTCCAAGGTGAAGAACCAGTAACTTAGTCATCGTTTTATACACTGCATCTCCTGCAAGAATGTGAAACGGTTTGCGTTTTTTTTTGTGGATATTCATACAACGTGAATAGAAAATTGCTTAAAAATGCAAAAAGTTATCATATAAGCAAGCTGGGCTTTAAGCGAGGCTTGGACTCGATTCAAATCGTTTTATTATTATTTATTATAACGTATACTCCGAAATAAAAGAAAACATTTGACCTGAAGCCTGCTCCGACATTCAACAGTAAACGTGGCTTCTATGACTTTTCCAAAGATTCCAAAGATCACAAACCGAACCTACATACGTGCAACTCAAGAACATGACTAAACAGTCACCGACCATTTTTTTGTGTTTACACCTTATGAAATCATTTTAGAGTTTTTTTTTTCAAATTTAAAAAAGAAAAAGGAAAATCCGTTGGCGCAGTATTACACGCTACTCTAAAAGTAAATTGCTTCAGTTTTCAAGTAAAGTAACAAGCTGTTGGATCTAATACTTATGATGAATATGCCGTTGCCACAATATTGGACATTTGCCAATTGCTCGACTTTTGCGGTATGTTTATCTTTAGGTGTTAATGCAGAGGGTTAATGTTTCTACCTTTTTTTTGCCAGCTGTCATTACCCCTCTCCAGGGAAACACAATTTCACCGTCAGTGTGTTCATATGCAAAAGTGACAAACAGACGCACAGACAGACAGACACACAGACAGTCAGACAGACAGACAGACAGACAGATCAACAGACAGACAGACAGACGATCAGACAGTTCAGTGCAGCACTATACTTTGCCGTGTTTTACCGTTTTTTTTTTGTATCGATTTTCTTTGTTTTGAGGCCCGCCGCACTTTTGGTGTTTTCCGCAAGTTTCGGTTTATAATTTGCTGCCCAATACGGCGAATGAGTAATTCTTGAGTTCTCATGTGCCTTCATGTTCTCATGAGCCTTGGCACAGCACGCAGGCAGTGCACAAGTAAAAAAAAAGAGGAAAAACAAACAAAACAAATAACGTACAACTATTTAACATATTTCACGTGTGTATGGAAGTTGTTGTAGTTGTTTCTATCTGTTGGCGAGCAAATAAATTTGAAGAATTCTGCAGATGTTTGCGTTTCATTTGATTTTCGCCCCAGTTGTTGTTCCTACTGCAGCAAAGAAGCAGAAACGAAATTAAAAATAATTTGTAAACTATTTGTTTCTGTTTTTGTTGTAGTTGCCAGTAATTTTAGCGCTGGCAAAAAATAGACTATCCATTCAAAACCAGCACTAATAATTTTCACAATTTATCATCAAATAATAAGCTGCGAAATGTGCTCGCAATTTGTTTGTATGAGTTATTCATTTATTTTGCATTTCGTTTCTTGTTCATCCCAGATACACACACACACAGAGGTGTTATTATATCCTAAGCGGTCCATGGTCTGCCACGTGTGTAGGTGTGTGTAGGCGTGCAAGCTGAATAAAACGCATAAAAAATAAATAGAGTGTTAAGTATTTGGAGCAAAATCAAAGCCAAGTGCAAGAGACTATGGGGAGTTGGCGTGTCAAGGTCGTTTGTGTTGTTTTTTGCTTTGTGTGATTAGTGCGGTTGCTGCTGGCCAAGTTATTGTTCTAGTTGGGCTTATTGTGCCCACTTAGCAGCAGGAAGAGGCCCCTAAGAAAACATAAATATTTATATGTAAATATCGATGGTATTCTGTCCAAAGTTTGAGTATATTCGATTATTAAGAGTATTATACGAATTTTAATATTACGCGGATCAAGGTGAGGCTGTCGCATATTTGATAAAAGCACTGAATAATATCTTTGCAGAGTGTATGATCATTTTGTCCTGTATCTATTTTTTTTTCTTTATTTTTGATCTGTATCAATGGTGAAGTCAGTATAGCAATGTTTGTCTTCCTGCATGCCAACTAGTCTACTCACTTTTAAATTTATGTTGTTGAGACTTTGAAATATTTCCGACTTTCACTTAATAAACCGGAATCAGCCAGATTGGATCCCATCATATATATAATTTTCACTTGAAAGATGAGCTCGTGTATGAAACACATTTTTGTTAAGAATTCTATCCGTACCACGCTTAGTTCATACTCTTGAGTTAAGAGCAAAAGATCACATGCTCTCCTTAGTTGTTTTGCAGTAGCCAATCTTTGGCTTTCAGCATTTTCGGTTCTCTGCGGCACGAAAACAACATTCGAAATTTAATTTGCACTCTGCCGGCAACATTTAGTAAAGTTCCTTAAAATGCTATCGATGTTTAGTTGCATATCGAAGCGGCGTTGATTGATGATGCACTCTACGAGTATGTACGTGTACGTGTCTGTATCTTATCTACATTTATGTACTTATGTGTGTCTGCGTGTGTTCTTTGTGCTATTACTTAAATGCACGTTCAAAGAAGCTTTAACGCTCCGCTCAACACAATTTTGATATTATGCTTTCTTTGTATTATAAGCATCATACATATTAAGCATCATACTATCATCATAAGACACTAGACACTACACAATACAGTTTTATTTAAATAAATAAAATTGAAGATTATTATTTCGAAATTGGTTAGAATTATTTTCATATTTTACATATTAAATATTATATATAAATTTCAGTGCTCTCAGTATAACTGTAAACCTTTACCAGTTTTTAATTTAAGATGCGAATATTTATGAACAATTGCCTTTGAGTGAATAAGGTCTTGTGTCCCAAGTAAATAATATTGTTTGCTCTTGATATAACAAATCAATGTTTTGAATTTCTTCAAATAAATAAGTGTATAAATCAACGAGACCTTAGTAAGTACTAATTGTTTGTCAGCATGGGGCATCATAGTTTGCAAAATACACCTATCCATAAGTAAGAGGTATCACATTGCACCAATAGTCATATAGACTTTGGCACAAATATTAGCTTGCAGATAATTATCTAGTCTGTAATTTTAAGTAGTTAGCTACCAAATTCGACTTTACTAATTCAATGTGTATATAAATATGTATCATGACACATGGCTTACCTTCTCAAACTAGGTAGTAATAGTAACTAAATTTAAATATCATCGTTTTTATCACCCATAATGTTGGTTAACACCCCCGAAATATGTAAGTGCTTTTGGTGTGTTACACTGAGCGTACATAATTGTTAAGCCAATTCATTTATAATATTATAAATATATGGTATATTTATCCAAACAATCACGCCTAAGGTACTTTCCACCTGTTCATCAAGACGAAAACAACTATGTACCAAAATATGCAAAGTTTGGTTTTTCAAATTACTCAAAAATACAATAAATACATGCTTAAACCGGCTATTAAGAAAGTTGTTCTGTCTACCAAAGTGGCTAAAAAGATATTGTTCGCATCAACTCTAACCAGCACAAGAAAAGGCAAGCTTATCCGGCAAAATGTCAATCAATGTCCGCATGTATGTTTGAACATATTTATGTAAATGCATATCTATGTATGTATGTGTATATAGCGGTTTTCTGTCACTCGTTTAAAAGTTGCTTCCCCGCTGCCATCCATTGGACGTCTGCCAAGAGCTGTGCTCTGCTGCGAGTACATAATTAACATCAGATATGTGTGTTAGCTATCAGCAGCTGTTGTTGGAGGTGGTGATTGAAATGAATACGTGTCGATCATTTGATTGATATTTCATTATGTGATTTTCTTTTGGCAATACACTAATTTAATAGGGGCACCTCGTTAAATGCTGAGTGAAAACAACTGGGCGGCAAGAGCATCGTTGTGGACATTGCTGCGAATCGTATTTTGTGTTAGACGTCTCATGTGGCACGCAACTTAACGGAAATCCTTTTTGGCATAACCAATCTCTTGGCCGGGTACCTGTCATATTTGGCTTGCACGCGTTAAAATGTGAAAAACGCAAAGCAGCTCAAAAATATAAAAACATATTTCAATGCATGTAACTAATTAAGCAGCTTAAAACACTTTTCATGAGCATACCCGGCCGGTAGATACCCTGCCCGTACATTTTTTGTTGTGATATTACATTTCGAAGACACATGTATAGTAGTAGTGGATTTTGTACAGCTTTGTGGATATTGCCTGCATCTATAAAAAATTCAACCTTTTCGATTTCTCTCTATATATGTTGACATACACACAATTAAATTGTTTTTCAGCTTTGAAGGAAACCTTAGAAGCACTTTTACTTTTCAATTTGAATGTTATTATGCGCAGCTACATATAGAAACTACAGTAAAGCCCTTTTAACGAGGTCACAGTGTTGAGTGTTGTTTGAGAGAAATCTTATTGGCTTACTTTATGCGCCTGACCTGATTAGTGGCATGGTGACGTGTTGTTGTTCTGTTGTTGCTTGTTGTGGCATGCGAATCTCGGCGGATTATTGTTGATTTTTACTTAACGTCTTCGTATCACGGTAAAATGCTTGGTCACGTGCACAGGACACGCGACTTCGACCGACTCGACATGAACGTGTGGAATTTAAACGCTCAAGCACTAAGTCTGTGGGGAGTTCATTTTGTGGTATTTGGCCGAGGTTTCAACAATTTCAGTTCCATATTGAACACGAATTTTAATTGAGCTACTTTCGCATATCGTATATGGTACATACGTAGTGTTGTATAACAACACCACCCTGAGTGCTTCCCTTGATACGGACAGAGTGGCTTGAGTCCCTTGGGAAATCAACGCATACGAGATGAGTGAATGCTGTTATCTCGTGTGATGGACTGCGTAATACCCTCTACTTAAAGCGAAAATGATTTGAAACAACTTTCTAGGCTCAGCTCTGAAAAATATACTCGTAAAATACGACTTATTGTGTAATTAAAAAAGAAACATTAGTTTTGTTCAGTGTGTGCAGATCTTGGGGTGAGTATGATAAGATGACCGCCGCTCTGTCCTCTTCCAGCATACTCATTAGCAATTCAAATACTGGGTACCTTAAGTAATTGTGTGACTGTTTGTTCAGCTGGCTTGCAGCGAAAGCTGCCCATTATCTGAGGCTCATCATCGTCGAATGTCAACCTTATGCAAATCCGCTAGAGTTGGAAAATACTCGTATGTATGAAAGGGTATTCCATGCTCGACACGTCAGGACTAATCCATTTATTGTTGGCCAGTTGCGGTCTGCTGTTTGTGTATTTGGGTCGAGCGACATTAGTATAAATACAGACACAATGGCTAAACAAAATCTGTCTCCACTCAGATCTGTTAATTAGCGATGGCACAGGAGTGGATTACTTGCCGGATTTTGTTGTGATTTTTGATTTGATTTTTGTGTACGGAAGATTGTGCCATCCATCTATGCGACATCTTTTTATGCTCTTGGCCATAATTCGTCGTTCATAACAATTATGCATAACTGTGCCAAGTGTGAAGTGCAAAGTACTAAATAAATTCAAATCGGGGGGTTCTCTGCCGGGTGGCTGCTGAGCGTACTCATAAATCGGCAATTTTCGCGTTCATTTTTGATTTAATGGCTTACGTCTTAGGTCAGCTGCCGACAACCGATGGAAGCCGGAAAATCGCTTTAGATTGTATCAACAATATGCTATTTGTCACGACTAACATATTCTCCACCAAGATAAGTAATCAAGTATTCTTCAAAATGGAATTATAGCCATTTTCTTGCCTATGGAATCGAAGGCATATCCAATGGCTAATTTGTAATTTGTACATACAGAGAGTAAAATCAATCCATAAATCCAATCTTAAATCTTGAATCAATCCTTGTCTCAGTTTGCATTGCTGAACTTTTTTCAACCTTTTAAACGTGAACTTCAGATCCTCAATTTTAAAGTATTTCATAAAGTATACAGGTTTATTTTTTCGGTTATGCCAATTAACTTTTAAATATGCCTTCTCAATTTGTCCCTTTTGTAAGATCGAGTTTATATTCTAGTTTCTAAAGCGACTTACTTCCAATTCTCCCAGTGTAAGCCACTCGAATATCACACTCCAATTTAATGAGCTGGCAGCAATTTTTATATGTTGAACAAAAACAACAACTTCAACGTAATAGTAAATTTATTTCCCATTTCATTTCAAGTCATAAGCTCATGAAATAGTAAATTCAACAACAGCAAATGTTCAAAAAAAACAACAAAGTTCAAGTAAATGATTTGTGGCCATATAATAAAAACGCCCCGCAGCTTTCGAAGCACATAACTTGGAAAGAGGGAAAAGGGAAAAGGGAAAAGGGAAAAGGGAAAAAGAGAGGCATTGATATGGAAAATTAAAATGCCCGATGTGTACAAACAATTTTCACTCACAGTTGATTATCAATCATCTACTTACACAAAAATAACAACAACTTCGATTATTGTAGACGAGAGAGCGTGACTTGAAGAAACCCTGAACAAGGGTACAAGATATATCAGCGCTTATATGTAGATTTCCAATATATCCAGGGTACACGACAAGCTCTCAAGATATATTGGACATATTTTTCGCATTTACTCTGGGCTTCTGTTTTGGCAGATTGCGCCGGAATAGTTGCTTAGCTCAAGGCCTAACCTTTGGCCCAGAACCCATCTTTGTTTTGTTCAGCATCTTTGTTTCGGCTGTGATTTGTAATGGTTTTGGCCAAGGTTCTAGGTACGCACTTTTGGATTGCTGTTTGCTGCTGCTACTGTTAGGGGCAGGCAACACCGGGGTTTCATTTGTAATAAAATACTATATATACTATATTTATATACGAGGAGTGTTCAAAAAGTATCACGAATTTTGAATTTTCGTGGGTTACGTATATTCGTATATGCTGTCTACCTTGAAGTAGGGCATACTAATTATTATTGTTCCTACACTTAAAAGAAGAGAAAACTTAACGGGTATCATAAAAATGATCCTATTCTAAGAGTACTTTATTTGTTCTCCATGACTTAATGTATTGTTTTACTTGAGTATTTTGTTCATTGCACAGAACGGTTTCCAAGAAATCCAAAAACTACTTTTTTGCTGTTTTCTAATCACAGCCAATCTTATATTTTGATCATGTTAGACATTTGGCATTACTTTGTTCATGTTCACAATTTAAATGTTGCATTAAATGGCTTGAACTGCCTTTCGGCATACTCATCTATATGCGTATCTACTAACATATATTATATACACATACACATATGTATACACTCAATTAATTATACCACTTTTAGGCCTAGACCGGACACAAATGCGGAAAATGCCCGTTAAATGGGCGTGCTCATCATTCTTAAAGTAGCACCAAAATTTGCAGGATTTTTGTTTTGTTTGTTTTGAATGAAGATAAATTGCTGTGAGTATAACTGTTATCGCAGCTGTTGTTGTTGATGTTGCTGCTGTCGCTTTTGACTAAAAACAACAAGATGAACAAAACCTGTTGCATTCTAATGAAAATTAATATCAGCGGAAAATGAAGCATACGCCGTGCGGTAGTCAGCTTACCACACATCCCTGCTCGTTGGCCAGTTGAGTAGTCTGCCGCTATGCCCCCAGCAACTGGCAACTTATGTCGGCGTTGTGGGGGAACGTTTCTTGCACGTGACGCTGCGTGCGTCAAGTGATTTGTGGCATGCAAATGGACTGTCACTTGTTTTGTCAAGTGCTTTAAGCATGTTATAAAGAAAACACAGCTGCCAACTTACGTGCAGTGCCACAAAAATGCACAGGCTAAGCGAACATGGATTGGCTTAAAAAATTGCAAATAAAATGTATATTTATATACATTGGAAAAACTTCTAAAATCGATTTTTATATTGAGCAAAAATCTTATAATAACCGAAATACAAAATTGAAAATTTCTACATAAATTTTAGCCTGGACTAAACTATATATATACATATATGTGGACCATCTCTGTTCGAATATAGACAATACCTTCCTCCTTGCAGGGCGCATCTAACCCAAAGTCTGTTTGAGAATTATTATAGTTTATGCGCAAGCACAACAATATCACACGGACGGACAATAGAGTCGCGTATACGCCACAGTGTACAAGGACGAGTGCCGGGCATTAGCTCTAAACTTGATTTAACGCCTGTCTACTGTGTGCTGTCGTCCTTGCTACTAAACACATAGATCTGTGCGAAGAACTTTTGAACTCGGACAAGTTGTCGCCGTCATTTGGTTGAGTGAGCCAAGGAAAAGCTAATTACGCAAATGCGTAACACGACAAATATGTGCAGAAATTATTACAAGCCAAGTGCAAGGACGAGGGCTGATTGCTATGTGTGGCAGCAAAACTTAATGCTATCATTAAAGATTGTCACTGAACAAATTAGTGGCATAACGGTTGTTATAAAATACAAATAGTAAAAAGTAAAAAGAGAGAACGTTGCACTTGAGTTTAACCGAATGCGAAATACTTTGATACCATAAGTAATGCCAGCTGATAACAAAGAACAGGGTGGATGTAGCAAAGAATTATTAATTTGGATACAAGATTCTTAGTAGTCTACTTCCCAAGCTTGGTAACTGTAGGTCTTAAATTACGTGAGATATGAGTTTTTGGAAATTTTTGGGGTTGGGAGCTGTGGCTTTCAAATTGCGGTAGATATACGTTTTTTGGGAATTTCGGCGAGTCGGCGTGAATAAAAAAACTATGTTGGAGTACGATCTTAGTAATCTACCTTCAAAGTTAGGTAACGATAGCTCTTAAGTTTCGGGAGTGGGCATGGTCCAATATTTTTATCGATCTCTTAGGGGAGTCATAGCTAACAAATACAAGGGATCCTTGAAGGCCATCGCCAGCACCCTACCAACCAAATTTTCTGACTATAGCTTTCAAATTGTGGGAGATATGAGGCAAAGTATAAAAATTATTCTAACAAAAATAAAGGTGGCTCAAACTACTTTCTCTACTATTATTTTTATTAATAATAATAATATCATTATTAATATTATTATTATTATTTATATTTTATTCAGATAAAAACAGCATATAAAGTTTATTTTTACTCGATATCCGTTCGAGTTATATGAACATTACCATATTAGGATTATCATGTTGTATTTCGATATTAAATAGCTAAGAAATCTATAAGCTTTAATATATTAAACTTAAACATTTGTAACAGTGTTAAGTTTAAGCCATCCTTTGGTGTGGGGAAAACGAGGGTTTTTCGATGAATTATTGAGCAGTAAGTAAGTAAATTATGTATATGTGCATATATGTGCATATACAGTGAGAGACAGCTCAAGTGGTGAATGGAATTTCTGAAAAATAATGAATGATTAGCTTATGGCAGGCAATTACTTTCTCTCTTTGACACTCCACCAAATAAGCTGTCCGCCACTGTATATAGTAAAGTGTAACTTGAGATAAGCGTGTATCAGTTTTCCTTATTATTATTATTATTTTTTATTTGAAGAGGAAAAGGTTCTTTGTATTATTCTAATGAAATACATATGTGTGCAGATATACATACATATATAATCAAATTTTTTTTGCTTAAAATTATAATATACATACATAAAGGAAAATTAATACATATATACATTTTTTCTTATATATATATATATATTTCCTATCCAGAAAAAACACATTTTATTCGAAATATTTTCGCCTTTGCAAAGAGAAATAAAATTGTTGTCCAGTGTTCCTATCTGCGACAAATGTACTCACATCTGCTGTTGCTGCAACTTGCAACTTGCCTCTGTGAGGGGGATAGAACACTTAATGTAAGTCGTTGGGCGCGAGTAAGAGAAAGGGCTGTCTGCCACATTTCCATTGAATTTCGAATGCGCATGCTGATTCACAAGCAGTAAATGTATGCTAGCCAAATCGTATTGCAGTATATATAAATTCATATACATATATGTACGAGTATGTACATATATGCAGTAAAACGCACATAAATTCGTGCAACTTTTATAACAAGAACCAAGCAAAAGCGCGTACTTCATTTTAGACAAATTTATTACGATAGTGCGCGAAAAATTTAATTGCATTTGTTTTATGTTATTTTTTATACTTGGATATGTCATAGTAGAGGTGAAGCTGGCAAGTCAAGTTCTAAAGGCCATCCAATATCTATTTACATAATGGGACCTTATTGGAATGCATTTGGACTCCACTGGGCTCGAGCTAAGCATTGCATTCCTTCTACTTAAGATTTCAAGGACCTACTGTAAATGCCATTTACTTAACTTAATCATAGCTCCTGTCAGCGCAAACAAGAAATATACGTTTAAAACGACTACACACATACCCTATTGTTTTGAAACACGTATAGTGTGTAGTCAAGCTGAGTCGACGTTTAAATTCGAACTGCCTTTATTTTATTGCAAATTCTTAAACCTAAAAACATAGAAAATATTATGCAGACGACTCCATCTCAGTGTAACTCCATCTCCTCTTTCACCTCTAAAAATAGCTTGACACCATGCAAGCCAGCCTCAAGTGCCTAATTTTGAGGGCGCTGCATGAGCCAGCTATCAGCAGCTGAGACCGTCTCATGTTCATACTTGAACACTATAGAGATATACGAATACGAAATGATATAGTACAAAAATGTATATAAACAAAACAGTTTTCGTTTCCCATCAGATACTTTTAGATACTAAATACAGATCACTTTTACGCATATGCATGCATAAGTATAATCAAATGAAAACAAATGCCCATAATGGGAATTTCAAAGGTTACAGGGTATAAGGAGACGAGAGCAATAACACCGACAGACTCAATGTCTTGAACAATATGAATTTGTGGCCTGCTCGTCAATCAAATCTCAACAGATTGCACATAGAAACGCCACACATAGTTGACCATAGTTTTAGTGATGCCACTAGTGCGACCTCCCATACCCCACCCAGGCACTAAAGACCCTAATACTTATATTCATCCAGCCAGCAGCAGCTGTTCTGCTCTGTGCGCTATTATGTTATGTTAACTTTCTCAAATTTTTGACACAGATCTTTCGACACCTGGAGCGTCCAGCAGAGGTGGAGCGCCTTACGCAGCTAAAGGACGTGGTGAAGACACAACGACATCGCTTTATTAGCACCATACTGAACAATACCGAGGTGAACAATCTCAATGAGCTGCTCTCTTTTGAGTTGGCCAAATATGAAGCGGTAGGTTGAACATTGATTTTTCCAAAAAGATATTCTCAAATTTCTCTTTATACTTTGATTTCGATACCAAAGGTATCATATTATATTGGTTTTCATGCTGTCTGTCCATCCGTCCGCCTATATGAACGCAACTGTTTTCGACACCCTTAGAGATAGAAACTTATAACTTGGAACATATACTGGTCTATGCCCGCATCAGACAAAGTGTAAACATTGGAGCGCTACATCCTCTAGGGGACTAGGAAATCGATCAAAAATCGTTAACTTCGAATCGATAAAGCCACATATCTACCACAATTTGAAGGCTGCAGTCATCAAATTAGGTTGGTAGGTTGTTGGCAGTATTCTTCAAAGATCGGCATATGGTACGTACGTTACTGGTAGCCGCCTTTAAGGACCGAAAACAATTTTTTATGGCCATGCTCACGCATATCTCCCACAATTTTAAAGATAAAATCACTAAGCTTGGAAGGTAACTTACTGGTAATCTCTTTCAAAGATACATATGCAAATTAATTTCCAGACCACTCGTACTCCGCCTTCCTAAACCAATACACCTGTTGGTGTAAGTCGACTAGACCATATATCTCACACAATTTGAAATCCAGTAAAACCCTTCAAAGATCTGGATAAACAATTTTGGACCAAGCCCACTCCTTCCCTCAATAAAGATAAGAGTACATACATTTCATGTAATTTAAGCTACAGTCACCAAAATGGGATGGAAGGTTACTATGAACCTTATATAGTACTATTTTTCAGCCACGCCCACTTCCGCCCCAAAATTCACAACAGGCTTATATGTACCACAATTTTAAAGACAAACAAAAATCTACTTCAAAGATCTGCATATCTTGGCTACACCCACCCCACTTATGGTATCAAAGTATTTCGCAGTTGGTTACGCCCGACTGCAACCTTCTCTCTTATTTTTAATTATTTATTTAAATTTTTGTGCTTAAATATGCACACACTTTAATCCAACCAGAGCTCTTTATCACAATCAGTTTGCATTTGTATTGATTTCGGATAATTTAATTTAAGCCCTTTGTCATTTCATATTTCTACAGGTAGTACAACTGGCAGCCGAGGGCGGGCTGCTCATCATAGCCGATAAAGACTTTCCAGAGCCCTACGAGCGCTGGAGCATACTGCAAGCTGTGTTCTTCTCATCAACTGTGTTAACCACTATAGGTAAGTGGTCCAGTTGTCAACAAAAAGGAATATCCCAGGCGAGCGAGCTCGACAACCTTGAACCCAAGACCTAACCACTCCTGAGCCATACACTTCTAAAATATCTCAACCAACTCACTGTATGTTCATATTTTTGTATGTACACATGCCTTGCTAAATTTGAAAACTTTACCGTGCTCCTTCCACCCATACCTCGCTTTACGGCCTAGATACGTTCCACGAAACTTGGCTCAAAGCGAAAAGCCGTATAAGGAATCAGTTATTCTAATACAAATTCATACATATTCAATTAGATTCCACATTTGTTAAATATGTTACATGGCTTATCATTAAACATTTTTTATTTTTCTTTCATTTGAATCAAAAATGCATACACGTACACACATTTGTAAATAAAATAATAACAGACTCCAAAAACCAACAATAATCTATAAACAAATATGAAACACCTTCATGTTGCATAAAATATATGTTTTTTTTATATTTTTATTATTGCATTATTTTTTTTTAAATGGCTTTCATCTGAAGACGATGAAGAAATGGTAACCTGCATATCACTGTCTTCATCATTTTTCGCTGGTAAGGATGGGCCTGGCTTAAAAAAATTGTCCAACTTTGTTTTGTCTTCAATTTTTGTCTATTTCGTTCTTCAGTGACTTATAACAGCTATTGGCTGAGTTAATTCCTCGAGAAACTTTAGCGCTACATTCGACGTCAGGATTGGCAACATGTAGACTCTTTAAGGTTTTTTAGGTTAAGGGAAGTTGTTAAGGCTAAAGGATATCATACTAAGTATTAACATCCATATTTAAGTTTTTACACGAAAAATATATTGCTTTATTTAGACTGGTCCAAATAAGCTGTCACCTAAAAATGGGGTACTTTTTTACATAATCCTACCTAGCGGGTGGGGAAACCTCAGTTAATTAGGGTCATATATTCATTTTGGTGGTTAATATGTGTACCTACCATAGGTCTTTGGAGTTTTTGAAAAATAATGAATAATTAGTTTATGGCAGGTAATTACATTTTGTACTTGACACTGTTCCAATTAAGCTTTGAGCCATTGTATATCGACTTTGAATAAAAGTCTTTTTGCCGTTATAACGAAACATTTTAGGCCGTAAATCGAAAACGTGCCTTGATTGAAGAGGACCGTTATAGTAAAATGCCGTTTAAAGAGTGGCCGTATAGCGAGGTATTTGTGTATTACTATTACAAGTTATAAGCTTCTCCTAATTTAAAACAAATTATTTTAGAACAAATCAAATCTTCTTACTTCTTATTATTCTTTTATACTGAAGGTATCATAATATATGGGTTTTGAGCAATGTCCGTCATGCTCTCCGTCTGTATGAACGCAACTGTTTTCGACACCCTTAGAATAGAATAGATCAGATAAAGTGGGAAAATTGGAGTGCTACTACTTTTAGGGAGCTAGGGAATCTATAAAATCGATAATTGCAAATCGATAAAACCACATATCTATCATAATTTGAAGGCTGCAATCATCAAATTTGGTAGGTTGGTAGTATTCTTCAAAGATCGGCATATGGTAGGTGTATTACTGGTCGCCACCTTTTATGGCCCAAGCTTATCTCCCATAATTTTAAAGATAGAGTGACCATAGAGTGGCCCACACCGCCTCTTCAAACCAATACACCTATTAATGTAAATCCATATATCTCACACAATTTGAAAGCTTGAGTCCCCAAATTCGAAAGGTATATTGCCAGTAGATAAAAATACGGAAATAACAAATCTTGGACCAAGCCCACTCACGCCCCAAAAACCATAGAAGCCTATATCTCTCGCAATTTAAGAGCTATAGTAATGAAACTTGGGAGGTAATTTACTAAGATCGTCCTCCAATATTCTATTTGGCCAAAAGCATATTTTTCCCCCAAAAGCCGATTTCTTCCGCAATTTAAGAGTTACAGTTGTCAAACTTGTACAGAAGATTATCAGTAACTTTCTCTTTCTCCAGTAATTTAAAAGGTACAGTTACTAAACTTGGAAGGAAAGTTACTAGGAACCTTGTATCCAAATTTTTTAAGCCACGCCCACTCCACTCCCCCAAAATTCACAAAAGCCTATATCTACCGAAATTTGATAGCAAACTTGGGCGGTATTTCTTGGCAGCAAATACTCAGTTCCTTGCTACCTGTTATCGGCTGGTATTACTTATGATCGTAAGGCGATACTAAAATTCGTAAGTTAAGATGTTGCATTCATGTTTGAAAATATTTTTGTAACTTCTTCATCAATTTAGATGTTTTCCTCCATATTTGACATGACTGCTTATGCATACGAGTATTAAGTGGAATCTCAATTTTTATAGGATATGGCAATATAGTGCCAGTAACTATCAGTGGTCGCGTCTTTTGCATTTGTTTTGCACTCGTTGGCATACCCTTCACACTAACGGTCATCGCCGACTGGGGCCGACTCTTTGCCAGCGCAGTCTCCGTCTTTGGCACACACATGCCCAGTAAGTAGAAAGCCTTGTTTGCAACGTGTTTTTAACGGTTTCATGTGCTATGCATCTCGCTTGCAGCTAAGCCGAAGTTTACGAACTTCATTGGAAAAACCTGGTTCTATGCGATTCTGGCCGTTGGATTTTTGGGAGTTTATCTGGCAGCTGGTGCCGGGTTGCTGCTGCTCTGGGAGGATGACTGGACATTCTTTGATGGCTTCTACTTCTGCTTTATAACCATGACAACGATTGGCTTTGGTGATCTGGTGCCCAGTGCGTGCAAGAGGGGATCGGCACGATTGCAACCCAATAATTGTCTGCTTTACTCTACCCATAGAGAAACCCAACTATATGCTGCTCTGCACTCTGTATATACTCATTGGCCTGGCGCTAACGTCGACCATCATCGAGCTGGTGCGTCGCCAGTACGCGACCAGCTGGGCCAAGCTGCAGGTATGCGCTGACCCAATGACCTCCATTCTCACTTAAGCACAATACAATTGTATTTTGTATTACAGGAGCTCTCCGGTCCAATGGCGGAGACATTACGGCGCCTGGGCGAAACGGCGGGCACGGGTCTAGACTATACGACATTGCAGAAAGTGTTAACCGTAAGTTAATGAAGTCAACTGAAAACAAACGAAATAACCAGTTAATTATTAATGCCACACGCGTAGGTATCAATGCCCAAGTGGAACAGTAACAAGAAGAACGAGCACAATTCAGATATTGCCGCACTAGAGGCCATCACGAATGCGATACTCAAGGAGGTGAAGGAGGCGCAAAATAGCAAGCCCAAGGTTCTACAAATTGTCATCTACGAGTCATCCGTCTAAAAAGAGTCAAAAAACTCACAGCATACTTTTAGACTCAGGCGCAAAAACAAATATCATATAGTTAACTTGTACTCAGTTAGTTATATCGTACATATGTACGTACATGTGTGCATACTGATTAGTAGTTATGAATGTTGTTATCCCCCATAACTGTATGTTCTGTATGTAAGTGTGAATATCGAGGGAAGTTAAAAGCCCTGTTGCTTAGTGTTGTCCAGCCTACGCCTTCCATAAGCTAGTTTCTAAACATACTTAATTTTAAATACACATACGAGGGTAGATCAATTCGACGTTTTTCACACAATGCGAAGAATAATCAGATTTCAAGTGACGCATGCCCCAATTCTAAGCTGACACTGCACCATATTTGGTAAAAAGACATATTGACGGGAAATTTAAGTATAATTATTAGATGGAGAAGACTTTCTGCTGGTAGCTCTTAAGCTCTTTAAAACCAGACTTTTAGACCTAAAAAAATGGACCTTGTGTGAGGAGAAAGATTCAGAAACTTGATTTAGAACTATTCATTTTAGAAAAATGAATCTTTAATGATGAATAATAGCTTCAAATTGATAACTCAGTAATTTAGAATAAGTTCTTCAAAATGAGCATGCAAAGTATACTTCGAACTTGAATCAAGGTAGTTCATTCAAGAATAGATGGACTTTATCTAAGAAAATATTTATGATTGCATCAGTTTTGATACCTCTTTGTACTTGAATTTTTGTACTTATTTTTCTCTGCGCATATAAATAAAAATTGTACAGACTTAGATTGTTAGTGGATATTTAATAATCGACCCTCGTACATTAGCTACAATAAGAATGCAGTACTCATTATGGCGAAAACTGATTTTTTTTTTTGCAAGACTATTAAGAAGTAGCTACGAGTAACAACTACTAAAAATAATCATATATAAATGTCCTTTAAAATAAACAAAACCAAAAAAACTAAATAATCTGAATATTATGGAACTGAGTTTATAAGGAATAAAGCTGCAAGCGATCTGAAACTGAACATTGTCAATTGACAAATCAGCGCGGCGAGCTTTGAATTGCATTTCGTTTATGATGATTGAAGGAAAGCTTGCAAGCTCAAAGCTCTTGCGCACTGCCTGTCCGAAATTGAGCGCGACATCTTAAATTAAGACTTCATGTATGCAGCGGGGAAGCTGGGGTTGACTACAAGGCGCTCGCTTGAGCGCTCATTTTGTGGACACTGTGCATCGGTCTGAGCGTCTGTACGTCTGAGAGTCTGTCGTCCGGTTGCCTGTCGGTCAGCGTCAGTTCGTTGCCGCTTGCCACGTTGTTGGCTATAAAAGTCGGTCGCACTGGTGGCTGCAGCTAGTCACTAGTCACTAGTCACAGTGCGGAGCGTGTGACGTTGGGGCGACCATTTCCCATTCCATATTTCATTTAAACATACAATTTTTTTTTTCGTTTTGCTTCTTTTTTGCTCGTGTGCTTGTGCCTTTGGCGCTACTGTGATTTTGTATTTCTGTTTTTTTTTTCTTTGTGTTGTGCTGTGTTGTGTTCTTACTGTTATTATTACTGTTATTATTATTTTTTTGTGACTGCGTTTGTAGCAGCGCTGGACACTTCGCGGGCAATTGTCTCAGTAACGCGGCGGACAAGCAGCGACGAGCAACAACAGCATCCGCATCCACATACAAAAAATAAATAAAATAAAGCGAACAAGCGAAAAAACTAAATAGAATAGTCAATACATATACATATAAATATAAATACAAATACAAATATACATATGCATATGCATATACGTATACGTATACGTATACATATACATATATATACAACATGTGTAATGCCTTAAGCATCGAGTCGAGTTGTTAAATCGTTGTCACATCTCCCGTCGCATCCGTCGCCGTGTGTGCTCGTGTTTGTGTCTGTGTGTGTGGGTTTGTGTGTGTGTAATAAATACGTTATTATTTATTTTTTTATTGTTGTTCGGAACTAGTAGTTACTAGTATTGAGTGTGTGCTCCACCTCAATGGAGGTGCTAAAGAAAGACGCCGCAATGGGCTCGCCCAGCAGCGTCTTCTATCTGCTGCTGCTGCCCACATTGGTGCTCTGGTACATATATTGGCGATTGTCTCGCGCCCATCTCAACAAGCTAGCGGCGCGTCTGCCGGGCCCGCGAGGTCTGCCCATTGTGGGCCATCTATTCGATGTGATTGGACCCGCTTCGTGTAGGTGGCAACACCCATAAACTTAAATTCTATCTGGCTACTAACCTCAGTTCTGTTCCTTTTTTTTATGGTTTTTTTTTTTTGTAGCTGTTTTCAAAACAGTCATACGCAAGAGTACACCATTTGAGCACATTGCCAAAATGTGGATCGGGCCCAAGCTGGTGGTGTTCATCTATGATCCGCGCGATGTTGAGCTGCTCCTCAGCAGTCATGTCTACATTGACAAGGCATCCGAGTACAAGTTCTTCAAGCCCTGGCTCGGTGATGGTCTACTAATCAGCACAGGTGAGTGTGTGCTGTGTGGGCGTGGAGAGAGCCAGAAAGGAAGCCTTGTCTTTCAGTGGCACTCCATCTCCATCTCGATATCTCGCACTCAATCCATCTCTCCAGCTCACTCTTTCGACTAACTAATGCAATTTAAATTGCTTTTATGGAATCATAAATTAATTAAACGATTTGTAAGCCTGACAGTTGGCACAACAACGCCTAACAAATGGCGGCTATAAATAAACCGAAACAGAAACCTAATAGAACAGAAAAGAGATAAGAGTGGAGAATTACTGTAAGAGGGGACTAATAGAACAGAAAAGAGATAAGAGTGGAGAATTGCTGTAGGAGGGGACGCATATTGTTATCTCTTTTTTTTCATTTCGTCAGCCTAATCGTCATTTATTCCGCCAGCATCATAGCTATCATCTAAGGATAAGCGATCTTATAATACGAACTGAACTTATATTTATAATGTATTCTGAATCTAATTTTCAATTTATATAGATATTTATCAAATTAAATATTGAAGTGAGTGTTTTTATCGGATGCCCTATTTTTTTTAGATATATTTCGATTCCTTATTAATTTTCAGTCAGTAATATATTTCAAACTATGTTTTTACGAACTTAATTTTACTTAATTAAAATTAGCTCTTCTATCCGAATATCTCTGAATCGTTCCAATTTTAGTATAAGATCTGCCGAAGCAAGAATATCTGGATCCTCTCTACTCTATTATGTTTATTTTTATCACGATATATGTGCGACGTACTCAAATGCCGATTTGGCTCAATTCCCAGCTAATAATACCCATATTTCCATCTAAATGTCATCTGTTCTTGTATCAATCAGGTCAAAAGTGGCGGGCTCATCGGAAACTGATCGCACCCACATTCCATTTGAATGTCTTAAAGAGTTTCATTGAATTGTTTAACGAGAACTCTCGCAATGTGGTGCGGAAACTGCGTGCGGAGGATGGACGCACATTTGATTGTCATGATTACATGAGTGAGGCAACTGTGGAGATTCTATTGGGTAAGTGATACATGCACATATACAACACACACGCAAACACACACACACACACACACACACACACAATACATAGTCAGTGAAACGGTACTCTCCACTGACCCGCACTCAGAGCACGACAGGCAACGATTTTGTTTCAATTTCAGATTCTAATTCCGATTATTTCGTTTTTGCATGATTTATGTGTGCGTGACTGTGTGTGTTTGTTTGCGTGTCATTAAATGCTAAATAGTTATATATCACATACATAATAATACATAATACCAGCGAATGTACTCATACACACTCATACATATGTATATATGCTTAAATATATACATATATATGTTGTAGATGCGATCTCTACTACTATATGCCACAATTGAGCACAGTCCCATTTTCCCACATACTCGCACAAATCAAAATTTTTGTTTGTTGTCCGTTTGCCTCTTTTGTGTGTAGACAATGAGGTACAAAACAGAGACACGACCCGGGATCCGAATTATTTAAAATACCTAACTAATCCGCATAGTCCGGAATAATGAGCCGCTGCAAACAGATTCACAATACAATTTCGTTGCTTTCACAAGAAGATCTTACTTTCTTTGGCAAAACCTGGATGTGACCTGAGCAATATTTAAAAGATTATTAAGTCATATGGCATTATTGTGATTTTTGTATCGAATTGATTTAGCAATTGAAATCGAACCGAATTAAACTAGAGCTTCAAATTTGTACAGTAAAGAGACAATTTGAGTTATATGGTAATAGAAATTCGGAAAAGATTACATTGGATATAATCTGTTGAAATATAAATATTTTGAAATTCTGATTTAGCAAGTTAAAGAAGGGTCAGCTATATTAGTCCTTGGTCCTTGTGCTCTAAAGCAACATGAAATTCACTTGACTTCAAGCCGTATCTGAATGAACCCTCTAACCCTATTTACTTATACAGTAATGCCATTATCACATTTGGTTGACCATTAGTTAAGCATGGCCGTAGGCCAACTGTCTGTCATATATTTAAAGCTAAACACGTTTCAGGCTTATTAAAAACAAAATAAGTGAAACCGCTCGTTTGACTGGATGCCGTTTGGATCGTTTGGGGTCCGTGGTCAGTGATCAGTGTCACATTTATGTATGTACGTAGTACATATATGTATATATTTGTCTGTCTGTCGGACCGATTGATTTCTAGGCCATTGCATAATGCAGGCGCTTACCTTCGCCCATAATTGAAAAGCTGCCAAAAGCGCGCATCAGACTGCAAAAAATTGCCAGCGCCAAACGAGTCAAACTGCTAGCCAAGTGCAATTAAAACAACGTCGCATTGCCATTAAACATTTAATTAGGAAAATTTGAATGCACTGCAGTTGTCTGAGTTCCACGTCAAGTGCCCAGACCCAGGCCCGGGGCCCAGGCCTATTCTCAGGTCTCAGCTCCACTGACGCAAACGAGCAATTAGTAATTAAGAGAGAAAATTCAAATGATAAAATAACAACAACATCAACAACAAATTGCTAAAGTGTATAAATCTTTTCTTTGAGTTTGCATTATGATAAATAGTATAGAAAATATATATATACATATATATATATATATATATAGTAAAAACTGAAACAATAAATGAAATGCCATTTTTGATGATTGTTGACATATTGCATAATCTATATCCATATTGTGTGTGTTTGTGGCCACAACAAGTTTTTCCTGCCAGCTGGCCAGTGGGCCAAAGTCGTTCAATGCAAGTGAAAAACTTGCATTTCCTCGCTTATGCAATGCGTTTTCATATACATATATAGATGCGAATCAGAGTCACCTGTTTCAGGTGTAGCGGAAGAAATACCATCAAAAGTTCGTATGCACTCGAGAAACAAAAACGCTTTGGATTTGTGTTGAATCGCTTTTCATGGGAAGTAATCTCAAATATCAAGAGCTACGTCTTAAAAAAGCTTTCATTTCCGCTTGACAGATATATACAAAAAATACAATACTTTTGAAAAGATACTGCATCAATTTTATGACTGAGATATATCAATAATTCCCAAATTAAGCTAGAATTGGTGGAAAGCTGATGAACTGATATTAAAGTCAAATCGAGTTAATCTGTCATACAACTGAACTAAGCATTACTAAATATATATATATGTGTGTATATAGTGTATATGGCATCTTATTTGCATATATGTATGTATGTTGAATCCAAAGCGAATGCTATTTACGCATTGTATCTACAGTTAGATAAGCGGAGCAGCGTCCGTTGTGTGTTTGTTAAGTTAAATTGGTGCTTGGGTCAGTCGAGTGCATTCCACTTCCAATCCACATTCCTATACATCATTAACTTACGTTCCTTACAATCCCGTTGCTTTTTCAAAACTCCATCTACTGTGCATGCTGCTAGATAATTGGCTAATCGGACCTGCGACTCTATTTGTCGCCGATTTCCCGTCATTCTTTTCACATTTGTAGAGACCGCAATGGGCGTATCGAAGAAGACCCAGGATAAGTCCGGCTTCGAGTATGCAATGGCCGTGATGCGGATGTGCGATATACTCCATGCACGCCATCGGAGCATCTTTCTGCGGAACGAGTTTATCTTCACGCTGACTCGCTACTACAAGGAGCAGGGACGATTGCTGAACATCATTCACGGCCTCACGACCAAGGTCATACGCAGCAAGAAGGCGGCCTTCGAGCAGGGCACCCGCGGCTCTCTCGCACAGAGCGAACTGAAGACGGCCGCATTGGAGCAGGAACAGCGTGAGCAGCAGCAACAGCAGCAGCAACATATGCCAGTCGTCAAGCAGGAGCCGTCTAGTCCTGTCGCCGGCCTCTCTTATGGGCAATCAGCTGGGCTCAAGGACGATCTGGATGTGGAGGACAATGACATAGGCGAGAAGAAACGTTTGGCCTTCCTCGACTTGATGCTGGAGAGTGCACAAAGCGGTGCACTCATCACGGACACCGAAATCAAAGAGCAGGTGGACACGATTATGTTCGAAGGACACGACACGACGGCGGCCGGTTCCTCATTCTTTTTGTCACTTATGGGAATACACCAGGATATACAGGATCGCGTCATTGCCGAACTGGATGGCATCTTTGGTGACTCACAGCGACCGGCCACATTCCAGGATACGCTCGAAATGAAATATCTGGAACGTTGCCTAATGGAAACTCTGCGCATGTTCCCCCCAGTGCCGCTAATTGCACGCGAGCTTCAGGAGGATCTGAAGTTGAACTCGGGACCCTATGTTATACCGCGCGGCGCCACTGTGACTGTGGCCACCATATTGCTGCATCGCAACCCCAAGGTCTACGCCAATCCCAACGTCTTCGATCCGGACAACTTTCTGCCCGAACGCCAGGCGAATCGACATTATTATGCTTTTGTACCCTTCTCCGCAGGACCCCGCAGTTGTGTGGGTGAGTATTAAGAGCGATTTTTGAATGCTGCTTTTATTTTCCGTGTACTGCTAAAAAGTTGATTTAACAATTTTTGATCAAAAATATCATTCACTTAGAATAGTAGTACATATAAAATAAAAAATACACCAGTTGACTTCTATCAAAATGTTTTGATATTGTGCATATTTCTCAGTTCTTTATTTTAATTTTTACTAAAAAAAAAAACTCTGTCCATAATAATAAATTTAAATCGCTCAAAAATAAAAATTAAAGTCCGATAATGAATTTTCCAAAGAAAATGATTGAAACGGTTACCACGCCAAAGAGAATTAACGAAAATATGTACATATATATATATATATATATATATATATATATATATATATATATATATATATATATATATATATATATATATGTATAAATATCTTCAAATCAATCACAGCAAAATAATTATTATTTTCAAGATTTATTTTTGTTAATCAATGTGCAAAATAATCGATATTGTGCGACCACTTTCTCAAAATGAACAATTAATATTTAATATAATTTTTTTAATATTAGTTAATAATTTATATGTGTGTATCCATCAAAAGTTAAAAAAAGACAAACATTATTTTTAATTTTGATCATATTCAAAGCAGTCAGAAACAAAAAAAAAACATAATCATTATTTTTAAAATTTAATTTTTGTCACAAGAAATAATATTATAACTTGTGGGCTTAGATAAAAGTAAAAACTAATCATTATTATGTGAGCAAATAGCTACATTTAACAAATAATTATTAAAATGCGATTTTTTGTATAATATAGGATAATAATTATGGTCTTGGGGGTTTCTTGTATTGACCGATTTGATTTCACCATAGGTCGCAAGTATGCAATGTTGAAGCTAAAGATCCTTTTGTCGACCATAATGCGTAACTATCGTGTCTACTCGGACCTCAGCGAGTCGGATTTCAGGCTGCAGGCGGACATCATACTAAAGCGGGAGGAGGGCTTCCGCGTGCGCCTCCAGCCGCGGCAGGCAGGAAAGGCGACAACAACCGCCAGCACGGCAGCATCATAAGCTTATGCACACATCTTCTTTCTTCGCAAGTGATAGTCCCGGTCTATAAAGTAATACTACATATACATAATAATACAACAAACCAAACAACACAGAAAGCCCACATCAACACACTACTCTAACTTGATAATTATGTATTTATCGTAGCAACTTTTAAGCGCTGCATTTAACACTTAACACCAAACCAGACACAGACACTCAAACAACACCACCAACAGCAAATATTAATTACTTCCTCTTTTTTTTTGTGTATTTAATTATTAGATGTATAATGTTTTGACAATATATATGGTGTAATATTTTAAATTGCAGTGCTGTGCTTTAATTCTTTTTCTACATATTAAAGTTTAAATGGCAATGTTCCTTTTCCGATCTTGATGATACTTTATAGGATCGGATATGCTTTCTTCTGCCTGTTTCATACATATGCACATATTTATTCATAGGCTATACAAATTACACCTTTTACCCTTAATATAAAAACTGAAAATCAATTACCAATTGTTTTACAAAGAAACTCGCCGATAGTATCCACAATTTGTTGTGCTTACTGACAGATTGGTTTTACTTATCTTAGAAAATTGATTGTAGACGATATACCGTCGTCCCACTGCAATTCAATATTCGGTCCACTGAATGGTTGTTGGCTCTGCGGAGGAAAATGTAATTTCTAGGAGGAATGCGGGTGAGGGAGCTTTCCTAGTTATCGGGACAGATAGATAGAAATATCTGGGAAAGTTGTAGTAAGGTTCCATTCGTAAGTGGCCTGAGGAAGAAGTTTCGGGCAAAAGCACAACCCACCCCAACAGAGAAGGAGGCAACAAAAAAAGCGCCTCCCGTCGACGGATCGAGCAGTTCGGTCTGACGACTTGGCATATACAATATATACAATATCACCTGTTTTCCTTCAAGTGGTTCAGGACAGACTCCCCTAATTCCTAAGACAGGGAAGTGCATTTAACGCAGCATGCAATCAGAGCTGGCAGAGGAGTTATATTGCGGTCGCCATACAAGCGGCTGCACTACATAAGAAAACTATGTATTTAGGCTTAAGAATTTTAAGTGAACGTCGTCTCATGTTGATCACACATTAATCGTGTCTCAAACAGTTATTATAAAGCAACACAAATTCGAGGACATAGTTCAATTTGGGCTGAAAATAACGAATGACTGAAGATACAAGTTACAGAGAATGGGCTAAATGTGGAGTTCAGGGAGCCTATTACAAGTAACAAGTAGGCAGGCGAAATACCGCGGAGTGACATTTTACAGTATATAAAACTTTGGCACCCATGTACAAATATGATATCACTATACCTAATGGTAGTTAGACCCATGCTAACTTATAGAGTGATAGCATGGAGTAATATGGCGCTGGAGATTACTTTGCAAGGACAGCTGCAAAAGTTGCAGAGAATGGCCTGCCAATTTCTATTAGATGAACTTACCTAGAGATGAAATGGCATGGGAATGGATGACAGTAGATGAAGTCCACCCCATAAAATCGCATACCATAAAATAACACACCGTTGGATCACATACCAATCAGGGCACAGTGCAGAGGCACGGGATCTCCGTCAAGCCAAATGTCTTTTGTGTGGCTATAGTCATAGGCGATTAAAGCAGGTAATAACAATGGGGAAGAATAGGCTTAGGATACTTACCGGTCTATTGACAGTACATTGTTAACTTAGACACAACCTATTTAAACTGGTGTTTCTTTTGTGCCACCTTAACTAGGAAAAGATGTAGTTACCTAGGGATGCTCCAAAGATATAGAAACCCTCAACGCAACAAACGTTCTATCATTCGTGCATGAGCTGGGATTGATGAAGGAGCTATAGGCTCAGAAAGGGGCACAATAGATCTAGCAGGTCCCAGTGCATATATCCCAACGATAATAATAAATAATAATAATAATTATGATTTTTCTTTTTTGCTGAAAAATAAAAAATGTAAATCTGATGCTCAAGTGAGTATTGAACATATACAATGAAAGTATTAGTAGTCTATCGAAAAGATAGAATCTGAAATAGAATATCACATGAAGAAAAGGCAAAAAATATTCAGAAGCCATCTAGCTCAAGTGGATAATTAACGTTTCCTAACTTGCCTATCATTGGCAGAAGGACAATCTGCTGGTTATCCTGGCAGTCAAAGAATATAAGGGCCGTAAGCCAAATTATCGGAGATTGGTATTCAGGCAAAACTCCACAACGATTCTATATGTAGTTTGCATACAAGGGACAATTAAATTTTTAAAAAGCCAAAGCCACTGTAAGCCGTTATTAAGAAATGGGATTCGATAGAAGTTAATTAGTCGAATAAATTTTATTATCTTGAGTGCATCTGTATATATATAACGTTTGTTTAAAACAGATCAGTCACAACTATACATTGCTTGAATAATTTTACGTTTTCTTTTACCCTTACAAATATTAATTTAATTACAGCTCGAGCTAATTGCACGCTTCCCGCTTATCGATAATCATCGTTGGACAAGTCAATGTGTAAAACGTCTGGCAACGCCGGCACAGCTGTTGTAATGAAAGTGACACGACGACAGCCGAAACGTTGACATTTTGACTGATTTACTTTGTTTAACTGTTAATTTGACTCGCCTGTTGCTGCCATGTCCGCTGCCATTGACGAACTGCAGGCCATCATTGCCGAGCTGAAGTCGGAGCTCCAGGAGCAGAAGGCGACGGTGCGTAGTGCGCGCGAGCGTATTGAACGCATGTCCGCCGAGGTCGTCGATTCCAATCCATACAGCCGCCTAATGGCCCTGCAGCGCATGAATATTGTAAAGGACTACGAGCGCATACGCGACAAGGCGGTGGCTATTGTGGGCGTTGGTGGCGTCGGCAGTGTCACCGCCGACATGTTGACGCGGTCAGTGGACAGAAGATGAAAAAGACTGTATTTTTTTTGGTTGTTTAATCTGGACACTTTTGCTTTTTTTGTTTGCAGCTGTGGCATTGGCAAGCTAATACTGTTCGACTACGATAAGGTGGAGCTGGCCAATATGAACCGATTGTTCTTCACACCCGACCAGGCGGGCCTGTCCAAAGTGGAGGCAGCGGCGCGTACATTGAACGTCATCAATCCCGATGTGCGCATAGAGACACATAACTACAACATTACAACAGTGGATAACTTCGATCAATTCCTGCATACGATCTCTGCGAGCGGTATTGTGGTTGGCAAGCCCGTCGATCTGGTGCTTAGCTGTGTGGACAACTTTGAGGCACGCATGGCGATCAATGCCGCCTGCAATGAGAAAAATATGAACTGGTTTGAATCCGGCGTCTCAGAGAATGCCGTTTCCGGCCACATACAGTTCATACGTCCCGGTGATACGGCATGTTTTGCCTGCGCCCCGCCCCTAGTTGTCGCCGAGAACATTGACGAGCGGACGCTAAAGCGTGAGGGAGTCTGCGCCGCCTCTTTGCCCACAACGATGGGCATTACGGCTGGCCTTCTTGTTCAGAATGCGCTCAAGTATTTGCTGAACTTTGGCGAGGTGTCTGACTATTTGGGATACAATGCGCTAAACGATTTCTTTCCCAAGATGACCCTCAGGCCGAACACGCAGTGCGATGATCGCAATTGTTTGGTGCGCCAGAAAGAGTTCCATGTGCGTCCGAAGCCAGTCAAGGTGAAGGTGGAGGAGTCCGATGAACCGCTGCATGCCAGCAACGACTGGGGCATTGAGCTAGTTGCGGATGATGTGCCGGCCGAGCAACAAGTGTCTGGTAAGACGACAACGATGACCAAATCCTCGGAAAATACAAATGTCGCAATCGGTTTGCGTCTGGCGTATGAGGCGCCGGAAAAGTCTGAGAAATCAGAAACGACGGCTGCTGCTGGTAATGGGGTGCCGGAGGCGAGTCTGGAAGAACTGATGGCGCAAATGAAGTCGATGTAAACAGCTGAAAACAACTTCACACACTCTGTTACTTATAATAATATACTAACAATTTTCTTTTGAAACGATAAGACCATTTTTTGTTTACAATTATCTATCGATAACAAATGCTATCTAGGAAGCGTTAACAGTAGCAGATGTTGGACAAATTTACAAAACCTGCATAAAAATCTTAATCAAACATGTAATTTCTTACTTATTTTTTTTTTATACTCCACACATATATGTTGTCACTCCTTAAATATATTATTTAAAATAAATTTGTTTTTGTGCTTTATTTGAATTTATCGATTTGGGTTGGAGCAAATAAATTCTACTAAGTGGCAACCATCTTCAGACCGCAATACCCCAAAAATAGACTTATTTTGACTCTGTGGTCACACTGTACATTAAACAGAGTAGGACGAATTATCTGTCGCGTTGTCAAAAACAAGAGTTTAGAGTTTCTCCAATTTCACCGCTAGCCAAATCGACTGTAACGAGTAGTAATAATGTCTAAAAAAGAGGATAAATCACAGCCCGCTGACGAGGTGACTAATAGAAAGAACTGAGCCGGCTCAAAATCGCCGGTTTCCACTTGTTTTTTTTTTTTTTTACACGTCAGTCGTATCGTATTTAATGTATAAAATCAATGATTGCAATCCACAGCTGGTCAAGGTAAATAAATGGGATGGATCAGCGGTGAAGCATGCACTGGATGATGCAGTGAAGACCTGTCTGCTGGGCGATCGTCCTCAATTGAAGGAGCAATTTGGATTGGTAAACACCCGCCTGCTGCTCTGTGCCTTGGCCGTCGGTGTCGCCATTATGGCGCACGCCTGGGACTTCACCCATCCATTTCCGCAGTCACGACCGGTGCTGTTGTTCAGTGTGCTGGCCTATTTCGCCCTCATGGGCGTGCTAACGCTACACACAACGTTCCGCGAGAAGGGCACCTTTGCTGTTGCCGTGCAGAAGGAGGCCGTTGGCGGTAAGACGAATCGCACCTGGGAGGCCAGTTCGGACATGAAGAAGTACGATGACAAATACATGCTCACCCTCTGTGTCAGGGATGGGCGGGGACAGCGCGAGCAGACCAGCATAAAGTCCTGTGCCGCCTTCATTGACTGCAATGGCATCATTTTGGATCATCTGGTGGCCAACGAGGTCAATCGTTTGTACAACTCGCTGGCTGCCGAAAAGAAGAACAAATAGCTGAAGCAAAAATAGGCAGCATCCGCACCAGCAATCGCTGGTTGCTTAAGCAGATTTTCTTGCGCTTTCCATATTTTTTTTTTTTTTTTTGCTTTTAAATTTTTCTCATTAAATTAATTCGCCAATCTTTAAATATATAACTCCTATAGAGATGGGAACGAAAGTATTTTATTATGGTCGTTTTGTCAGGATCATGTGCCAACGAAATTAGTTTCGTGCCGACACAATCGAAGGTGGCAAGAGAGAAGTACGTCTTTGGGACTTATTTCCTGTCAATAAATTTGTTTTGGATTTATTAGTATTTAGAGAGCCTGGGAGGAACGAGTAGGGCCACAGCATGCAGCTCATTTAGGCATTTGAGTTATCAAATCCCAACCCCACTTTCTGCCACCACAAGGATTTAAAATTCTGGTATTATTGAAAATAAAAAATAAATACGCGACGGCCACGGAACACGTAAGAAATGCGAGAGATTGTGACTCTGCAGATTGGCGGAGCTGGCAATGCCATTGGTGATGCGGTAAGTAGCTGAAAAAACACAGAGTGAGGGAGAGAATGTGAAAGATAGAGACAGATAGAGAGCTCTATGCGTGACATCTGAAAATCAATCAGGCATATATTATTAGGCAGTATCTGTATCAGAGTACAGCAATGGGGTATAATAATACGTATCCTATACAAATTAAATAAAAATACAAATTTACTACACTTATGTAAATGTTTTGTCTGCATCATTTGCGATCTCTGATTTGGCTTCTCTGGTTATTTGCAGTTCTGGCATCTGATATCGCACGAGCATGGCGTGGATTATGGATCGGGTCGATTCGGCGGCACTAGTCCACTGCAGCTGGAACGGATCAGTGTGTTTTTTAATGCGACGGCCAGCAAGCGTTTCTATGCGCGCACCATCATCATTGACACGGACGCCAGCACCATACAGCGTCTGAGTTCGAGCAGTCATCTATATCGGCCGGAGAACTTTGTGGCTGGCTCGGAGAGTTCGGGCAATAACTATGCTCGTGGCTATCATACGGATGGCGCCGCAATTCTCGATCAAGTGCTGGAGAGTACACGACGCGAGGTGGAATCTTTGGATTCACTACAGGGATTTCAGTTGCTGCACTCAATCGGTGGCGGCACCGGTTCGGGTCTGACGTCACGTATCATGGAGGCACTTGTCGATCAGTATCCGGATAATTTGCTATGCAACTATGTGACCATACCATCCCCGAATCTATCACAATCCAGTGTGGAGCCATACAATGCACTGCTCAGCGTACCGGCGCTGGTGAACAACTCGCATCTGACCTTTTGCCTGGACAATGAGGCACTTTTTCAGATCTGCAATCGTAATCTGAAGATTCAAATGTCTGGCTATAAGCACATCAATCACATTGTCGCCCTAACAATGTCCGGCGTGACGACCTGCCTGCGTTTCCCCGGCCAATTGAATGCCGGTCTACGCAAGATCTATGTGAATATGGTGCCCTTTCCCCACCTACATTTCCTCATACCAGGCTTTGCGCCGCTGGTTACGTGCGAGGAGCAACAATTTAGCAAGGGCACCGTCGCTGAGCTGGTGCAACAGATCTTCTCCAGCAACAATCTGCTTTGTGCCATCGATTTGCGCAAGGGCAAACTGCTAACGGCTGCCGGCATCCTCCGTGGACGGATGTCACCGCGCGAGGTCGACCAACTGATGACGGGCGTGCGCAACAAGAATCTGGACAACTTTGTCGACTGGATACCGAATAACATAAAGACGGCCATCTGTGATATTCCGCCACGTGGCCTGAATATGTCCGCTACATTCATTGGCAATACGACATCGATACAGACGTTGTTCATGCGATTGCTGGATTTGTCCAGCATCATGTTGCGCCGCAAAGCCCATCTCCATTGGTACACCGGCGAGGGCATGGAGGAGCAGGAGTTTATCGCCGCCCAGGATGAGCTGCTGGCCATAATCGATGAATATCGGACCAGTAGCCGTGACGATGGTGATACCAGAGACTCCGGCAAGCGGGACAGCGATGATGAGGCATCGTCACGAACGGGACCAAAATGCCAATATTGCACCAATTGAAACTCCGGGATTGCACTCGCGAATGCTTCTGTCAAATAAAATGTTTCTATTTTCAATGATCTGTCGCTTAGGTCAAATGCCCGATCTGCTAAACTTAAAAGACTGCCATGCAATTCCCATCTCCATACACATACCAATTTCAATTCCAATTGCAATCGCAATAGCAATGCGACATTTTGTCAATGATGCAGTGCATCAGCTATTAATAGCCGAGCTAAGTTCATTTTGGCGTTTTGAGTTCAGCGCACTGGCCACGTGCATATTGAGAGAAGGAAACCCCTTATACCGACACCGATACCGATACCCATCAGCAAGTTAGCAGCAAATAGAGGTTATCAGTCTGAAGGCGACTTCTCAGCAGCTGATCACCATTTCTGCATATCATTTGGAATATCTGTAATAATAAAGGCACTCTCGACTCCCCATTCTCTTTGACATTCTCCACTTAAGATCGTAAGAGTAAGAAAATTAATATTCGCTATTTCAAGCTCTTATGAATTGCTCATGTATACTTGGATACAATTGGATGCTGCATCCTTCTTCATCGAGCCTTGTCTCATCTTGCCTAGAGATCTTTTTGGATCACCTTTTAGTCAAAAGAATGCTACGGGTAATAAAAAGGCCATGATATGATAAAGAATCAAGAAATTTCCAATGATTTTCATATACAACTTGAGACCACATTTAATTGGTTTTAGGTATTTTCCAGTTCTACGATTCGGAAAAGAACACATAGCCGATAACTCCAGCTTCTGGGTGCACTGGCAAGGCTGGAGCAGTCTACCAAAACTTCTCTCACTAGCCATTCAATCTATTATATATTAATGGACTAAGCAACATTGTTATTGAAGTGGAAATATAATTTCGTGTCTTTAACCCTGCCATATAAAATCTATACTGGAGACTTTCCCAATTATTTGGTATTTTTTCGTCTGGTTCACTGCCACATGTGATTTCGTCGGTAAGAACTCCTGATTGTCCATCGTGAATAATCTATATTGTCACGCTAATAAACTTCAATAAAACTGATTTTAAATCTAATTTGGAACCATTCCATCAATGACCTGAAAAAGAAGAGCAAATATTAAAATGATATTAATTAATTAGTTAGATAAATCATAGCTTTATGTAGCCTTATTAAAATAATTAACCAGTTGGGTTATAAATTGAGTTTTTAAGTTAAGTTGAAGAAGCGCAGAGACCTGAACTCTGTACTAAGTAATAAATATTTTTCTTTAAATGTATATACATTTTAAATTAATTTAATTTTTAATATGTGCCATCTTGGCTTTTATTGTATTGTTTTGCTTCGATTATAATAAACAAGTATTTAAGAAAAAATCATCAAAAGTTATTAAAAGTTATAACAACAAAATAAATTCAGTTGCTTATTAATGAAAGTACTCGATCATATTTCCTTGATGATATATGCTTTAAAAAAAATGATGCTGTGAAAATGCTCAGCTTGTATATGTAGTATCATCGGCCGGCTCTGGGCAGAGCTGCAAAGCAAATTGCGCGCCTATTAATAAAAATGCATAAATATATAAAGCAAATGAGACTAATGTGCACCGGCGGCTGATGCCGAATTCTGAATGCTAATGTTAATGCTGTTTCTGTTTCTGTGACTGCAAAGTTTTTTGCACTTGGTTTTTTGGCTATTTTCGTGCGCATTCCTGAAATACCGGCACCGCCGGTTTTTGTTCCCGTTCTCCCCGTTGAGCCCGGCAATGAGCGTCGAGTGATTAAATTATACACTCGGCTGGTGACACACCAAGAGATCGGTAGGGTGGGAGGAGGGGGGCAAGTGTGGCGAAGGCTGCTGCTCATGAAAATGCAGCACAAGTGGAGCACGCACACACACACGTGCATACAGCATATATGTAAATATAAACATAATGCAAATGTCTAAATTAAGAATTTATAGGCGGCGCCAAAGCACTAAAGGGGCCGGCTGCTATGTTTAGGCCGTTGCCAAACGCCCATTGCGTGTCAAGACTCCGTCAAGTGTGCAGCGCCGTGATCGCTTCATTTTCCCATTTTCATTTGCAGTAATTTCTTGCTTCAAATTTTTAAGCCGTAACCACGGCCGCGCGCATCAAAACGCAGTGTTGCTATTTCCAAATTCGAGCGGACAAAATTACAACAGGTTGGCACGCATGCGTTCAAACTTTTTCAATCTATCGTTATTGCAACGTCAGCTGTTGGTGTTAGCTAATATGAATAGCGTAATTTTATATTTAACAGTTGCTAAAGTTTGTGCGAATTGGGTTTAATTAACATTTAAATTAAATAATGAATAACGGATTTCATATGCGTTAAACATTGCTAAAATTATTGTTCTCTTTTTTCTATTGTTGTATGTGATAAAACACTTTTTTAGTTTTATAAATCGATGTGTTGCTGTGGCATAACAGCGTCTTAACAGCTGCTAACAGACCATTGTTATCGATAAGACGCGCCATTCCAACCAATTTGTCATCGATAATTTAGAAGCAAAAACAAAGCCGAACGAGGCGGACGTGTTGTAATTCGTTGTCGCCTGGTGTATGTGTGCTGGGTTTGTTATTTTTTTTTTGCTACCGCGTCGTTTACGAGCTGACTACCGCTTACCACGAGTGTGTTTGTTTGTATGTGTGTTTGTCCGTGTATATGTGTCGTACTAACAAGTACAAATTAAAATCATACAAGTCGAATGCATGCTGCAACAACTTTTTTTTTCCTGCCAGCTTCAAGAGTTGAAATAAATTTAAATACTTAAACAAAAATAAAAAGCAATCTGCGTAAGCAGTAAATTTATTCATTTCGTTTTTTTGTTTCTCTTTTTTTCGTGTGTTTTAAGTGCAAAGTTGGCCACAAACACACACACACGCAAACAAAGCCGAAGTTGGGCAGAACACAACGACGAGCGACGGCATACACCAACACAAGCAGCATTGAGCATATACATACACAGAGATACAGGCACAGATTCAGATAGAGCGGCAGCATTGACAAATTAACGTGAAATGAGTTGTGTGTAACTGTGTGAAATTTTTGTGCGTGTGCCGCGTGTTCATTTCAAATTTAAATGCTCTCAACAAAACAATTACAAAAACAGTAAACAAAAAAATATTAATAATCAAAAAGTACAAACTGCGAAAAAGAAAACAGTCAAGAAATTTCCGTGACTGATTGTTGTTTTTGTTGTTGTTGCTGCATTGTTTAGCAGCATCCCTATTGCTATCACGTTCCAACTCACAGGCTGTTGCATTGGCCGACGTCGGCAGCGGAGCTCAAAAGGGCTCTCGAATTTCTCGGCTGCTGCTGCAATTATACTGCAGTCAGTGTGACCAAAGCTTTGCAAAAGGCGCGCGCGCTGCTGTTGTTGTTTTTGCATTTGTTGTTGTTTTTGCTGTTGTTGTCATTGTTTAGTTCTCTTCCTCTTTGTTATGCTTGCCAAATATATATATTTTTTTGTTTTTTTTTTATCTCATTGTTGTTCCTTGTATGTGCCACAGTTTTAATTTCGCGCCGCCGTCTCAACGCAACCGAAATACCTTGCCCCTTAAATCAAAAAACATATTTAAACTAAACAAAATAAAAACCCACGACAAAACTGAAGACAAAAACCTAAAAAAAAAACAATAAAAAAAAAACTGCGAGCGAGAGAGAGAGAAAGAGAGAGGCAGCTGCAGCAGCTTTAACATGTTTACCGAGGAGGGCATATTTCCCATAGGCGACGGCCTGCTGGACGTTGATGCCGAGCGCTTGAAGGGATTACTGGTGTCGCATGACATCAACGAGATCTACGAGGTGGAACAGACGCCGTTTGCCAGGTGAGTGAGTGAGAAACCGAAACCGGAGCACAAAACGTGTTTTCTTCTTTGACGACGACTGCCTCGAAAAGTTGCCAAAAAAAAAAAATAAATAAAAGCGAAAACTGCGACGGCGACTGCGTCTGCAACTTGTCCGAGCTGTGAGCACAAAAATGCTTAAAGAAAGTCAGTCAGCAGTGAGCAGTCAGCAGTTGTGTTTGTATTTTCATCTTTTTTTCTCCTTTTTTATGGTTGGAAACTGAAATCTTCTGCGCAGGCGCAGCAGCAGCAAGTCGAAAAAAACTTGTTTTTATTTTTAAGTGCACAGTCTGGCAGCTCTGTGTGTGTGTGTGTGTGTGTATATGTGTGCGTGTGTGTGTGTATATGTGTGCGTCTGTGTGTGTGAGTGAGGTAGAAGCTCTGGGCATACTCTCTTGCGCAGTTTGTTGTTGTACATAGTTGTTGCTTTCTTTTGCCTGCCCTTAATATCAACAACATAACAAAGCAGCTGTTCCCGTTTGCCGCCGTCAACTGTCCCTCGGCTTCATTTTGCATTAAATTCGCCTTTGCCTTGCATTTTACCAATGGTCTTGCTCGCTCGCATTGCTGCATTGTTGTTGCCTTTGCGCTGCCCTTAGTCGGCCTACCTTTTCTGCTAGATTTGCATTATTGCTTGGATGCTTTTTTTATATTTTTATTTTTTTCCTTTATTATAATTTATTTTGCATTTCGCTATATGCCTTTTCCGTCCAGTTCGCTCATTAGTTTTTATCTATACTCTCCAACCCCCTCCCCCCCATTAACTTAAATTTCCATAAATATTTTTGCCTCTCTTCTGCATTTATTTAGCTGTGCTTCAGCAGCGCAGCTTCATTATTGCTGCTCCATCTGGCCCTTTTTCTCTCCAACTATCCTGACAGCTGTAAGTTAGGTGGGAGACGGAGAGAGAGAAATAGACAGAGAAAGAGATAAGGCTAAAGGTGCTAGATTACCACTTCCATGTCCATGTCATCTCTTCTCCTTATTCTTTTTTTGTTCTTTACAACTGCTTTGCACAGTGCAGAAACAGCTGGAAAAACTGTCGAAGAAGTAACTCAAGTTAACTTTTTCTCACTGACTGTGAAGGTCGTTCAATTCGCTTTGCTTCGTTTCGTTGTAAGTTGAAAGCTGCGAAATGCAAGCCGCAAATCCAACTTTGCATAAAGTTGCCCATAATGTTCCCAGCGAACTTTGAAATACCCTGTTGCCTCTAAAATATATTCTTGCCTACCAAGATGAGTAGCCAAATGTTAGCAATCTGTATGTCTGTAACATACGTTTGCATAAATTCATGATACCCATTCACTTTTTTTTAACAGTTTTGTTTATATAGAAATATAAACAGTCATCTGTGTTTATCGGCAGCTCATGCGGCTTTTATAGCTGTACTGATAAACACACAAATAACAATTTAATCAGCTATCGATGGGTTGATTTCATAAGCGAAACACGAAATGTGAACAGCGAATTGAGCACACAAATATATACAAAACTACATGCACACACGCACACACACGCATATCACAATGTTTTTTTGTAACACTGAACTCAACTCGACTGGAAGTCTTATCATTTCGTTCCGATTACCTTCCAAAATACTAAAAACACAGGTGCAAATAGAAATACAAAATCTATGGATATTGCACAGTGACCGTTAAGTAATAAGTAGCTTTTTACCCATTTAAATATCGTTTTATTATCATCCAGTGTTTGAAATTAACATTGTTTGCAAGTTTAAAATTTAATTAAAAACTCAAATATTGTTTTGGCTAAAAGTATAGTTTTGAACACTGACTAGTCGACAGGCGATTTGGATTTTGTTTTTGAAACAGTTGTGTCACACCAAGTATTTAACATTTGTTAATTACATTAAACAGCTGCGAGTAAATTGCTGATTGCTCATTGCTGCTAGCAATTGCATAAATTACACATACACACACACATAAATGTGTGCATATGTATGTATATTATTATTACAAGAACCGTTAATAATCGGACAATGATAATAATAAACTGATAATAATAAACAGACAAGTCAAGTCACTGTCAACAGTAACTATGTAGACTTTTTCCGTCTGCTTACACACACACACTTACTTATGTACATGTGTATTTGCACTTTCCCGATTCGTTGTGCTTCAAGTTCCAGTTTTATATAATTTCATTTGCATTAAATTTCGCGTCTTTATCAATGTTCTGCCCAACGGTAATCAAGTTCTTTTGACGGTTTTTCGTTCTTTTATATTTCGGTTTTTTCTGCACTGTGCAACCTGTTGTTGGCTTTGTTTTCATATGTGCTCACGATTCTTTTGCATAATTTTGACATTTTTGTGTTGTTGATTATAAAAAAAGAAGTTAAAATTAACAAACAAAAAAGAAATATTCATTTGGGCATCGATGGTTTTTGCGGCAATGTCGCGTTTATTAGGTTCGTTTTTTTTCTTCTGTTTTTGGTCTCCAACTTATGGGCCAACTTATTGTACCACTTTTTATCGTACTTTTTGTTGTTGCAGATAAGCACAAGAGAGAAGGTTTTTTTTGTATTCATTCTTTTAAGCTTTGCATTCAGCGAACTTATATTAGCCAAGTTTGCGCTCAAGTTTTACCTTAAACTTTTTACGGGCAAATGGATCGTAAATGGCACAGATAAAGCATATGCAGTTTGCGCGATTACCGAATAATGACGACAGCGAATAATGAAAACAACGAAGTAGCAACAGAAGAAGGAGAGCATGATGATAAGAATAATGATATATATATATATATATATATATTTATGCATATGTGTGTATATGTATATATTAACGACAATGCGAATGCGGCTATGAATACGATAATAAATGTGGCAGTAGCTCTTTTAGAGCGATAGTTAAAAGCGGAAAGGTTTTTTTGTTGGGCAGAGTTGCGAAAACAAAAGATTAACCGACTGATTTGTGGCATGATCTATACATGTTTGTATGCCAACATCAACAGTTAACATGAAAATGCCTAATACGCCACTTGGTATGAAAACGATTAAAAAATGTGTGTGTGTGCGATGGAAATATTTGCTAGGTCACTAGATTTATGAACAACTATAGCTTTACTACTTTGTAAGCAAGCTCGTCGACAACGATATAATCGTACTGATTACAATATTCAACAAAACAATAAATTATCCTAAAAAAAATGTTGGAAGAGTTTCCTAGTAACCTTCCTTCCAAGCTTGGTAACTGTATCTCTTAAATTACGGAAAATATGGGCTTTTGGAAAGTTTAAGGGTAGGAGTGGGATTGACTAAACATTTTTAGAAAAGGTACCTAGTAATCTTCCTTCCAAGTTTGGCAACTGTAGCTCTTAAGTTAAATATAAGCTTTTAAAAATTTTGGGGGCGGGATTGGGCATTGCCAAAAAAAAATGTTGGAGGACGATCTTAGTGATCTACATTCCAAGTTTCCTAATTATAGGTCTTCAATTGCGGGAGATATTGGCTTTGTCGTTTTTCTGTGCGGGATTGGAAGTGATCCACATTTTTTTTAAATTTATTTTTGAAGGGAGCTATTAGCAATATAGGTTTCAAATTCGGTGACTCTAGCTTTCAAATTGTGTGAGATACACTCTGCGAAGTTCGATTAAAGGCACATGATTTTTTCCGTTTCAAAATTAAAATAAAATTTTAAAAACTTTATTTTGTTTCACCTAAGTTAGTTATTTTAAATACACGTCAAATAAAAAAATAAATAATTTAGAGTTTCGCACCTTAACCTCACTTTAAAAACAGCAAAATTTATAAAAAAAAAATGTTATGTTAATGTTAGAAATTTAATTCCTTTTTATATGATGTGTATTTGAAATAACTAACTTTTGTGGAACAAAAAAAAATTTAACAAATTTTATTTTAAATTTTATAAGGAAAAAATCATGTGCCTTTAATCGAATTTCGCAGATTGTATATGGTTTTTATCGATTTGCACTAATGATGATGCGGCCATCCAAATTTGTACCGATCTCTTAGGGAAGCTACCAGTAACACACTTTCAAAATTTTGTAACTAGCTTACAAATTGTGGAAGATTCGCGCAAATGTGTGTACCTATCTTTGAAGGTGGTCACCAGCAGGTTGGTGATTCTATCGTTGAATAAAAAGATTTATGGGTTAAACGAATTGCTACAATCAATTCGATTTTGAAAGTTGAAAGTAAGACTTGGTTGAACCGTGGGGACAAAGAGAAAGAGTCCTTAAATTTGTTCTTTAGAAAAGATTTCTTTAGAGCGAAACGAAATTAGTGTCATTTGAGTACATTAATCGAAACATGTCTTTACATATTGCCCTCTCATATTTAACATATTGATTCTTCTTTCGCATTTTGTGTGCACATATACACATAGAAACATACGCATAGGTCGCTGAACGACAATGCCCACAGTCAATAGCCGACTTCTGGACATTTCTTGGCATGTGCTCATCTAACAATAATACCAAACTGAAATCAATCTATAAATACACAAAAAACTAAGAGATGGAGAGACAGTAAGATTAAGGGGGGAGGAAGACGCTAAAACTAGTTTTGTTGAGTCTTTGTTTTTTTTTTTTGTCAGCCTCTGGTAAGATGCTCTTGAGGGCAGCAAATTATGCCCATAGCGGGAGCGGAGCTGTGACACTCTCCCTCTTCTATCTTTCTCTGCCTGTGACTGTAGAGATGCGATGCGATCTGTTCCAAGCGGATACAACTCGAATTGTATTTTTTTATTGCTGTGAACACCCGCCAGCAGGCATCGAAGATTACCGAACGAATCCACTTTCGCCAGCGAGGGTCGATGCCGTTAGCTGAAGCGTGGGCGGCTGTGAACCTCTCCCACGCATACCCCGAAAAATATTAAGAGAGAGAGAGAGAGATACATCATTCATTCCAATTCCAAATCCAATTCCGAAACAAACTAAACTCTGTGGTATCCCAATTGATTGACGTTTGCAATTGTCAAATCTTACATTTTGCTTTGTGGGTCTTTTTTTGTAGGTTTTGCAACATGCGTGTGCGTGTGCGGGTTTTTTTTTTTTTTTTTTTTTGGATACGCCATGGGGTGAGAATCTTCTGGAGATACAGGTGGTCCGGGCCACCTGCATGCACGATTCAAAGACAACGTCAATGCATGCGTACTAAAAACACCCCCTCACACACACACCCACGCCCGGCTGTATCACCGTAAAGTATTACTTCACCGGGGTGGGTTACCTAACGGCGGACGTCTCTCCAGTGTGACGGAGAGTCCATCATGTGCTCTACCAAGCTCTCCGGAGGGGGCACTGAGCCAGTCACTCCCCTGTATCTCGAACAATGGTAGAGCACATGTTCCGGATCCTCGATGGCGTCCGAGCATGTCGGGCACTGCGGGGTGTCCTCGTGCCTGAACCTGTGCAGGTAGCTCCTGTAGCCGCCGTGCCCTGAAATGAACTGCGTTTGGTGGTAATCCAGATCACCCGCATTTCTCCCGATCCACTCCGCTAGATTGGGGATTAATCGGTGTGTCCACCTTCCTTTACTCGCCGCGCTCCATCTATGCTGCCAGACGTCAATCGTCGCTGCTCTTGCTGAGCTTCGGATGGTCTCCATAGCGTCCGGCGCAGCTATCCTTCTAGTGCGGATCTCCTTCATCTCGATCGCTAGCAGGTCAACCGGCACCATTCCTGCCAGGACCAGTGCTACATCTTCCGAGACCGTGCGAAAGCCGGAGATCACTCGGAGAGCGCTCAGCCTGTAAGGTGCCGAGAGCTTCTTTTTTAGTCCTTTCTTACTGGATACAGCCGTTGCCCATATGGGTGCCGCGTACAGCAGTACGGAGGCTACCACTCTCGCCAGCAATTGGCGTCTTGCTGGCTTAGGACCCCCAACGTTGGGCAGCAAGCGCGAGAGAGAGCCTTGCATTTTGGCTGCTCTCTGGCTGACATACTCTATATGCGGCCGGAAGCTGAGTCTATTGTCCAACCTGACGCCTAGGTATTTTATAGACACCTTGGATTTCACAACATCGTTGTCGACTTGCACCAGTATGTACTCTATTACTTTGCGGCTTGTAATGAGTACGGCCTCCGTCTTATGGCCTGCAAGTTCCAAGCTCGCATCCTTCATCCATTCTGCCACGATTCTTATTGCCGCGTTCGCTGCGGCCTCTACCTCCCTACACTCCTTGCCTACTACGACTAGTGCCAGGTCGTCTGCGAAGCCACTGAGGGTACAGCCCTGTGGAAGTTGGAGCCTCAGTACCTCGTCGTACATTAGGTTCCACAGCAGAGGGCCTAGAACGGAGCCCTGTGGCACTCCTGCTGTGACCTCGTAGCTCCTTGGCCCGTCTTCTGTATCATATTCCAACACCCGATCTGATAGGTAGTTGGATATGATACTAGCTATGTACGATGGTACTGCAATTCCATCCAGGGCTGTCCTGACGCGCGACCAGTTCGCCGAGTTGAACGCGTTGCATATGTCGAGAGTTATTACGGCGCAATACTCCTTGTCGCCCCATCTCCATCTCGTTCCCTCAATTGCCTTGGCTGCAATATCTACAACCGCCTGGATGGCATCTACGGTAGAGCGAGCTTTCCGAAACCCGTATTAGCTGGCTGAGAGCGCGTTTTTCTCATCAATGATGGTCAGGAGTCTGTTATATATTAACTTCTCCAGGACCTTTCCCGCTGAATCTAGGAGGCAGATATGCCTATATCTTGACAAATCATCTGTCGGCTTATCCCCTTTTGGCAGGAGTATTAGCCGCTGCCGCTTCCATAGCTTTGGAAATACTCCGTCCTGTAAGCACTTTGCGTAGGCTACCGCAAATACCTCTAGTATTGTGCGGACTGCCAGCTTCAGTGCCTTATTGGGGATACCGTCTGGTCCCGGGGCCTTTTTGTCGCCCAATCCTCTCATTGCCCCCCAAGACCTCTTTCGGCGCGACGTTTTGAGCAAGCTCCGTTCGCTGGGTTGGGTCCATTTCTTGCCGCCGCGGGTGATGGGGAAACAGCGTCGCCACTAAGTTGGCTAAAGCCGTTGGGCACGTTACCCGAACGGTCTTCTGGCTCCGGATCTTTTTCATGACCACCTTGTTGTGTGTGTGTGTGTTCTGTGGTCATCAGTGTATTGAATTGTCAGTGATACGGGTCATCGTGTGTATTACGAGCAATGCCAGCCCAATTTGACTTGAATTGGTTTAAGACATTTTGCAACGGCCAAAACATTTCAAATAAGTGTCCGATTTTTTTTATTAATTCTGGGACAGAAAATTGTATTAAATAAAATATACGTCTTAAACATTAGATTACAATTAAGATATCTGATTTGCATTGATATAACCTACATATATCGATAAAATGCTATAGTTTGATAAAGCTTATATGTGTATTAAAATTACTTTAACTAGCCACTTACATTGTTTTCTTAAAATATTTTCAAGAATACCTACATAATACATTAATGGATATGATGCGATTTTAGTCACAATATTCTTTAGTTGAATAATCGAAAATTTTAGTGAAATAGTAAGTGCAAGAATTTATTTCAATACTTTGAGTGAGAAAATTCAAATTCGGAATGCAGGCTGTCATTAAGCATACACAAATCAAGTTTAATTCATTTTATTTGGTGCTCGTAATTCACACGAAGATTAGATCGATAGCTTAATGTGTTACGGAAATATCGATATAAATCGTTTTCCGATAACCAAAGGACACAGTATTAATATCTGTTGCTAAGCATTCTTACTTGTTTTTTGTAGCAGGGATCGAGTAGGGATCAATGGGCTGTGCTTCTTCTTTTAAATTTCCAATTTCGAAAACTTATCGACTTAACCGAGGTATTTCAGTTTTCATTTTTTTTTTTTTTTGAGTATTCTGTCCTAACGCTTGTACAACGTTTTTGGCGTTTATTCATATACATACACATATTCATTTTGCGGTTTAATTTGCCATCTGCATTGGCATTCGCGTTTCAATCCGTATTCGAAAACAAGAAAACAAAAAATCCAGCCACATTCCAAACACATACACACGCACAGAGAGAGCGCCAATAGCAGCACGCATTCCCTATTCCACAACCCATTCAACATTCGCATACAACATTCACATTCACATTTACACTCACATTCTGCTTCTTTGTTAGGGCCAGGGGCTTAGCAAAAAGCAGCAGCAGCAGCAGCATTCGTCTGTTTAGAAACGTGATCGCGTCTTTGTCTCGGTATACCTTGATACCGAAGGTATCATAATATATTGGTTTTGTGCAATGTCCGTTGAGCTGTCTGTCCGTGTGTCCGTCTGTATTAACGCAACTTTATTCGATACTCTTAGAGATAGGGATTTGAAACTTGAAACATATACTGGTCTGCACCCGATTCAGACAAATTGTAAAAATTGGAAAGTGGACGTAGCACTAGGAGGCTAGGAAATCGATAAAATTCATATTCGCAAATCGATAAAGCCGCATATCTCCCACAATTTTCAGGCTACAGACCCCAAATTTGGTTGGTAGGTTGTTGCCGATGTCCTTAAAAGATATGCAACGCCCACCTACGCGGCCCACAGGCCCCCGTCCCTACAAATTTTAAATGGCTATATCTTTCGAAGTTTTTGAGTTAGAGCTGTCTAAATTGGTTGATATAATACTGGTAGCCACCTTTAAGAACCGATAACAAATGTTATGGCTACGCCCACACGTGCGCCCATTATAACCGATTCGAAGTGTGAATAAACCAAAAAATCTGCATATCTAACACAATTTTAAAGATAGAGTCACGAAACCTAGAAGATAACTTGGTGGTAACCTTCTCCAGAGATAAAAATATATATATATATACGAGTAAATATATATGTATGTATATGTATATATGATAGCTAGGATTATGTAAAAAAGTACCCTATTTTTTGGTCAATGCTTATTCGAACAGGTACATTATGGACACCTGGGTGCCATAAAATCCGGATTTTTTACCTAAAGTTGAGTATTTACGTGTACCTACCATAGATCTTTGGAATTTCTGAAAAATAATGAATGATTAGCTTATGGCAGGCAATTACTTTTTTTCTTCGACACTGCTTTCTTTGAACTGTGAGCCACTGTATGTATTGTAAGCTGGAGTCACCAAATTTTGAAAGTATATAACTGGTAACTCCCCTAAGAGATTGACTCCCTAATCCGATACATCTGTTAGTGTAAATCGATAAGACCATATATCTCACACAATTTGAAAGACTCACCAAATTTTAAGGGTATATTGCTAGTAATACTCTTCAAAATTTCGGAAGAAAAATTTTGGACCACGCCCACTTCTGTCCCCAACATAAAAAAGCATATTCTGACGCATATTAAGAGCTACAGTTACCAAAGTTGGTAGGTAGATTACTAAAATCGTACTTATAAGGAACCTTGTCCATAGTTTTTTCAGTCACGCTCACCCCCGCCCCCAAAATTTTCAAAATCCCATATCTCCCATAATTTAAGAGCAACAGTTACCAAACTTCGAAGAAAGGTAACTAGCTTATATCTACTGCAATTGCAATTTGCTACACCCACCCTTTTCTTTGCTACCTGTTATCAGCTGGCATTACGTACGGTATCAAAGTATTTCGCAGTCGGATACGACTGTAACGTTCTTTCTGGTTTTGCTTATCCGCGTGTAGTTTGTGGTTTGTAACAAATTATACTGCCACTTTTGGGAATTAATGCTTACGTCTGTTTGTGTGTGTTTACAACACACTTGTCTCTTGTGCACAATTTTAACTGCCTCATTTGATCGCCTCCTGGAGCTCCTCTGCCATTTTTATTAACCAAATTAATTGCCAATTGTCTAATTAATACATACATACATAATTTATTGTTATTATCGATTGTTCTTCGTGTGAGGAGATTAATTAGGTTTTTGTTTCTTTTTTGTCAATAAACAAAGCTCACATTGCCAACTCAAAATCAAATGCATTAAAATTAAAAAAAAAGAAAATTGGTTTCTTTAGTTATTTTTTTTTACGCGTTGACAACGGCAGCATCAGCAAGGCAGTACAAACAATAACATTAGCAAAGTTGCGCCACGCAGCAAGAATAAAGTGCAATCAGAAATTGTTGTTGCAGCTGTGGCGATCTGTAAAGATTTATATGGCATGCAGAGATATCAGCAACCACAATTGCGGGAGCAGCACCAAAAAAAAATCTCGCTAATGCTTATCAAAATGTAAACATTTTCTTGTTGTTGCACCGCATGATGGTGCTAACTAGCTGATTTTTGCATGCTGCTGTATTTTAACATGATTTCCTTCAATCTTATCTCGATTAGAGGTTCGAGTCCGAGTGGCACAGGTGACAAGCAACCGCAATCACACCCTTTCCCCTCCTTCAACTATTTTCAATTTGTTTGACCACATCTGCCGCTATCCCGACCCCCTTTCCAGCGCTACAATTGCCAACGCCGCTGTTTAGGGCAGAGGTCAGCAACCCTGTCAAAATTTTCCACAATTTTAAGGCAGACCAAATTTGGTTGGTAGGTTGTTGGCGATGTCCTTTAAAGATCGGTATATGCCACGCCCATCCCCCAGGCCGCAACACTACAAATTTTATTATATATATATATATATATATATATATATATATGTATTGTAAGCTGGAGTCACCAAATTTTTAAAGTATTTTACTGGTAACTCCCCTAAGAGATCGGTAAAAAATTGAGTGGCCACTCTGCCTCCTTAAACCGACACACCTGTTAGTGTAAGTGGATAAGACCATATATCTTATATATATTGAAAGCTAAAGTCACTAAAATTTGAATGGTATATTGCTAGTAACACCCTTCAAAAATCCAGAAGAAATATTTTGGACCGCGTCTACTTCTGCCCCCAACAACCATAGAAGCCCATTCGCCCGTCTTTTAAGAGCTGCAGTTAGAAGGTTGGAAGTTGGAAGGTAGATTACTAAGATCGTCCTCCAAACAATTTTTTTGGACACTCCCACTCTTACCTATTTTCGTCGTCATGGTTGCCTCCATCAACCTCCCTAACTGCCAGCAGCATGTTCTCCGTGTCTCCATCCTAAATAAATATTTTATTTGATTGTTGGTGGCTTTTGGCAGTTTTGCTTTGTTCTTGTGCATTGAACTTTAATTGCGCTCGTAAAATGGTGAACATTTTCTCTGCTCACCTATTCTGAATTAGTGTATTCACAGCACCCACACAAACGCGCACCCGTTGTGATCAATGCAGCTGCGTAATGACCCACGGACGGGTCAATTGACAGCTTAATTTAAACTACGGTTAAATGACACGTCAACTCGGACACATAGACAGACGAACACGAACATGTGGTTAAATTACAAAAAAACTTTACTGAAAATGTGAAAGAAAATTTACAAAGGATTTAGAGTAGAATTTGTAGAGAAAATTGTGTTTAAGATCACTCTAGTTCATAAACGTTTCTTATTGATTCAACTGTGACTCTATTACCCAAACAAAAAATAAGAATGAATGCTTAAGTCGGGATAGCTTCAATGTGATAAAAGCTTAATCCAAATTTTTACATATCCTCTTAGATATTCAAACCAACATAGTAAGTCATACTGTTTGTATCAATCTCAAAGCATATTCATTTTCGCGTAGAAAATATATTTTGAAAATAGTGGCTTTTTTTTACTTTAGCTTGCAAAAAAATAAAAAACATTAAAAGTGCAATTTTTCCTTCCAAAAGGAAAAAAAAACTCGTCAAGGTTCAGTGTGCTTTTTACAATTCTAAGTATCATATGTTTTGTCTTTTGGTTTTAATTATATGTATTGAAATTATATCATTAGAGTGCTTGGCTTAGTTAAATTTTTAGTTTGGATACTGTTGCTTGTCTTATTTTTTAAATCGTATTTCCATTTGAATTTTTTCGTTTTCGATTTCCGCTCGATGTGATGATCACCTTTAACATTTGTGTATTATTATTGGTGTGTGTGTGTGTGTGTGTGTGTATGTGTGTGAGTGTGCGAGTGTGAGGGTTGTGTTAGTCAAGGCCACAAGGCAAGCGATATCAGACCACTGGGCAGGCCAAAACCACAGAGCCCCATTTGTTAAGCTAATTTGCTTATGATGAGCGCATATCGGCAGAGGCAGGCTTAAGGGGAGTTGTCGAGTGTTATAAACTGTTGTACAATGGCCTTGAAATCAACAAATGTGGTTACAGACTGTAAATGAAGCGGTTAGTGCACGAACGGAAGTGCTACAAAGTTTCATGCTGCCTGGAACTGCTTGCCATCTATTTCGGGATTTTTTTTAATTATTTTTTAATGGCATTTGTGTGTTCTTTTTTTCTTCTTTTTAATCTTTTTTGCAGCCATGTGGCCACATGGTGAAAAGTGATGGCTTCTGCTAGACTCATTTCGTTTCTTTTCAAATTGAATAACATTTCGATTGCACATTTCCACCCATGAAGTTAAGCCAGACGTTTCTGAGGCACATGGCCAAATGCATTCAATCAAAACCAAAAGAAAAAAAATCATATCTTTGTTTTAAGGTCGTTTCTTGCTTTGTTCAAGTTTATATAATTTAAAGTTTACTTGATGTGCTGCTACGCAGTGGAATTTTATCTTGGCAAAGGTGTGTCCCCCGACCCGCCCCCCTCTCAGTAGGAAACTAGAAGTAGGGTGGTTCACCAAAATGCCTCCGATAAGATAAGAACGATTTGTTTTACGTTTTACCTGTTTGTCAAATCCACAGTAAACCCTAACTGTCCCCCTTTCCAGCACGGTTGCTGGAACTACATGCACCCCTTTCTCACCGTGGATGTTTTTTGGTGTATTTGACACGTACATCGCTCGTGATTATATTATTATTATGATTGGGGAAAGATTAGCACTGCGACCTATAAGGTCTATGTTTCTATGTCCTTGGGCCTCATGATATGCTGCCCTAGTATGCTGCATCTTTTCCTGGTTAAGGCGACGCATTCTCTTATAATGTGCGGCGAGGATTCCTCCTAATATCCGCAGAACCTGCATACATTGCTGCTATAAATACCTAATTTGGTTAGGTGACTTCTCAGTCAACAGTGTCCTGTTAATAGACCTGTGAGTATTCTGAGTCCATTCTTCCCCATGGATATCATTTGCTGAAATCGTTTTTGATTATAGCCACCTAGGAGACTTCTGGCTTGTCGGAGTCCTGGTATCTCTGCCCAGCTCCGTTCCCGCATCTGTCTTTCTTCGTCCCTGATTTGTAGCCGTATTGTGTGTCTTCCTACCCCGCAATACGGTTCAGGGCCTATCATGGGTCTCTCTGCCCCCATTCTTAACATACCTATCATAGTCATATAGCCAGAAGCAAACATCGAACCACTAAGCAATCGAACTCAATAACGAGTATCATATAAAGACAACAACGAGTGATTTTACTTATAGTTGTAATTTTGGCAATGAGTAGTTTGAAACTAGCCCACATAAGTGCAGCGAGTAAAATTTCGATTGGCATACCTTGAGCACTGTATAAGCATTAGAACACCTTCAAAATTTGGTTCAATTAGATTTAAGAGTGTGGGAGATATTTGAGAGAGGGATTGTGGCTATTTTGAACAATGTTAACAATTACGAAATTTTATGACTCTGGCTCAACAACATGCACCAGCAATTGAATTACCTGACTCCATTTTTGTTAAGGGTTGTCGAAAAAAAATGCATATACAGTGGCGGACAGCTCAAATGGGCCACTGTCAAAGAAAAAAAGTAATTGCCTGCCATAAACTAATCATTCATTATTTTTAAAAAATTCCAAAGACAGATGGTAGGTACATTTATTAACCACCTAAATTAACATATAACCCCAAAACACTGGGGTTTCCCCACCTGCTAGGTAGAGTTATGTAAAAAAGTACCATATATTTATTTGACAACTTATTTGGACCAGTCTAAATAAAATAATATATTTGGCGTATAAAAACTTAAATAAGGATGTTAATACTTAGTATGATATCCTTTAGCCTTAACAACTTCCCTTAACCTATTATTCATCAAAGCTTCCTGGTAGCTTCTGGGCTGATTCTGCTCTATTCATCCCGCAGAGCGTTTTTCAGATCCTCTTTGCTAGATATTCTGTGTTTCCGCATTTTATTTTCAAACAGAGCCCACAAATTCTCAATAACATTTAAATGTGGAGACTGGGCAGGTGGAATTATCACGTGAGGGCAGTTCCTGATGAGCCAGGAATGTACTATCTTGGCCTTATGCTTGGGATCGTTGTCCTGGTTGAACCGGAAAGTACGTTGGATTCCTACCTTCTCGGCACCTTGGAGTAAATTTTCCTTTAGTATGTTGAGGTACACATTCTTGTCCATTGTTGTTTCAAAAATCACAAAATTTCCGAATCCGGCTGACGAGATACATACCCATGCCATGTCACTTCCTCCACCATGCTTGACTGTTGCCTTTCCGTGTTTGGGATTCAGGTCAGTATTGGACTGTCGCCACACACAATTCCGTCTGTCTGAGTCAAAAATGTTGAATTTGGACTCATCTGCAAGTATGACTGTATTCCAGCACTCAAAATCCTTGTCCAAGTGGGTTTTGGCGAACGTCATCCTAGTCCCTTTATTTTTTATGCGTATAAAGGGCTTCTTCCGTGGTACTCGGGCATTAAAGTCATGTTTGCGCAGAAACCTGCGCACAGTTTCCACACAGCACTTTTTCCCCATTTCATCCTTGAGCCACTTTTGAAGCCGGTAGCTTGGGATTTCCCCTTATTTTCTTGATGATCCTTCGCTCCTCCTCTTCCGTGAAAATCTTGTTTGGTGCCATTCTGCCCTTTCCCTCAATCCGATTTGCGTCGACGAAGCGCCGTATGATGTTATACACAGTTGAGTGGCTCAGATTGACCATTTCAGCTATTTGACGATGTGAATATCCGTTTTTGTGGTGTTCCAGGATGAGTTTCTGTAGTTCAATGGTAGTCTGTTTGTCCATAGTCCTTGTTGGCTTGTTGCACCCGAGATGCAGGATAAAACTAAACTGACTACGAAGAATTGGTCTATTTATACCGAATATATTCAACTTGAGGTAAAAAATCCTAGTTTTATGGCACCCAGGTGTCGACAATAAGTTGTCACATAAAAATAAGGTACTTTTTTACATAATCCTACCAAGCAGGTGGGGAAACCTCAGCTTATTAGGGTCATACATTCATATTGGTGGTTAATACATGTGCATGTACCTACCATCGGTCTTTGGAATTTTTGTAAAAATATTGAAAAATTAGCTTATGGCAGCCAATTACTTTTTTTCTTTGACACTGAGCCAAATAAGGTGTGAGGCACTGTAACTGTGGATATTCCACATTTGTAAATATTACATGCTTGCAATACAACTCGAAATATATATTATAAAGTTTTTGTGTATACAATTTTCTGTGCACTCTACACTTGCAATAGTAGATTGCAAGAATGATTGAAGACAATTAAAATTTCAACAACGTTTTCGTCAAACATCAGCTGAACTTTGTACTTGACATGTTTCTAATCAGTGCGCACTTTGAGAGATAAGAATAAAACATAACATAATGTAATGGTATCTACAAACAACAACAACAAATACAACAACAACCTGTTACATCGCAATTAAAGGTCAACATAATCCAGAGATTAAACGATCAATTAACTGACACTGACACACACCAAAAGCACATTTGTCAGAGCTTAATGAGCTAATTTTCAGAATATAGAATATATGCAAAATATATATACGTATGCGCCCTCTGACCATTAAAATGTTCAAATAAGGCTAACATAGAAGTTGTGCAATATCAGTTGTGGTGTGCCCAACTGACTTTCTTCGTATTTTGAATAGACCTCTCGACTTAGCATATGAAAGTATCATGCGTCAAGTCAGTTTATTGTCAATTTTCTATACTCTTACTTCCAATTTATAAAACTTGTAGCTTAAACTCTTAGATTTTAGATGAAGACCTCGCAGATTTGATAAGATGGCAAAATAGTTTTGACAAGTCAAGAATTTATTCAAGTACTCTCTGTAAAGTCTAGCCTCTAGATAAACGAGAAATGATATATGCGCACAGGGTATTACGTAGTCGGTTGCTTTTGATTGAAGCAGTTTTGAGGATTTTTTGCTTTTTTGTGAAAGCTGCGCATTGCACTCACCCAAATTGACAGCCAAAAATGGCCAAAGCACGCGACAAAAGGTGACAGCAACGGAACACCTGCAACAATAACAACAACATCAATATAAACAGCAACTTAGACAACAACAACAGTAAAAAATAAAAAAAAATTCCACATGGGCTGTGTGTGTGTGACGCATTCACATGAACTGCGTTGTTGTCGCCATTGTCGTTGGCTTTTCGAGAACAGTATTTCCGTTGAATTAATTACCAACGCGTTTTCTTGTTTCTGTTGTTAATGCTGCCATTTTAGTCAAAGCAGCAGCAGCAACAACAACATCAAACGTTAAATTACAAAACCGAGAATCAAACTGAGCCGCTTGCAATGCCAAATTGCTTCGCATTGCCATTGACAACCGCAAACGTGATGCACAAAGAAAGCGGCACAATAAGAAACGGACAAAGCCAGGGGGTGTTAGAGCAGTAGTAATAGAGGGCGGGATTGGCGGGGTTGGCGGGGTTGGGTGGGTTTGATTGTTGCGGCCTTGAAGACTCGAAAGTTGCAAATGCAGTTAATGGATTACAAATGTGGTTTTAATCGTTCATTAACTTGTTTTCATTCACTCACTTCTTGGCCGTCAATCATTCACTTTCCAGTCGAAAGTCATTCCAGCGTGGAAAATTCTCGTTATTCTGTTTTGGTTCTCAAGCAGATTATATTATATTATTGTTGCACTTGTTTGTTCAAATTTTATTCAATTCTCATTCTCTATGCAATTTTTGCCCACCAGCAAAGAAAAATAAATTGATTCGTTGCTTTTCAATTTTTTTTAAATTATTTATTTTTGTTTTATGCAATTTGTTTGAGTACTATATGCAATTTTGTATTTGAGCTGGAACTTTTGCATATGTACAGTGTCTCACAGCTTAATTGGAACAGTGTCAAATAAAAAATGCAATTGCCTGCCACAAAATTAATTATTAATTATATAGTAGGTACATATATTAACCATCAATATGAATATATGACCCTAATAAACTGAGGTTTCCCCACCTGCTAGGTAGGATATGTAAAAAGTACCCTATTAAGCTGTGAGACACTGTAGTTTTGCATAACAGACATGGGCGACAGAGAAAAGCGTTGGGCTTGATAGCGGAGGAGATGGAAGGTTGTGTGGAAGCGGTTGCTAGTGGTGGTGACAGTTTGGTCAAGGCAATGTTGGCGTAAGTAACATAATTATTCTCTACAATTACTTGAGTAATTCAATTTGAAAAAGTATAAGTATATATATACAGATACACTCCGCGAAATTCGATCAAAGGCACTTGATTTTTTCTTCTAAAATTTAAAATAAATTTAAACAAAAATTTTTTTTTCTACAAAAGCTAGTTAATACACGTCAAATAAAAAAAATTTAGTTTCTAAAATGAACATAACATTTTTTATAAATTTTTTGGATTTTAAAGTGAGGTTAAGGTGCGAAATTCAATTCTTATTAAGTGTATATTACCTTTTCTTCAAAAATTATGTTCTTAGTTCAATTTATTTAGTATGTACTAAAATGATCTAATTATGTTCAGTAATTCAGTCAAATTTATATTACTTTCAGTAGACTTTCGATTTTAAAAGTAATGCAGGTCGTAATTTGAGCAATTAAAAATTTGTGAATTACTTAACATTTATTCAAAATTCATAGAAATGTGTACAGCAAGTTGTTATCGATAGTTGGGGTCGTACATGAAAAAGGAAGGTTATCTGCATATTGTACACTGCCCCATTACCGCACGCACTCACGTTACTCACTATAAACGCTGCGGCATGTCGAGTTTTCAAGTGCGCAGAGAGCAAAGGAGCTAGATAGCAGCCGGCTCAAACCGACGGAGAAAGAGTGTGAGCTGGAAGTGGGGGTGAATGAATAAAAGTGTGTATGCATAAATGTTGAAATCGCCTAGCCACACCCGCGCCCAAAGGAATGCAGCGGCCAGCAAAAAGAAAGCGAATCAAATCACAATCAAATGGGCATCAAAGGAATGCAGCTTTGCCAACCAATACGATCCGATTCGAATACCACTTCAGAATCAAAGCCAAAGCCATAGCCATAGCAAAAACCAGAACCCCAGACCACAGAAAGAGACCACAAAATGCGACGATCAATGCCATCGTTACAGCGATCAGCCAACGAGGTCGACATTGCTGTCAAGGTCGTTTGCAAAGCGTTGCCTTGAGTCGAGCGAGTGGAACTTTAGCAAACTGCCCACAGACTCGGTTGCTGCAGATACGATGCATCCAAGCCGAACAGAACTCTCTCTCTCTCTCTCTCTCTCTCTCTCTCTCTCTCTCTCGCTACGTGCGTACCTGCATTTATCCATTTCTTTTTCCGCTGTTAGCAAAAAAAGAAAATCTTAATAATAAAAGATTTAAAAACAGTAAACAGTAAATTTGAAGCGATCCATCTTCTTAAATCACTTGCTTCCATTTTTTTGCGTTGTTATACTCTTGTTTTTTTTTTTGTTTTTTATTGATGTGTTGTTGTTTCTTGCATAATTTCCACGCTTCACAGATTTATACTGAGGGAGGTTCATGAACTTTTCCCAAACAGCGTAATGTGCTGTAGTCTCATCAGTTTTGTTTACCTGTATCAAGACATCTAACAAAAACCTGTGACAGTCGCACGGACAGAGGCATCAGTTCAATAACCGATGTCTGCTGTGACAAGTGTGTGCCTGTGTGACTGACAGATGCAGCATGCCACATAAATAAGTATATACATACTCGTATGTACGAAAGTATGTACATGACCGGAATCTTAGTCAAACAAATTGTAAAAATATGTATCTGCAAACAATATTAAGGAGTGCAAATCAATGTATTTTGAATTACTGCAACTGAAATCTTCACAATTAACGAATAAGATCTGTTTTTTTTTTTGGTCAAGACACAGATAACAAACCCTTGCAAGATGGGTTCAGTTTTGAGATTGAAAAGTTACAAAGCTATAAGTTAGCGCAACTACAGCTTTAGCTATTGTAGTTAGCTGTCAATCTTTGACCGGTCTCAATTACTTACACATGCAAAGAGCAAATGTATTTGGAGCTTGTTGACTGTTTTTGACTGTTGTTGTTGATTTTTTTTTTAGTTTTTGGAGGTTGTTTTGTTGTTGATTTAAACTCATTAAATGGCATTTATTATTATCCTTAGTTGCATTAGTTACGGTCTGAAGGTCGACGCTTTTATTGAATGATTTTACTTTTGTGGAAGCGCTTTAAAAGCTAATTAATTTAACGGCAACAACAACCACAATGAGAACACAAGCTAATTGCTTTTTAATTATTAAAATTTATTGATTTTTAATTTGTGTGCGAAGCTCAACAAAACACAAATGCCTTGAACTCGGCAACTTGCAACTGAAACGGCAACAATTTGCGAGCGTCTCTGTACCCTGTTAATCTGTTAATGTACGAGAATAGAAATAATTTAATCAATCCAGGGCCAAGAGCATTGAGTTCTGGCTTAAGCCAAACCAAAACTCTGCTTGAAACCTTTGGGGCACCAGTTGGCCAGATGACTTAATTTTAGAGCACACCAAAAAAAAAAAAAAAAAAAACGCTGAAGCAAACAGAATATCGACATAAATAAATATAACCACATGGACGGCCTTTGTGCGTAGTATTTATAGTCGTATATATATATATATATATGTATATATACATGCGAGAGGTATGGCCCTGTAGGTGGGTGGAAGGCAGCTTAGATTTGGGGCCGTTGCTGTTTGATTTTGGCTATTGCATAAATTAAAACTATATTATTACTATCATTGTTATTAATAGTAATAGTGTATCCCTTAAAATGCTGGAACAAAGGTGCCATCTCAAATGTCCATATAAGCTGGCGCTCGTTCTTATGTGTAAAATTCTGCAGACATACTCGTAGAATATTGTTGATTGATCGCATCGCTGTACCTCAGTTTTTGTGCAAAAACAATGACCTGTCAATTATCGTATGTTTTTCTTCTTTTTTTTCTTTATGTATATCCTATTCAAATACCATCATCGTCACGGTGTTGTTCATGTTGTCGCCGTTTCTATTGTTCGTCTTATTTTGTTTTGGGCAGCCCTATAAGCTGATCTAGAAACAATAATGCTGCTAAATCCACAAATCTGTTAATGGGCAAGCCGCTGATAGAATTTCAATTGAATGTTGCTTTACAGTTTTTGATTTTTGTTTGGTTTTTGGTACGGTTACAGCGGACAACAGTTCAACAAACTTTTGCGTAGCACTGAAACTCTTGACATTGAACTTCTGATTGTGCGTAATTTTCCAGCAAACGAACAAAACGAAAACAAAACGTTTTGACAATTGTCGCGCATTATTAACCACAAACAAAAACCGTTATGATCAAAGTTGTGGTTTGTGTATTTTTATTTTTGCTCTTTTGAAAGCAGTAATGACTTACAGCTGTGGGCGGAGGGAGGGAGGGGGTGTTTAGAATAATTGACAACCGGCTTGGCATGAGTTGACAAGTCATTGACTGACAGCTAACAAAATCAAACAAAAGGCATCAGCCTGCAACACACAAAGCGTACCAAGGACTAGCGAGTCAAGAAATTCAAAGGTAAAAGAAATTACAAACTGATGGATCGATCGCTGCAACTATTTATTATCATTGCCACATATGTTTCTATCAATTGCCATTGAAAGTTTTCGAAGAGTTGAAAGCATGTGTAGGCTTTTTAACTTCTATGTAAGCTTCAGCTACGGCTTCAAGTCGAAAGTCGAATTTCAATTGTGCAATAGTTGGAGGCTAAATTACTTACCGTTATTTATTTATTATTTACTGGCTATTTATTTATTTACTCGTACTTATACGCTTGCTGTCCGTTAAGTTCTCCTACCTTTTTTTCAATGCCTTCTCTTCTGGATTTGTACTTATTTTGTTGTTTGTTTTGTCAAGATTTTTTCTGTTCACTAACTAACTGGGTTGTTGTTAATATTATTATTACGAGTATTACTGCTATTGCTGTTTGTAGAAAGTGCTCACAATTTGTCTTGCACACATAAACACAAGCATTATTTATGTATGCGTGCGTGTGTGTGTGTGTGTATGCTATAAAGTTAAGTTCAAAGTGCTTTGACTTCCCACAGTCATTTCCACAGTATTTGTGTGTTCTTTCTGTGTTTCGTTCTTCTGTTGACTTCTTCCAGCTGACTTTGCAGCCTTTAACTGACTTTCATGTTTTGGGCTGTTGGGTTCTCTGCCGGTTCTTTAGAACTCGTACATCATCTTTAATGCATTTACCGCTTTGCTGATCTTTGGCTCCAGTCATTCAAGCAGTCAACCCGTCACTTAGTCAGTCAGTCGGCTGCCGTTTATACAGGTTGTGCAACATGCACACTCTTGGAAGGCCCTTGATGTCAGCTCAGTTTATTTCAGTTCAGCATAATGCCTGAGAATTATGTTTTCAAATCTTAGTCAAAACGGGCATACAAATTGCCAAAACGAGAATCAACTGTATATGAAATATGTGCAGTTCTGTGCCCTCACTTGCAGATATAACGGGTCGATTTCAGAGCTATCATTGTATAACAGAAAGCAATTTAAAAGTTGTAAGCAAGGAAACATCGACTTGGTGCGAATAGTTGTGTAATCTTTCATTCACGTTAGTTGAAGTTATATGAGCTCACGAGAACAAATACATGCTAATAAATATGCATACAGACAAGCAGACTGACAAACTTCCCTAAGTGTCTATGTTTATTCCAGAAACAGAAACAGAACCAGACCCAGATGGAGAGCACTGAGCTCCTCTGATCTCTCCATTCTGATCTGTCGGTCTATCGCACCTCCTACATGGTAAACAACAATAAAAACACCAACAGCAACAACCAACCAAAAACGGGAAGAATTGAAATAGTGTTCAGGATACATTTCGCTCGACAAACATTTAACAGAGAAGACATACATTTTTTGCGTTAAGACGTTAACGTAATTAGAGCGAACTATGAACGAATTTCAAAAGGCGAACACAAAGGTCAAATATGTGCACAAACCCGCCAAGAGAGCACACAAAAGCGCAGGGGCACTGAAACAGATACAGATGCAGATACAGATACAGATACAGATACAGATACAGCTATAGCTATACATATAGTGATTTACATATATACAATAGCCGCAGCTAAATATACTTCTGAATCTAAACGATTGGCATTTGGTTGTTGGCCATGCAGCAGCAGTTCAAACAGTATTAAAAGAGAGAGAGAAAAAGAGAATCGTATCCATAGGCAGCAACAATTTTAAGCAACAATTCTTAAAAGATGAAAAAAACTAAGCGAACCTGATTAACTTGATTTAAAATTAAATATGTTCCAAATCAAGTTCTGAGTCGCTCCTAGATCAAATGCAAACCATCTTATAATCATACACATATTTTTGCCGAATTACCAAACAAGTCAATCTCAATATTTCGGTTCTGGCTGTAATTAAAACTCTTGTTAATTTTAAAAGCAATTAAATGCGTTTTTTAATATAATATTTTATTAATGCTTATATAACAAATTGTAATTATAGTAAGAACTGAAAATGAATTTTCCGAACGTAGCCAATAGTTGTCCTCTTTGAAAACTTCGATTCATCCCGATAAATCGATTATCAATACTATTGACATAGTAAACACATTTAACATGCTCATCCAAAGAATCTTACATCCAAATCAATCAAAATGTTGTTTGGTGTTTATATGTTGCAAAAGCTCAGCTTCCGTAAGGTCAGTTAGCTTGGAAGTTAGTCGAACGGTGTGTTGTTGCTGCTGTTGTTGTTGTTTGTTTTGTTGACTTTTGTATCCGGCTGCCTTGCGGCCACATTTAAAACTACAACTGTCACATTAACGTTGATGAGCTGCGATCCCAGAGGTATGAGATCTGCGAGTAAGAGCAGCAGCAGCATCAGCAGCATCAGCAGTAGCTGAAAGTCATCGCTGGCTGGAAACTCGAGAGTGTGCGACTAGCGAAAATCAAAAGAAATTAACTTTCACCGGCAAGCGACAAGCCGGCGGCGACGACAAAACGAAAAAACGCGCCAGCAAAACGCGACATTCGAATGCGTATTAGAAGTCACCATCAAAATCATCATTGGAAATGGTAACCATCTCGGTGTTTGTTTATCGATCGGTTTGAGTTAAGATTGTGCACACACACACTCGCTCGCACAAGCGCACACAGTAGTCTCCATGGCCATAAAGAACAAAGATATGTGTGCAGCAAGTGAATGGCACGACCCAAAACACCCCATCCATAAAACTGAGCACTCGATGTAATCTTAGAAAGTTTTGATATGCAGCGTTCCCCTTCGGTCTGCCTCCCCTCTACGCTCGCACATTAAATATGTACATATGTAGGAAACTGAATACTACGCAAGTGAGTGGCAAGCGAGCGCGAGTGAGCTAGCAGTAAGTGAAGGTTTTCCATGACAATGTGGCAATGAACTTTGACACTCGGCTGCCCCCTTCGAATGGACCATCCGACGCACGCTTTGCTAATGGCCGACCAGATAGCAAGTGAGCGAGGTCCGCTTATTAGCACTTGCCTAAAATTTCTATTCTTTTTTTTTCATTTGCCATGTCATCGAATCTTGTACTGTGGTGATCAATTGATTAATATATTGCATGATTGACACACTTGAATGAATGGAAAGGAAGACAAACGGCAGTTTCGAGCTTCCAGTTACCAGTGTAACCAGCTTATGCTCCCTCACTTCAAAGCTCTCTCTCTCTCTCTCTCTCTCTCTCTCTTTCTCTCTCTTTCTCTCTCTCTCTCTCTTTCTCTCTCTCTTTCTCTCTCTCGCTCTCTCTCTCTCTCTCTCTGGAACAACAGCAGCCAGACAAAGGCAGAAGCTTACCTAACTACTTGCTTTTGGGCACACACACACACACACACACATATAAATTAATACACACACATAAACGCACACACACATGCATATGTATGCAACCACCAAGTGACCTTAGCACTCAAAACCCAACAACAGCAGCAACAATATTAATAGTGGCTCGAGATCGAGCAAAGACTTTGCTACGAAAGAGAGCACAGTGAGAATAGCGGACAGCTGAGAGCGGAGTTTTCACAATGGCTGCTTTTTTAACAACTTTGTTGACGCGGTGTCTCTGTGTATTTGTGATTGTTTGTTTGTGTGCCTGCCACAGCAGTGCCTTACAAAAGCCCAGTCGCTTTTTTATAGTAAACAAAAGACCGTTAATTGACATAGAATTTTAAGTTCTCTTATTGTTGTTGTTTTTGCTGCACATGTGACACACGATCAACATGTTAAATGAATTAAATAACTCCTTCTTCTTCATCATGTTCTTGGTAGTACACCACGCTTGCTGCCTACTTGTTGCAGCTACTGTCCAAGAAATAAAATAAATAAAAATAGAATTCCCATAATGTTGTGCAGCTAAGAGGTCATATACCTGCATAACTTATTCTCTAAAACAAAAGTGCCCCAAAAAAATAAATAAAATCAAAACACAAAAAAAATAGTTGCCTCTGAACCCCGCTCATCAGCAGTTACCGCTGTGCGTTGCCGTTTAGTTCAATAGCCTATTATACTGACCGACTCGACAGAAAGCTGACAGACAGACAGACAGAGGAGGTGCGTTAGGGAGGTATGCATATGCGCACACACATAAATACATACATGTACACATACACACATTATGGGTAACGTACATGAATACTAATGCAAAGCATTTTAACATACAAATCGACACAAAATTTATGTAGACAACGAACTTAGGGACATGTCCATCAATTGTATGCACATTTGTACCATCATAAGTATAACTGATATTGCATAGCAGAACAGGTGGGCTTGGGATATATACATATATATAGAGTTTAGTCCAGGTAGAAATTCTTAACTTTATATTTCGGTTACTCTACGATTTTTTGCTCAATATAAAAATCCATTTTAGAAGTTTTTACATCTATCTATATATCTATGACACTGCTTGAAATTAGGTGTGAGACACTGCATATAAACTTCTAAACCCGATTTTTATTTTAAGCAAACATTTCTAAAGTGACCAAAATATAAAGTTAAAAGTTTCTACTTAAAAAGCTCGCACCAAAGTCTTATTTTATTTGTTATTTAACGCTGTGGGTATTTATCTCTCGATACCGAAGATAAATCGTATATTATATGTACCCAAGAAATACTGTCCAAGTTTACCTTTCAAATTGCGGTAGATGCTAGTAATCTTCTTTCCTAGTTTGGTAACTGTAGCTCTTAAATATCCGGAGAATCGGCTTTTATGGTGCTTGGGGGCAGAAGTAGACGTGGTTCAAAATTTTTCTTCATAATTTTTGAAGGGTGTTACTAGCAATATACCTTTAAAATTTTACTTTAGCTTTCAATATGTATAAGATATTATGGTCTTATCCAGTTATACTAACAGGTGAATCGGTTTAGGGAGGCGGAGTGGGCGTGACCATTCAATTTTTTACCGATCACTTAGCGGAGTTACCAGCAACATACTTTCAAAATTTTTTGTGAGTCTAGCTTACAAATTGTGGAAGATATGCGCATTTCCGTTTTCTAAGGCCGAAGTTCCTGGGGACGGCGGTGTGGTCTGAAAATGAATTACGCCGATCCTTGGAGGAAGTTACCAACAAGTTACCTTCCAAATTGGATCACTGTATCTTTTAAATTGTGGGAAGATATGCTGATTTATCGATTTACACATTCCCAAAAATCGGCATTGTCGATTATGGTCGCAGGTGTTGACGTGGCCATAAAAATTTGTTATCGGTTCTTAAAGGGGCTACCAACCAAATATGGTGACTGTAGCCTTGTGTGAGATATGTGGTTTTATCGATTTGAGAATATCGATCTTATCTGTGGTACCTTAGGAATGAACGTATAAAAAACGCATAGCTTTAAGATTCATTCACAACATTTGGGCTTTTCTTCTTGTATAGGAAGATTAACAAGTCATAAAAGTCGTTAGTTAATTCAGTAAACAAAACGTACAGATTAAAGTTGAACACATACGAGTATGTATGTAGACACATATACATTGGGAACGATCCGTTAAAAGCAAAATCACAAGCAAATACATCAAGCTTTTAATAATAAGGCGCGATAACGACTATACAAGTACAGGGGCTGTATGTATGTGAAAACAATGTACAGTTGGCGAAGTCGTTCGCATGAGTCACAGGACAAAGATAGGGATGGGGAGGTGGGAAGTGGGAAGTAGACCAGAAAGATGTAAATGAATCAACAACGAGTTCTGCTGACCTTTGTCTAAAATATAAATTTATTTTATTCATAAAAATAACAACACAGCTGAGAAAGCGAACAATGGAGTTTGATGGTGCCAGGGGAAAGCACGGCCGGAGAACTGCTGAATAATAATTTGATTGCAAAACAAATTCAATTTATTGCCTTATGGCAACTGTACGTTTATCGAACTAGGAAATTGTACGACAATTTTAAATGCGCTTACATTTCATAATTAAATGAGTAAAAAAAATCAAATGTGAAATTAAATGCCAGCTGCAATGATTGAAGGCTAACAGCAACAATAAAAACGAATTATAACATTTTAATAATAATACTGTGCGATATTAATATTTATTCCTAACATATCTACGAGTATAGTAAACATTTTTATATCATACAATAAAGATTCAATACCACATATGCAAATGAACATGAATTTTTTATTTCTTGTGTTTATATAGTTTTATCGACCTACGAGCTGTGATTTTTTAGCGCACAAGATTTATCCCATAATATTTGCATAGTTGCTTGTGGGCGTGCCGGCGCCGCAATCGACTCAATGCAACAATCAATTATCGGCTGTCAATTGCGGCTCTTGCATGATCTTGTAGATATACAGTGGCTCGACACTTATTTGGATCAGTGTCAAAGAAAAAAAGTAATTGCCTGCCTGCTTGCCTGTAAACTAATTATTTATTATTTTTCAAAAATTCCAAAGACAGATGGTAGGTACATATATTGACCACCTACATTAATAAATGACCCCAATACACTGGGGTTTCCCCACCTGCTAGGTTGAATTATAAAAATTTTGCCTACTTTTAGGTTCAGTTTTCATTTAGATCAGTCTAAATAAAATAATATATTTGGCGTATAAAACTTAAATACGAATGTTAATACTTAGTATTATATCCTTTAGCCTTAACTACTTCCCTTAACCTATTATTCATGGAAGATACCAGCTTCCTGGTAGCTTCTGGGCTCCACCCATCCCGCGGAGCAGTTTTGAGGTCTTCTTTGCTGGATATTCTGTGCTTCCGGATGTTATTTCCAGCAGAGCCCACAAATTCTCAATGACATTTAAATCTGGAGACTGGGCAGGTGGAATTATCACGTGGGGGCAGTTCCTCATGAGACAGGGCTGCACTATCTTGGCCTTATGCTTGGGATCGTTGTCGTGGTTGAACCGGAAAGTACGTCGGATTCCTAGCTTCTCGGCACTTTGGAGTACATTTTCCTTTAGTATGTTGAAGTACACATTATTGTCCATTGTTGTTCCAAAAATCACAAAATTCCCGAATCCGGCTGACGAGATACATACCCATGCCATATCACTTCCTCCACCATGCTTGACTGTTGCCTTTACGTGTTTGGGATTCAGGTCAGTATTGGACTGTCGCCACACATAATTCCGTCCATCCGAGTCAAAAATGTTGAATTTTGACTCGTCTGCAAATATGACTGTGTTCCAGAACTCCAAATCCTTGTCCAAGTGGCTTTTGGTGAACGTCATCCAAGTCCCTTTATTTTTCACGCTTATAAAGGGCTTCTTCCGTGGTACTCGGGCATTAAAGTCATGCGCACATTTCATCCACCACCTGTTGAGTCAGTTTTGGAGCCGACAGCTTGGGATTTCCCCTTATTTTCCTGATGATCCTTCGCTCCTCCTCTTCGGTGAAAATCTTGTTTGGTGCCATTCTGCCCTTTCCCTCAATCCGATTTGCGTCGACGAAGCGCCGAATGATGTTATACACAGTTGAGTGGCTCAGATTGACCATTTCAGCTATTTGGCGATGTGAATATCCGTTTTTGTGATGTTCCAGGATGAGTTTCCGTTGTGCAATGGTAGTCTGTTTGTCCATAGTCCTTGTTGGCTTATTGCACCCGAGATGCAGGATAAAACTAAACTGACTACGAAGAATTGGTCTATTTATACCGAAAATACTCAACTTTAGGTAAAAAATCCGGGTTTTTTTTTTTGTGGCACCCAGGTGTCCACATTGTACCTTCTCAAAATAAAATTTTCCCTCAAAATATGCTAATTTTTTCATAATCCTACCTAGCAGGTGGGGAAATTTCAATGTATTAGCGCCAAATATTAATTTTGGCCCTAAATATATACAGTGTCTCACACCTTATTTCAAGCAGTGTCAAAGAAAATAGGCTACTTTTTTACATAATCCTCCCTAGCAGGTGGGGAAACCCCAGTGTATTGGGGTCATATATTAATTTAGGTGGCTAATATATTTACCTACCATCGGTCTTTGGAATTTTTGAAAAATAATGAATACTTAGCTTATGGCAGGCAATTACTTTTTTTCTTTCACACTTATCCAAATAAGCTTAGAGCCACTGTATATTTACGTATGTATGTGACATAAATGCTTTAACTTTTGTCGCTAAATTTTATTGCGAAATTAGCAGTGTGATTATTAATTAATTGTAGTAATTATAATGAACCCCCCACAGCTATCCTATATTGCATAACCATACGAAACCAAATCTTGTGAAAGGTAACCAAACAAAATTTAAAAAAAATAATAATAAATGAATAAAAAACGAAGTTGTACGTTTTGCATCTGGAACTGGAAGTCAACCGCTGTTGGGCCGGTGACATTTCATTTACAGTTCAATAAAGTGTACGGAACTCCGCTCCATTGACCCAAATATTAAACAGAAGCAAACAAAAAAAGTAACACTATATCTCGTATATATATATATATTGTCTATGAAGACCAGCATGCAAAAGCAAGCAACCGATGTGCAGAAAACTCAAATAATCACAAGAGAAACGGACAAATACTCGTACTCGGCCAAATACAAAACTGCAGACAGGCCAAAGTGAGAGATCCATAACGCGATCTGGGAGCCCACTGTCCACAGCTAGAGATAGGGAGAGGGGGCCAAAAGTCAAAAAACAATATGAATATGAAGAGTTTTCCAAATTTTCGAACTGAAATCGTTTGAGAATTTTGCAGAAAAAACGAATAAAAGAAATCAGTCAAAAACAGTTTCAAAGGAATAAACTAAAAGATAGGTATGCACATAAAGAGAGCGAAGAAAAATTAGCAGGTCTCAATAGGTCAAAATCTTGAATGATCCCTAATTAATTTACCAATCGCAATGTTTAATGGCGAAAACATAGTTTACATCAAGTTTATGGCAGATAAAGTTTATTTCGTTGTTTCTCACTACTCCCGTTTCGAGGATATCGATACAAAGTGATTTACAAAACTAATAAATGTATATTGTGAAGTCTGACATATACATATAAAGCAAATTTGATTAAGATTGGATAAGAAACGCAGATTTTGTTAACCAAAACGTATTATCATAAAACCAAATGTATTTTTCACAGTTTCGTTTAGCGAGTCTTGACTGCTTGACCAGCTCTCTCAACTAGAGCCTTCTTACTTCATCGCGATTTAAATTGATGGATGGATGAACCGACCATTTAATATTCAAAGTGTGTGCAATTTTGTGGGCCGCTCTCACAAATAATATTGCACTAAAACTTGAGCAGCACTCTCAATTGCAAACGTTTTCACTCAAATCCCCCTTCAATGGAGCTCAAATTGAGCATACGCATCGTGCGACGTCGCATGTTGTTGATGTATTTTTTGTTTTTTATTTTTTATATCATAAAACATTTGTGGACTGCCTTGAACGACCTTGGCGCCGTTAAGGCGTTTCACTTAACTGTCGGCGACTTTAGTCAAACTTGGTCAAAATGTATTAAAAACTTGTGTTTTTAGGTATTTTTTTGCTGTTTTTTATTTTAAATCGATTCGTTCGATTTGGATCGCTCAGCCTTAACTGCACACCTGTTGTTGCTGCTGCTGCTGTTGTTTAATTTTGAATATTTGTTGATTTAGCTACGCATCGATTTGAGTTTCGGCTCCAGTCATTATGTGCTTCGTGTGGGACGCATTGGTCGCCAGCAGGTCGTCAGGCTATGCAAATTGAGATGAAGTTTGAGACGGAGCTGGCAGTGGTCGTAGCTATGGCAATGGTGTCATCATTGACACTGTCATAGACAGGCGGCGCCCACGTGCGCACCTTTGTCTCTTCTGTTGTTGTACAGAGAGCATTGTTTTGTGCTGCGCTTTAAACAAATATAAATCGTTTAAATCATTCACTCAGTTCGCTGTCGATGTTTCTTGCACAAATCTTTCAAAACCAAGATCCGTCCTTGCTACTACTTTCTCGCAAATCAAATCTTTCTCTTAAATCAATAAATAGATTATGTTTTTGGGCCTCAGCTGAAGGATATATGTATAAAGATCTAAGAAGAAAACGGTGTAGCAGTAAGTGGGTTAACACTGTTAAGCTTGTTCTCAAAATAGTTTCCTGCCCAAATTTGATTTTTTTCTGTTTTGTTTTTGTATTGCGTTTGTAATTAAAGCCAATCTGCTTGTTTTCTTCGATTTTTTTATTTTTATTAATGCATTTTGTGGGCTTATAACGGTGTCCGGAACAGAATGAAATTGTGTTAATCAATTGCCATTATATTGGGCTTAAACACATACAGTGGCTCACAGCTGAAATCTAGCAGTGTCAAGTAAATAATGTAATTGCCTGCCATAAGCTAATTGTTTATTATTTATCAAAAATTCTAAAGACCGATGGGAGGTACATATCATATCAACCATCCAAATTAATATATGGCCCCAATACACTGAGGTTTCCCCAACTGCTGGGTAGAATTATATAAAAAGTAGCCTATTTTGCAGGGAAATTTTATTTGGATCAGTCTAAATAAAATAATATATTTGGCGTATAAAAACTTAAATAAGGATGTTAATACTTAGTATGATATCCTTTAGCCTTGACAACTGGAGACTGGGCAGGTGGAATTATCACGTGGGGGCAGTTCCTGATAAGCCAGGACTGTACTATCTTAGCCTTATGCTTGGGATCGTTGTCCTGATAGAACCGGAAAGTATGTCGGATTCCTAGCTTCTCGGCACTTTGTAGTAAATTTTCCTTTAGTAAGTCGAGGTACACATTCTTGTCCATTGTTGTTTCAAAAATCACAAAATTCCCGAATCCGGCTGACGAGATACATACCCATGCCATGTCACTTCCTTCACCATGCTTGACTGTTGCCTTTACGTGTTTGGGATTCAGGTCAGTATTGGACTGTCGCCACACACAATTCCGTCCGTCTGAGTCAAAAATGTTGAATTTGGACTCATCTGCAAGTATGTCTGTATTCCAGCACTCAAAATCCTTGTCCAAGTGGGTTTTGGCGAACGTCATCCTAGTCCCTTTATTTTTTATGCTTATAAAGGGCTTCTTCCGTGGTACTCGGGCATTAAAGTCATGCGCACATTTCATCCACCACCTGTTGAGTCAGTTTTGGAGGCGATAACTTGGGATTTCCCCTTATTTTCCCGATGATCCTTCGCTCCTCCTCTTCGGTGAAAATCTTGTTTGGTGCCATTCTGGCCTTTCCCTTAATCCGATTTGCGTCGACGAAGCGCCGTATGATGTTATACACAGTTGAGTGGCTCAGATTGACCATTTCAGCTATTTGGCGATATGAATATCCGTTTTTATGATGTTCCAGGATGAGTTTCCGTTGTGCAATGGTAGTCTGTTTGTCCATAGTCCTTGTTGGCTTATTGCACCCGAGATGCAGGATAAAACTAAACTGACTACGATGAATTGGTCTATTTATACCGAAAATACAACATTTAAACATAAAAAAAGTGCCTTATTCCAAACATGCTTGAAAATGTTTGCCAATTGTATTTTACTGTCAGAATTAAAAACAAATCCCCACAGAAGGGGCCGCCTTCATGGCGACAGCTAGCGATGCCAGCAGAAATATTTGGCATTGAACTTCAGATTGACGCGGATCATCGACTTGCATTTGAAATTTAGTTACGTGGCGAGATTTGGAATTTGAAACGCAGAATCGTGACAAAATATTTGAGAAATACCAAAAATGTTGCCGGGTTGCGAGGATTAGTTTCTCCACAAGCAACAAAAACCCACTGGCCGACTGCTTGACAAACTGACGCTTTTTATGGTAAGCAAGTCAAACAACTTGCATCGATTTAGCAATCAAAAATTGTGAAAAGAATATAAAAACCGGCGCTAAAAAGAAGCACTAAATAATAATCTCGTATATATTGATTAATATTTGATTGTGTTTCTTTTTTTTAGAGCTGTCAGTCAGGTAGTCATGCTACCAATATGTGAAAGGTGCCATGCAAAGGTTATACAACAAAAAATTGTCTTTTAATAACGGTAGTATTATAGAATAATCTGTTATGATTGTAAGAAGCTTGACTGCAATGATATATATTTGGGTCTTCGAGTATCTCGAAATTATTGATAACTACGCTACTGAATACGTAAAAGTTACGGTCTTCCAGCAGAGCTTGTCGACCAAGTCAGACACAACATGTCAAACAGGCACACCATGACAGCGCGACCAACACCTATGCCAATATTGTTAACGTGTTTTTGTATAGTTTTAATTTGCATAATTTACAAGCAAAAGCTGAATAGAATGAGACGACAACCAGGTACCAGGTGGCTAAATGTGTGTAACAAAGAAGGAGACCTGCGGCAAGGGACCGAGTCATTATGAAATGTGTCGAGTGGCTTCAAAGTTTGATTTGACAGCTGAGATGGCGACGATTGCTATTCCAGTGTCAAATTAGCCTCATTATGAGGAATAAGCGCGGAGCGAAGTGAGAGGATGAGGGCAGAATTGCTGACAGTGCGAGAGAGCGAAAGCGAAAGAGTGGGGAAGGAGGCGTGGGTAACAACAATAACAAAAGCGATGATAAATCATAAGCAATAAACGCTTTTCATTACAGCAGCGTATTTAATTGTAATTGCAATGCAAGCTCAACGGCAACTACGGCAACAACAACAACAATAATAATAATCACAGTACGAATAGGAAAACCAACAACAAAATAAAAACGCTCGCGCGTTTTTGGCTTGACGGCCGCGCGCCACCCGCACAACAAAACGCGATCAAAGACAGCGTCTCTCCAGATCCAAGTTAGCGATACGCTGTGCCAATTGTCAAGCGTTTCTCATAGCCTTTATGTTTGTGTGTGTGTGTGTGTGTGTGTGTGTTTGTATTTGTGTGCACAGCACACACCAAAAACGGGCAAAGCTAAAAGATACTGACGACCTGGCGCCGCGCGGCTGAAACCGCGCTCGCGACATTTGCATTGAGCGCGACACAAAAACGCTTCACAGTCGCTATTGGCAATTGCAGCTTAGCTAGTCGCATTTGCAGTTGTAGTTGTAGTCTAGCTGTAGTCGCACTGCTGCCTCAAACTTCAATTAGCATTTGACTTACAATAAATTGGAACTGCTTGCGGGCTTACTAACAACAAATACCAAACAAGACAACAACAATAGTAACTACAACTCATGCTTAGCAAATTCCGCAATTGACGCAAAACAAGTTTCGCGTTGAGAAGGGGTGGGTGGACTGATTTCAAAGTGTGCTAACTTTGGTGATTAATGCATGCAAAGCGAGTCAGCAAACTGAGAATTACTAAGCCAATAGCTGATCAACTGTAATCTAGGGTATAGCCGAATATATTTTTCCAATTTTCAGGCGAAACTCATTGCGGCCATTTTCATACCCTCAATTTGGTTTGACCCCAAAGAGAATATCACTTTAAGAGTTACACTGATTGACTGAGTTATGAACATTATAGGGTTAACAGCGGGTAACTGGACGGGCTTTGGCAAACTGAAATTTCGCAAGCGGGCCCGCCGCACATTAATTGACCCATTGATTGGTGAATATGTGTGGTGGCAACTGTGTAACTATGACCCCAAATGAAAAGCAAGTTTTCATTTTTAAGTGAGCCATTTTTTCTTCGGTTTTATTTTATTTTCTCATAATCCTTGAAGGTGTTCTAAGTTAGAATAGTTCAGCTAACATTTAATTTCATGTCAACTAGAGAAGTACATATATGTACATACCAAATCGATCGATAGCCAGCCTGTGTACACAAGTACATCTTGAGTGGTGTTTCTGTTAGGCAAGCTCCTAATATACGCCACAGCATTAGCGCACAGTTTAGAAGAAATGAGTTTAAGGTGCACAGAGTAAGTAAATAAACCAATAGTGAGCTAGTGAAGATAGAGATAGATAGATAGATAGGTAGAGTGAAGGAGAGGGAGAGAATGAGAGAGAGTGTGCGAGGAAGAAAGACAGAGGAGGACAAAGGAGCGGGACAGGCTACAAAGGTCGCTGGGGCGTCTAACAAGCAGCCTTTGTTAATTTGCCGACAAGAAGAACAATAGCAAAAACAGCAAATAGACGCAAAATTTATTGTCTTGGCAATATATTTATGCAATAATTGCATCAAAGTGGTGTCATTAATTATATTTTTGCCACGCTAAATATCCCGCTAAGACCCCAACTTACTTAACTATTCTGGAGCGCCCACGCATTTTAGCGGGTGATCGTTTTTTACCTTAAGTGGTTGGTGTCCACACTAAAAGTGATTGTAGCTGTGAATGCACAACGTTACAGTTGTTGGGTGACTGTCCTTACTAAAGCCCCCTATGCGTTTTGGCCGCATTTCGAGCAGTGACCAGTTGGTAATCAGATTGCTGAGTGAGGGGGAAGTAAATTGGATACTCCTGAAACTCAAGTCTTAACTGAAATTGTTGCAACTCCTACTGTTGTTTCATTCATGTGCCAAACATAGGGCGTGGCACTGCCCTAAGATCTACGTAGCTGTCGGCAAAAGTTCTGTTGATTTCCGCAACGAGTGGTGCCCCGCTCTTGTTGTTGTTGTTGTCGCACATAAAAAGTAATTTCAATTCGTCGCCGCTTTTGTCGTCCGTCGGGGGCTGTCAATAAAAAGATTTCATACCGTTTTCATAGCTTCGCTTCGTTTAGATTTGTTTCTGGTCTGTTGCGCATTTTATTTAAATTAAAATTAAACAAAATGAATAAAAACGTAATAAACAAAGACAACGACTACTACAAAATAAAATATAACTAAACAAAAAAGGCGCAAATGCGCTTTGAAGTTGTGCCGACGCCATGCGAAGCAGACATTTCTGTCTGTTGTTGTTTCTGCTGCTGCTGCTGCTGCTGCTGCTCGCTAGCAGTTGCTAAATGCAAATTAAAAGACGACCAAAACAACAACAACAATTCACCCACAAAACAAACGAGCTTCCAGAGACTACGTTGGGTAGGGGAGGGAGGCGTATTCAACGGTTGCAGTCAGCATATGGACATGTTATCACACCAATACTAGACTGCACCAACACCCAACTTGGAATCGACTCTGTCAATTATGTCTCCAAGTCGCTACAAGCTGATTCTTCTGTAAGACCACGCCACCATCGAGACTCTGTCTATGGGTACATCAGCTCAAACGGGCTGCTTGCCAACCAAGACAAACTTATTTGCCACTATATCAAAGTGTGTTTAACGATTTCAATAAACTGGGCTCGTCAACTCTTAGCGCTAGCGATTATGGGCTTAGGTTTTACACAACCCTCAAAAAAGTGATCTGAACTTAAGCCGTTAAAGCTTCCAGGACATATTTTACGGCACCGATAACAATGTAACTTTGTTATTGTTGCCGTTATGAACTGAACCTATCAGCAGCCCATCCGAACCCTACCTCCTAGCTCTGTGTATGTATGTGTGTGTGTGTGCGTGTGTGTATCGTTATGTACCGTACCAAGGACTTTAATGGGGGCACTGGCTGTGTCCCACCTCGACTGACATGTGGCAATCGAGCTTTCCCAATCTCAATCGTCTAATCTCAGCTATCGAGACTGTTCCATCTCGTGAATTTCTCCTTGCTCTTATGAGCTTCGTTTCCCTGGCAACAAGATTTTGTGGGAGCATTCCGACCAAGACTATGGCTGCTTCATCCGAAACTGTGCGGAAGCCCGAGATCACTCGTAGCGCGCTCAATCTGCAGGGAGCAGATAGTTTTCTACGTAGTCCTTTCCTGCTGACAATTGTTGACGCCCATATTGGCGCCGCGTACAGCAGGACCGACGACACAACTCTTGATAATAGGATAGCCATAGCCCACCTAGCTTGGATCCCCCAATATTTAATGGCATTCGCGACAGTGCATCCTGTGGTATAGACGTACGTGGGATCTGAATCTGAACCTGTTGTCGAGTATGTCTCCAAGATATATTGGACTCCTTCGAGGTTATTGTGATGTTGTTGACTTTCACTTTTCTGTAGTCGATTGCCTTACGGCTTGTACTCGGTTTTATGACCTGCGAGTTCCACATTCGCATCTTTCATCCACTGGGCTATGTGTTGGACAGCTCTCCCTTTTGTGTTCTCCATATCTTAGACACCGCCTTGCCAAGGTCGCACAGATTCTTATCTGCCCCTACCCTGCTCAGTATCTCCGCGTCTAACGTTTCGCCCTTCGCCTAGATCAGGTTCGTGTCCGGCCTCGCATTTTCCTTTAAGACTCTGGGCTTTTTTGGCTTTGGTGGCTTTTAGGTTCTCTACTTGCAAGATACCACCTTCCATTGGTCGGTTTCCGCGATCTCATTCTCGGGTTAGTCCACGGTGGAGGCTAGAGTCGCTTACTCCTAACAGACTTCGGGCTTCTGCCTCTTGCTCTGAGGCGTATGCATCACAGCGCCCTGTTTCCCCTTTTTTTCATCGCTGTTCTTAACAGCGGGGACGTCTGACACGACTGATTCCTCTTGATGGCAGCGTTTGCTCCGTCATCGAGGAGCTGCCACAAGTTTGTACAGAGCCTTGATACTCTCTATCGAATCTCTCATCGGTTGATGGATCGATCGCATCTTTCCATCTTCCAGCATTTCGACCAGATGCAGGATCTCCTGGCCAAGGTCGCTTAAGGCAGCGCTTTTTTTTGCACCTCCCCGCTCGGGTGATGTTGCGCACGTTCTTCTATTCTATTTGAAGCCTCTATTCTTTGTGAATACACTGCAGTTCTCCTCCGTACTACAGTTATTTATGGTACTCATTTGATTGGTTCCCAACTCCTAGCCGTTATTCCTCGTGGTTGTAAAGGCGCCTCAAAATCCCATGGTTATCTATGCAAGCATGAAGGCCATGCGAGGGTTGACACCCGCCCTTATGAGGTCGGACGTTCAGAGCCGGATTTGCGAAAATCAGGAACTTTGAACTAAACCTATTCTGACAACTGAATGCCGTACAACCAGGAAGCGTACTAGGAGATATGCTAGGTTTTAACGGGACAGTGGCGCTTTTAGCATTGGCCGAATGGGTATTTTAGCAGGATTTCACTCCGCTTACTGAAATGTTGGAATGCTATCACCGTCAGCCCAGAAACTTTTCGCCTACTAGAGGTACTTATCCGAGTAGTGTCATCCTCCTGTCATGTTAGTCGCCTCATACGGCAAGCTATGACTCGCTGTGGTGGTATTCTTATACCCGTTTCACACGGGTGGTGTGCGTGTGTGTGTGTGTGTGTGTGTGTGTGTATGTGATATGAATGGAAACTAGTGACTTGGTTGTTGGAGCGACTCTTACGACGACGCGACGGCTGCTGCATTTTAATTTATTGCGTTGTGCCATTTTATGCGAATTGAGTACAGCAGCACCAACAAGTGCCGCAATAGCAACAGCAACGGCAACAACAATCGAATGCAATGCGGATGTTTTCTTTACTTCCATTTTTAATTAATTTTTGATGTACGAGTATTTGTAGTTCTTGCTTTTGATAAGAACGTTTCATTTGCAATGATTAAGAGCGAAGCAACAATTCGAGTGGAAACAATGTGTTTGTGACAGGAACACAACTTCCAAGTGCCAAGCCAAAGGCTTGTTCTAACTTGTAGGGTTCTCTTTTTGGAATATTACAACACAATTATGTAACACTTTTTATTAATATTACTTTATTTATTTTAATTACAGGTAAGCATCTACAAATTGAAAATATTGGTGCACTGCCTCAGGTAAACTTTCGACGAAATAAATAATTGAAATGTTTATATAACAAATTATTCTTTATATTTCATATCCGTTGAGTCAATATTTTCTGGTCACGGTTTCGTTTAAATAAGTTGTAGTATGTAATCCTAACATGTATGAGTAGGTTAACATTTTTTAAACATCATATTACTATAATAATGTTATCATACAGCTGACCTAAGAACAAGATGAGATAAGAACAATCTTTCGCAAATCACAATAATATGAAAATACGATTTTAGTTAGCTGTTTTAAATACGAGTATACGTTAAATAAAAAATGAATTATTTTCTTTTTAAAAGTGCCTTAAGGTGCGAAATTCGATTAAAGACAGTGATAATAAAGTTAATATAATTTGTAGAAATTACATGAAAATATCACTTTAATAATCCTTCAGATTTGTTTATAGCAAAAAAATAAACAATTCGATTTGATATCGATGTATTTATTGTAGGAATCGTTGCGTTTTCAACTAGAATAGAGGCGTGGCCCATCGTTTGAGTAACCCACGCTGTGGATTCTTTCAGTCTGAGTGTTGCCTGTTCAATGTTCTAGACATGGAATGTCTAAGATGGCGTCTGGCGTCTCATTTGATGTGGAGAGAAGAGCCCCTGAGATGCATAGTTCCACCATACGCTGAACCTAGTTTAGTTGTTTCCGTTTAGGACTAGTTCCGTTTGGACGGGGTTAACGCTTAACCCGCAATTACTTGCCCAGGATGACACTATTTTCAATTTATTTGTCAAATATAGTTTGGCGGCACTTTTCTCTAGCGTTCGACCTGTACACCTTGGGACCTAGTGAGGCCTCAATCTTCACCACCCTCCAGTCTTGGATGGGAAGAGATGGATTGCATTTCTACAAACATTTTAAGTACCTGGTTCGGCTCATTTAATGCCGCCGGTATCCAGCTACGTGCCCAAGGTTTATTGGGGACCTCGCTCCAGTCAACTGCGACCAGATTAGCCCCCGGGTGGACCTCACCAATGGTCGTTATTGCCATTTAATGCTTGACAGAGCGAGCATTATCGCAGGCAATAATTTTTATATTGCCTTGATACCAACTAGCAACTCAGCATGGAGGTGGTTTTCCAGGATCACTCATGATCAGATTAAAACAGTGGACAGCCAACGCTCCTTCCACCGACTTCCATTGATTCTTGGGAATCCTTCCATTCTTATTGCCTTTGTCGAGGACCCATGTATGAATCCCTTTCTTGGCTATTTCGGCAAAAAGATTTCCCCGGGAGTACCTTGGCTCTTGGCCACTAATCCGGGTGCCTATTGCGAGTGCTGCCTCTTTGCCAGACCTTGGGCATACGAAAATTTTTGTTGCTAGGCCACTGGTGGTTGGCAGTTCGCCCTCCAAACTCTCACCTGCCGGAGGATCAGCCGCACCAGTGCTTTACTTCTCCTTGGAGGCAAGTGTGTTAGGTTTCCTACGCGCCACACCGGCGGCACTAGCTAGGTCAACAGGTTTTCTAACCTCTTTGGCCTGGAAGTAGCATTGGCCAGGCTTTGAAGCCACTGCCCACGCGAAAGGTTTGGGATTGCTACTTTCCTGCTTTTGGCTGGTGCCGGACTCTTTTTGTTTATTTGGTTGCAGATCAATGATGTCCGCCTGCACAGAGATCCGCGAATTACAGGTAACGCTAGTTAATATCGGAGGCCGCCAGGCATCCGATATGCTCCGTGAGCGACTGGGCTATTTGCGGGCCGCCAACTGACTTTTGGCACGGGTCGCGCTACACCTTAGTCCGGCCCTACCTCGAACCATGATATGCCCCTCTACCAAGAACATGTCGATATGAAGAACATGTCCGAAGTTTAGGGAACATATCTTAGCTAGCATATCTTACCTACCAATCGGCACCCTCGTGGAGAGTTCAGTTGGGGAGATTTTGCCAACCTTTGTAACCTTGAATCAAACAGAATTTTTGATGCCGTGGCATTTTTGCCTGTTTGTTGTAGTTTTGTTTTAGTTTTGACATATTCTCAATTGCTGAGGCCGATCGACGTAATTTAATTGATATTTGCCTGTTCCTCAATCCAGTCAGGATCTTAGCTATCTCCTCAGGTTTCATTCTTTTTCCTTTCCCATTACAAATTTTTAGCATGCAACTAATCTATTTCTACCTATAAAATATTAAATAAATATGTATTTTTTATATCCCATTCAAAGAATTTCCATATAACGCCCTACTTACTTTTCCGAAGCGACTGCCTTTAATCGAATTTCGCACCCAAACTAGCTCAAAAAACACAAATATGCAAAAATTTACAAAAAAAAAATAACTAACGGAACTTTCATTCCAACGCATCATAGCGTAAGAAGAAGGTCCCGTTAGGCTTTGTACAGGGCTTAGTACCATAAACACCATAATCGAATTTCGGAGAGTGTATACCTTTTTATATATACGAGTATATATATAATGGAATTGGATCAATATTCTCGCTAAGGGGAAAGTCAGCGGTCAAATAAAAGTTGAACAGCACATGCTATACAAGATATGTATAATCCAATTTAAAGTCTTGAGCTGTTATAGTTTTTGAAATCGACGGACAGACAGGAGAAAATGAAAGGCTCAACTGATGTGGTCACAGATGCTTCTGCTTGTTACATACTCGTACCTCTGCACAAATTCATTTTTAGTTATTTAACCGATTTCAATAGGTTCAGGGTATAGAAATATTACAGGCTAATGGTATTCAAAATTAGTCATCTAGCCAAATTTATTTGTTGTACACTTTTGTTCTTCAATTACAACTCTCATTTTGATATATTCATTTTTTGTGGGTCAGCGGAAATTCAAAAATCTTGCCAATTGCAGTTAATCAATCGGCAAGTCACAGTTGGCGTGCAGCGAAAAAGGGCAGGGGGACGAGTAGGAAAGGACGTAAGTGCTGGGGTTGTCGTCGAAGCGCTTTTCGCTTACACTGACCGCACACACTTTTTTTTTTTTGCTAGTTGCCAATTGCTGTTGTTGTTGTTTAACAAATACCTTAAGAGGTGCACAATCACACACATACACTTGAGACGTTCAACTTTATCAGTTCTTGGCCTAAATATTTTGGGCCATTCGCTGTTGGCCGTCGTTTTGGCGTCGTTGTTCATCCTCTATACTCCGTTCTTGCCCCTTTTTGTCGACTAATGTGTGGCCGGTCGCGCTTTTTATTATAAAATAATTGACAACTTGTGCGCTCTTATGGCCTGACAACAATGAGAACAACAAAAAGTCGTCAAGTAAAAGAGAAACAACAGAAAGCACAAAGCACAGAAAGAAGAGACCACAACAGAAGAAATGTCTAGCGCCATGTAAAGGGGAAGGACGAACGTTAACAAGGGGGAAGGTTAGTGAGAGAGGTGGTTGCTGATGGGGGGGGGGGGGGGTAGTGTGTTAAAAGCACGAGGGAGACAGGCAAATAGTGGATACGAACTGCATGTGGAATTCGCATGGCTCGAAAAAAGAAAGTATGCAGTTTAAGAGAAAAAAAATCAGCATCAAAATCGCGTAGAAAACATTCTGTTTGTGGAGAGGGGGAAGTTCGGAAGACAGCAGACTTGCATTGACTGCCAACCGTATACGGCAGCCAGACGCGAAAGATGCGAGAGATTTCAATAGCAACGAGCTGGCGAAACAGAGAAACACAGTACTCCATTACGCCGTACTTCTACTAATGATCTACTTCCAAGAGACTTTCGTGTCATTAACTCTTTGTGCAACAACATTGTCAATTTACGCCATTATGCTCATGCTTGCCTTAAGGTGTTTGCAGTATGTTTTCAGAGACATTTTTTAGAGTATTCAAGAATAATAAATAGATAAAAGTTTGTAGAGAATTTATTTGTACATATAAGTATGCAACAGGCGGAATTAGGCAATTCGACCCCATAAAGTATACGAAACATATCGATTTTTTCACCCGCAACTTTTTAATAAGTAATTCTCAGATATTATAAGAGTTAAAGATGCCAAAGCTTGAATGCAAGCGTTCAAAATAAAAATATTTTGGAGACTGCATGCATGGTATCTCCAACGAACAACTAGAATTGGAGAGAAACTTAGTCCGTCTACACGACAATTTTAGAGATAGAGGGTATAAGCATAACGTATCAAATATTCCATGGTTCAATACCAAACATTCTGAATTGTCTGCTTAGTGATCAGACCCAAAGGGAAAAAAACATTTGCTCTTACAATCACAGAAACACAAACTTCAGTAATCAAATAGAAAGTGCCAGTATATTTCGATTTTTAAAAATGTTTCATAATTTCAAAAAATTTACTTTTAAAGTTCAAATATTACAATTTAAAAAAGTAACAATAATAACTAAATCAGAACCTAAAGTGCAAAATATAGGATATACGATCAAAATATACTCATCAGATTTTTTGACACAACTATTTGGTATTTTAATTTCCTCAAAATTCAGTCTGGAACCTTAACCATTTCGCCAGACTTTAATTAAACTGACTAATTAACACTCGCACTTTATGCATTCCCTGCCATACATTCAAATAGAGTTGTCCTTCCCTGCCACACTGGCATAATAATGGAAATGATTAATAACTGGAACTTCTTCTGCATTTAATTTGTCATTTTAATCTTTATCGTTTACCGCTTATTTGCTGTCATTCGTTTAGTGATTTCCTAATCCTTCCATTCAATCGAAAGCCTCTGCGCAAGCTAAGAGACAAATAGAAGAATGAGAGAAGGAGATGTAAAGAGAAGCAGAGGTAGCGAAAAAGAGTGTCGACAAAACAATACGCAGAAAACGCGTGGGCGGGCGTCGCTGTTGTTGCTGGCGCCACTTTGGCAGCGCTGCTCCAGCTTCAAATCACACGTACACACATGCACAGCACTCAACACACAGCTTTAATTTGTTAACTAAATTGCCGCATGCACAATTTATTTACGATGCAACATAATTAATCTGAAGTCTAGCGGAGTCGTGATGTGTGTGTGTTGTGTGGGGGGTGGGGGTTAGGTGTTGGCTGGGAAAGGCATTCGGCAGGCGGCACCTGAAGGACAAGCAGCAGATGTCAGTTACAAATACAGCACAGCTTTAGATACAAATCGATTATCTATGAAATATGCGCAAGTTTGGGCAGAGATTTGCAGTTGCTTCTGTTGTTATTTGCAATTTGCAGGTATCCATACCACCACTTCGATTAGAATGGCAACGAAACGTAAACCAAATAAAATACGCAGCAGGCTAAAAGACCTTTCCAACATAGATCCATATCAGTCGAAATTCCATCACATGGATAATTAGAATGGAATGCCAAAGATAAGTGCATATACATGTGTATGCCATAAGAAATGATTCACGTGATTCATTATACAGGTTATTAATTGTACAAAAAAAAAAGATTTATAAATATGATAAATACGATTTCTTAAAGCCAATTTGCAGTTTCGTCAAAATATTAATCAATAAAAATGCTGCAAAACAAAAGAGTTAAAATAATGATCAAATGATTAACAGAAAGTGTATATCTATATAAGAATTTATCATTTATTATTCAGAACGATAACAGTATCTATGTCGTGAGTTAGGAATACTAAGCGATAGTATCAAAACTTAAGAGAACATTCAAATACGAGTTTTTTTTTGGATTGTTAAGACAATCAATGGAGTTGTGAACAATTTGCACGCATACATTTTGCATGTACGTGTGTGTGTGTGTGGGTGTGTGTGTGTGTGTGTGTGATGTGTGTATGTATTTATGTATGCATGCACAAATGTATTAAGTTTCAGAGCTTAAGCAAATAAATCACCCTATCTATTTACCACTCACAAACACATTGACACACGTACACACTTCAAGGCCGCTTGAAGCAAACAGCCGCTGAAAATAGTGAATGAAAGCAGAGACAAATGACAAAGAAAATTAAGTCGAAGAAGAAAACTGTAACAATTTTCCCTCATAAATTATGCAACATTTCCTACTTGCAATGAGAGCTGTTAATGATGTTGATGTTATTGTTGTTGTTCTTGTTGTTGTTGTTGTTGTTGTATAGTCAGTTGCTGACTTTTTGTATTCGTGGTTTTTAAACAGGCCCTGCAACGGTGGCAAACACTGGGCTAGCCACAAGCGTATAGATGCCACCACCACCACCACCACCACCACCAACAATAGCATAAAGCGAGCAACATAATGATAATTATGAATAGAAAAAAATGCGGACACTGCTGCGAAAGTTGCGCGTTGAAGTCGAATCGCATCGCATCGCAACACGTTTCACACCCGCAAAATACAATTGCAGGCAAGCAGAGAGCACAGTTACTAAAGCAAGAGTGTTGCCAATTGTTATTGTTGTTCATGCTGCCTGTCCCACTGCTGCTGTTGGCCAATTACATTTTGGGCAACAGCATTCCATTGTATATTTTGTGTTGCGTTTTGTCTTCCCTTACGAAGCCACTAACCAGCCAGCCAACCAACCAACAAGCCAGCTAACCAGTCAGCCAGTTTAGCTCCCTTGAACACCTCACACTTTCGACAAAGTCAACAATTGCTTCTACCAAAAGGGCTTCTAAAAATCAGGGCTACGAAGGAGAGCGCCCATCCCACCCCTGCAGAAGAATCCATAACAAACAGAACAGGCAACCAAATTCGTTAAAATAATACACCATATGCAAATTTTAATAACGTGTTGAAACCCAACAAGAACAACAAAAGTTGTGTGCCTTACAAGTTGTGGTTTCTGGGCTCAGTGGCGATAAAATCAACAAACAGAATGTTGTATCTGGGTTGTGTAGGATAGGATAGGTGATCGGTACGTGGGCGTGGAGAGGCAAGGCGGAGACGGAGGTTCAGGAAAAAACGCAAGAAACTCAAATTGAAATGTAATTGAAAAAATAGCGATGACAATCGAAAAAGTGTGGACAAAAAAAAAATGTAAATACACAAAAGAAAAAGAACAAAAGCAGAATGAAAGAAGAGAGCTACGGAAATTAAATGAGAAGAAAACAAAAATTTACTATAAATTGTGCATATGAATGAAGAGATCGTGCGCATGAATGGACAACGAATATGGAATACGAGAAGTTCGTGGTAGAGAAGAAGAGAAACGGAAGTAACGGAAAAAATGTGGCACATGAGGTACATGAGCAGTCGAGAGGTGGACGCCAACAAACTCTTGATAATTTGATGCTGGGTGTGTGTGTGTGTGTGTGTGTGTGTGTGGCTCAATGAATGAATTATATACACAAGCATAAATAATTACAAAACAAATTCCAATTGCAGCAATGAGATGCACACATCATTAGGTATCATGCATGTACTTATGTGATGGAAAATTGTTGATCAATAATTAATGATCAATGATCCATTCGCTTGAATAACCAGTGATAAGCAAAGTCTCCTTCGATTGATAATACACATCTAAAAAATGAACTATACATATTTATATATATACTGTTGCGGGAATATTACGCACAAAGTGAGATGCTTTCTTCTCAAAATAAATATATATATATATATATATATATATATATATATATATATATATATATATATATATATTACCATCATTAGCCATTGAAGTAGCCAATTGTTTCTATCTGTCAGTTTCCATGCAAACTAGTCCTTCGGTTTCAAAACTTGTCAGATATCCGTATTTTTGCATCGGATAGAATTACTATTTGATATAGCTGCAATAAGGTCGAAAGATGGTTTCCTGTAAAAAAAAAAAATAGTTTGTTTAACAACGAACATGCAGCTTTTTTTTTTTTTTTTTTGATTACGCAGTGGAGGTGAGATTCTCCTTGAGATACAGAAGCCCGGGCCAACTTCAAAGACGACGTCAAACCCCCAGACCCGGCGGTATCACCGTAAAATACTAACTGACTGGCGGATATCTCTCCAGTGTGACGCAGGTTCCGTCATGTACCTCACCAAGGACTCTGTTGGGGGCACCGACATTGTGGTTTCCCTATACCTCACGCACCCATGCTCTGGATCCTCCTTCCGCGAAGGGCAGGTCGTGCACTCTGGGGTATCCTCGTGCTTGAACTTGTAGAGATAGCTCCTGTATCCTCCGTAACCTGAAAGAAATTTTGGTTAGATGGTAATCCAAATCAACTATTTTCCGCTGGATCCTTCCCTCGCCGGTCTAATCTTGGCTATAGAGGCTGTGTCCCCCTAGGAGTTTCTTCTTGCTCTTCTGAGCTCCATTTCACTGGCCAGAATGTCGAAAGTAAGCATTCCGGCCAGGACTACTGTTGCCTCATCCGAGACTGTGCGGAAGCTCGAGATCACTCGCAGCGCGCTCATTCTGGAGCAGATAGTTTTCTGCGTAGTCCTTTACTGCTGGCAATTGTTGCCACCCATATTGGCGCCGCGTACAGCAGGACCGACGCCACAACTCTTGATAATAAGATAGCCTACCTAGCTTGGGTCCCCCAATATTTGGTAGCATTCACAATAGTTCACCCTGTAGTCTAGACGCTTTCCAACTGACGTAATCTATGTGGGGTCTGAATCTGAGCCTGCTGTCGAGTATGGCTCCAAGATATTTTGTGGACTCAATCGAGGTTATAGTGACATCGTTGACTTTCACTTTTATATACTTGATCGCCTTACGGCTTGTGATAGGTTTTATGACCTGCGAGTTCCAGATTCACTTCATTCATCCACTGGACCCACATCCGTGTCGTACTCCAGAACCCTTTTTGACAGGTAGCTCGAGACTATTCTAGTTAGGTATTCTGGGATTCCTATGCTGTCCAGCGAACTCATAATGTGCGACCACCTCGCTGAGTTAAAGGCATTTCTTATATCTAGATTAATATCAGGGCAGTACTCCTTATCGCGCCATCTCCGTCGGCTTCCTTCTATGGCTTTTTTGGCGGTGTCCACAACTACTTGAGTTGCTTTCAGCGTAGACCGACCTTTTCGGAAGCCATGTTATGCATCTGAGAGCGCTTTTTTCTCTTCCAGCATGCTCACTATCCTGTTGTATATTATTTTCCACCGTATCCAGGAGGCAGATCGGCCAGGAGGCTAATCAGCCGTTGCCGTTTCCACCTCTTCGGGAATACTCCATCCTTTAGGTACTTGGAGTCTGTCCCGGCAAACCCGTTGGGGATTGTCCTTATGGCCAACTTCAGGGCGTTATTAGGGATCCCGTCAAGTCCAGGATCCTTTTTATTTCCCACTCTGACTGCTATCCCGAGCTCCTCCGTGGAGACCTGTTCGAGAGGTTCTCAACTATGCTAGTGGTTAACCGCCACCCTGCTCGAGCGCTGTGGGAACAACGTTTCCACAATGGCTTCCGATTTTCTTTGTCGCTACTTTGCATGCAGTGCCCCATGGGTTTATGTCGGTCTCCTCGCACATAGCTCGAAAGCAGTTAGCACTGCTACTTTTGATGCTATTCTTTAATTCTCTTTTTGCATCTTTAAATTCAAGCATTCTTGCCGAGAATTCCGGACAGCCTCTTGCACGTGGGGAACGCCTTCTCACGTACAGCCATGCTTTTCTTAAGTAACTGATGTTATCTTTCCACCAGTAGCATGGAGGTCTACCCCTGCTCATTTTTCATTAGTCTATATGCAATGCATTCTCAGCAGGCCGCTCTGGCTCCTCTGTCTCTTTCTGATACAGTGAGTCCATGAACGTGTCCTCGTCTAGGCAGCTCCCTTTCCATTTTGGGCCGGGTATTATGGTTCTAATACGATTCGGTTTCCTGCCATGGACCTTAAAGAGGATTGCTTGGTGGTGGCTAAATCTAAACTCCTCGCTTACTCTCCACGAGATGATTCTACTCAGCGAGCCACGGCCATCCCGTGATATTTCCTAGGTCCCAGTCCCCTTCCAGGCACTTAAAGCTATGCATAAGAGTTACTCGCTCTCGGAACCTCAAATTAACCCGTCAAACTTTCAGGAATCTCACCTTCAGTGCCTTTTGAGCGTTGACAGCCGGCACCGCTATTTGTGCGATTTGTGTCTGCCCGTACGCAGTTCTCAGGGTAATATGTTCTGTCTGCCAGTTCCAATTGTCCCCTCAATGCATCACATGTTGTTGTTGTGATCTCATCAAGGTCCCTAGCCTCTAAAATGACTCTGTGAGCCAGATCGCGCCCAGTGCTTCTCCTACCAAGATACTAAATGCCGCGCTGTCAGTACCCGACTTGTCGAGCTGTAGGAGCAGCTCTCCCTTTTGGGTCCTCCGTATCTTTGATACCAGCTTCCCAAGGTCGCACATATTCTTATCTGCCCTTACCATGCGCATTAACTCCGCGTACGAGACTTCGCCCTACGCCTGGATCTGGATCGACTGCAGGAACGGTTCGTCCAGGACTGGTTCGTCCTTAGGACAGCCTTTGCTCCGTCATCGCGGAGCTGGATTGCCACAAGTTCTTAGAGAGCTTTCATACTCTCTTTCTCGCTTTTCTTAGCTGGCTTATTTGCTCATCCAACAAAAAGCAGGGTGTTGCTCGTCTGCTTGGCTTTACTCTTAGGCATAGACAAATCGCATGCGTCCGTATCGCAACGCATTAGGCTTATCGCCATGTTGTCGGCGGATTACCCGGTGGCTGTGTACTCGGTGTGATGTAAGGACTCGGTGAAGGTATCCTCGTCTAAGAAATTTGGGCCCACATGTTTTGGGTCGCGACTGTCTTGTGATCTTCCGTTGATCACGAAGTATATCGCTTGGTGATCGCTGAAAGTGAACTCCTCGCTGACTCTCCACGTTGTCTTCCTGCATGGCGAGGTTCTTAGCGGAGTAATAACCATGATGGACCCTCTGCCAGCCTTACGGTAGGTATGCCGCCTCCAGTCATTTGCGAGGTTTACATCGATCGATGCAAACTTATCCAGCAGACTGGTTCCTCTGGCATTCGTCGCTCGGCTTCCCCATTCTACTGCCGAGGCGTTAAAATCCCCGGCAATAAGTATGGGGGATCTGCCGCGAGCATCCTCCGAAATTTCATCTAACAATTGTTGGAATCGCCTCAGATCGCAGTCCTTGGCCAGGTGGCTCTGTCCTCCGCATCTTCGGCACAGATTCGACCTGTCCTGTTCGCTCTTATATTGTCGCGCAAGGTGGCCAAACTCCAGGCATCTAAAATACTTGGTAACGTTAATGCGTACACGAAGTCCTGAGCTAACCAATTCCACTTGTAGGACTCCAGCAGACAACGCTTTCTTTGCGCTATCTGCAGGTAGCATAATTGAATCAGTTTGGGTCTGCCCTTACCCAGAATGATATCATCCCGGGATATCTCCATGTCAAATTGTTTGAGCGGCACATTACACATGTCCTCCTTGGTCGTGACCTCATCGAGATCCCTGGACTCGATGGTCACCCAGCGTATCACCCACAAGGCTCCTGATTGCCGAGGTATCCATACCTGGCTTATGCAGCTGTAATAGCACTTCACCCTTTTGGGTCCTCGTTATCCTGGAGACCGCTCTACCAAGCTTGCTAAGTTTCTCATCAGCTGTAACCTTGCGGAGTATATCTGCATAACTGATAGGACCTTTTCCGTTTCCCGGTTCCTATTCCGCTTGATGTGGGGAGTGTTCGACTCAGGACAACGACTGCGCGAACTGGTGTCCTAATCACTGCCTTAGCTTCATCGTCGTGGAGCTGAATGGCTACCAGCTTGGATAACGCTTTGATACTCTCGATGGAGTCGCGCATTGGTTGGTGGATGGAGTGTTGTTTGCCATCCTCCAGTTTCGAAATTGCCTGGCCGAGGTCACATAGCGCTGTACTATGCTGCTTTGCCAGGCTTACCTCTTTCTCCTTAATATTCTCCAGTGGTAGCGGTGGCGCTGCTCCACCAAATGGGGATCTCAGCATCTTTCAGCTCCTTACGAACTCCTTTTGTTTATGTTTGTGAATTTGAATTTGTTATTAAGTTACGGATTTTGTTGGGTCCTAACTCCAAATCGTTATTTCTGGTCGTTTGCAAGCAAGGGAGGCCATGCGAGGGTGGACACGCGCCCTTATGGAGTCGGGTGTTCAATGCCGGATTCGCTTTAATCAGGAGTGTAACATCTGAAACTGTACTGCCAACTTAATGACGACTAACCAAAAAGCGTGCTTGGAGATTTGCCAAGTTTTAACGGGACGGAGGCGATAGAACTATTACCCTAGCAGTCACACACAAAACCTCGACGACGAATTTGAATTCGCATTCGAAGTCGAACTGAAGCACCCCGTCGTTCTACTGGGAAAAAGTTGCCGCCAGATCCGAAATAAAACTTCACTTGATGTTGTAAGGTAAAAGCTGCTGGCCTGGTTGGTCAGCCACACATGTTTTGCTTTAACCCATTTACCAGCTCTCCTTTATCATAGCTAGCTGACATCTTCATTTTCGTTTTCATCATAATGATGGACATCTGATCAGATAAGGTCAGCTGCTTCCGGCCATGATTTTGGTCAGTGCTTTTGTTGCTACGTTGACCGTTCTGACTTTGCCGCCTCATTGTCAGTTAAAAGTTATAATAATAAAAGTTAAAGTTATAATAATAAATAATTAATGAACAATAAATTTAATTTCATGGGGCGTGGCATTTCATATGTCAGTAAAAATAGTAAACACAAAGATTCAACCCGCGGTTTCTACGGCCGCTCAATTGATCCGGCTATATGGGAAGGTTGTTGTTATTGCCCCAGTAGAAGTGGCAGCCTGAGATTTGATGGCTGAAGCGATGAATTCATCGGAAAAATTGAGCGATACAAACATATCGCTATATAATTGCATATGATAAATGAATGAATAGTTTGGGCTAAAATTATGATAATACTTTGGAGAGTTAAAGTGACAAATGTAAAAATATAACACTTTGAACCATCACTCATTTCTTTTTCCTTAATTATGTGTATAAACTTACGCAATAAAAACTACAATTATTAACTCGAACAATAAAAATGCATAATTACAATTAACTATTCTTATCACTTAATGATTTGGCATTATAGCCAGGCCACAGTTTGTATTGGGCAATTGGCCAGCATGTAACGCCAAACAGAGCAAATACTGGTCATAAGTAGAAAGGCAGTCGCTGGCCGACACCACCTGTCAGCACCCAAGTCTTAACTCTTTCTTTCACCTGACCAAGTCACACAGCCATCCATCCAGTCATCTAGTGAGTTGGTTTGTGAGTCAGATACTCAGCCAAAGCCGGAGATAGATAGCTTTTGAATTTGAAAGAAATTGCTTGATTGATGTACGAATCAAATTGAGAACAATTAAAAACCACAAGTTTTTTTTAAAGAAATCATATTTTCCAGCGTCAGCCTCAGCATCAAGCATTGAAGCACTTTTGATTATTATTATTTCGTTCGCATTTGTTTCATTTCGCACTGCCATTTCATTGATTTGTATGGCATTAACTGGGTTTATTATGCCGGCAAATAGAGCCAAGTGCAGTATGGCGGAAGGATAGGGAGAGTCCGTTCACCCGGTAAATATGCTTAAAACATTTAAAGCATGTTCATCCAGATAGAAATGATTGACTTATGCAGTTTTGGCTTCTTGTCGGCATCAATTGATGATTTTTTTTGCTTGCTCTCAATGGAGCTCGGCTCGACGATCTAAGTGGCCAGCTGGTCTTCCTGGAAGACATTGCAATATATCCCTCCCCCTACACACCCCTTTCACTTGGCTGCTTCTCGGCTCTTAAGATTGCAGCGTCAACAATTCAATCGGCGGTTGCCTTTGTCTCCGCGATGTTGTGAGCATAGCTATTTAAGCAGCCACCCAGTTGGCTGTGCATCGGCGGAAGGCTTTTCTGGCCATAGAGACGCGCTAATGGCTCAACTAACCGAGCAACTAACCAGCCAGCCAGTCAACCAACCAAGCTGACTGTGTGCCTCAAACAGCAGTCGCTGTCGTCCAGAGACGTGAGAACCTTTTGCGCGGGGCCAATGGCTAAGCGATTAACGAGCAGCGACAACAAAGTAAGCCTAGTCAAAAGTGAAGAAGGGTAAGAGAGAAGGGAGGTCTCTGTCCCTCTCTCTATCTGTACCTGTATATCGTATGTATATCGTCTCTTACATATGCCCCTATCAGTCACTCGGTGTACTCTATAAATCGCGCATTGTAATTTCATGTGCGATAAAATAAATCTTGGCCTATTGCGATGCAATGAGCAGAGAGTTTTAAAGCCTTTTAACAACGAAAATTTGTTTCCATGAAGTTCCCACATTTTCTACGACGGCCGCGAAACAACGACAATAAACTCGTTTCCATCAAATGCTGGCGGGGCAAGCAGAGAAGTGGAATAAGAAGAAGCAGAGAAAAAGATTTAATGGCCACTCAACGTCGTCCTCCCCTTCCCCCCCAAACCATCCCGCTCGCCGCTCCCCCACACATCATCAATCGGGCCACCACTGCATTCGCATTCATGTGTGAAAAACATTTAATTTCCATTTTCCCACTTTATTTTCATTTTTGTGCTTCCCAGGCCTCTAAACAAAAAATTAGCATAATTGCAACAATGGGGAGCAGAGCAGAGCAGTGCTGCTAACCAATTCTGTGGCAACTGCAAGCGCTGCACTCTTGACCTGTCCCGTAGCTAGTTGCCAACTCTCCAACTTCAGATTCAGCTTCAGATTTAGTTATTGCTGCAGAACTCGACACACGGCTCTAAATGAAACGAAAGCTTTGTGTTGGGGGTGGCACTCACATTTCGAAATATGTATATCAAGCTGTTGCTGAACCAACTGGTTTGCTACAATAATGGTTCAGAAAAATAAGGATTGTGTGTTTAATGCATTTTGATGACTTTTTTTTCCTTTTTTTATAGCGTGTGCTAAATTTTTCCCACTCTCTTTTTAGCTGCGCTTCACTTAAGTGACTTAAATTTTGGCCAACTAAAAAAAAAAAAAAAAAACTACAATATGTATTTGGTTGATTTGAAAATCCGCTTGAACTCATTTAGGCTGAATTTGTTGCGCAGCAAAAGCCTTGAGCTGCAATTTGATGCACTTGCACTGTGGAGGATGCTTTTCCTTTTGTTGTTGTTGTTGTTGTTGTTGTTGTTGTTGTTGTTGTTTTGTTAATGTTGTTGCTTATATTGTTGATGTTCTTAATAATACTCTGACTTTGGCCTTTTGCGGTTTACATTATCCAAACAAAACGCTTGGCACCCACAAAAAACGCAGTTGATTGACAGAATTGGGACAAGCACACTTACACAGACACGCACACGCACACGCACACACACACTCAGCCTAATACACACAGCCAGCATTTGAAATCTGCATGCATGAAACTTAACGAAGCGTTAAAGTTCAAAGCGTTGAATTACATGACAAACGCTGAGCACAGTTGTTGGGGTGGGCGAGGGACGATTGTGGAAGGTTGAGAGCCATCAAGCTGGGCGCAAGACGCATTAGTTTTGACTTTGGGTTCAATTCGGCAGCATCAGGCCAAAGCATAGCATCACGCAAAATGATAAAAATTAAAAAACATAAGAAGAAACTCACACGAAGCAGCGACGACCTTGAACGACCCTTTCAAGTTGGCAGCCGATACGCGCACGAACCTATATCGATTACATCATGGGCTTAAAAACGAGTAAGCAATGCTGCTTCTCGGAACGGGCACCAAATGATGAGAGTTGCCACTTTGGGTGTGTGCCAGATTAAAGAGTTAGCAGCCTGACTCATGTGGAAAGGCTTCTTTCTTATTCAACGTACCCCTCTTCCGAATGCTCGGTATCCGAAAATTATTTGTCTGATGCGCGTTTGGACCGCGTCACCTGCGTCAATGACTCAGCGCACAGCAGTGATCACACACACACACACACACACACACTCACCTGTTCATCATCACTGGCCAAATTTCAAAAGCAAATCTCATTCGTGGCAGCAGTCAGCAACTGTCAATGGCCAATAAATTCGATATGCGGCTCTTGTCTGGAATGGGGGCATGTGCGGCAAGTTATGGACATGAGGCATGTAGCACTCATTGGCGTTTTGCAAGTAGCCCCATTGGCCGCGATACATTATCAGCAAGGAGCACGGAAGCGTAGGGAATGTGTGCCATCGCTATAAAGCTTGAGGAATGCGTCTTATCACTTGCCAGACAATCTCAGCAGCAGCAGCAGTAGTAACAGCAACAATAACAAGAACTGGCTGGCAGTTCAAGGATAACAACAGCAGCAGCAGCAACTTTGTAGTGTCAGCTGCCTGCCAATTGCCTGGTAATTCATCATAATTAAAGCTGTTTTACAAATGCACCTAAAGTAATAAGGCAGCACTCGAGTTATCCGGTAGAAGGTAGAAGGAAGGCAGACAGACAGACAGACAGACAGACAGACAGACAAGGAGAAAGGGTTGAGGAAACTCAACTTCGCCTTTGTGTATGCAGGAGGAGTGGAACTTTAGGAATTCAATAACAGGACAACACACGGTGGGAGGCAGACAATGTGCACTCTACAGTGCATCAGAAAAATACGCTCACAGAATAGTTGCTCTAATGAAATGGTTGGCTGCATCTAATGAATTTCCCCCGCGCTGTAGATAATTAATTGGAATGTGCGTTAAATAAATAATTTAACATTTTTAGTTGTTATATATGAATGGAATGGGGCGATCAGAGGTTTCTTCTTAATTGTTAACGTCATTAAAAAAGGATTTACCAATTATTTGTTTTATTCGCATTTTTACTTGTACTTGTTTTGGTAAGAAGTGGAATACATTTGTTATCTACAGTTGAATTATTTATTTATTTTGTAAACTAATGATATTTGGCTGCTGGCCATTTATCGCTGTACAGCTAGCTTGCTGGACTGGATACGCATAAAAGAAATGATATCAAGTGTCATCTGAAGAGAGCAAGTGGATAACAATGCGATAGAATGTCGCTGTGCTATTCACAGTGCGCAGTGGATTGCGTTTGGATGTCGATGACACCTTTGGTTCAATGGTGGCGTCGACAACCCCTTGATGTATGTGCCTTGATATCTTTACATGCTCTCTTTGTTGAAAAAGAAAAGGAGACAACCAAAAGCTCTGGTTACAATTGCCTTAAATGGGATTTTGCATTTAGCATTTAGCATTTGCAAGCAAACCTCATTTGATTCAAAGCAAACACAGCTAAATCCTTGGCACAAGAATCGCATAAGTAATTATTTGTACATGTTTACCTTTAAGCGAGCAGAACTAAAACAAAAACAAAAAAAAGCGTTGAAGCAGGCAAAACACAAAACACAAAATTATTCAATTAATTAAATACATTTAGCGAATGTTGCTGCTGCTGCTGCTGCTGCTGCTGCTGCTGCTGCTGCTGCGATAAGCGCTGACCAAATTTGTTCACAAATTAAAAACAAAGCGAGCGCGACGCCCATGCGTTTTGAGCGCGTTTGTGTGCCGCTTGTCATTTTTTTGTTTGGATTTCGTATTTTTTTAACTTACCAAAAAAGGTAGCAATCGACAAAATTTGTTGCTTTTTTTGTGTGTGTTTGCTAAGACGTATTAACAATTGGCACATTTAACGGAAGTTAAATGATGTCAACTTGTAAAATAATGGGGAAAGCTAAGCTGTTTAATGACAATCTCGAAAAAGGCTGCCAATATGCACAATATTTAAATACAGTCACATCTACTGTATGACGGACTTTGACTTAGCATTCACAAACACCAATTACATAATTAATATATTAGAAACAATAATCGAAATGTGTTACACAATTATATATGAAAGCACTATGATTCTATTGTTAAATTCAATACATTATAATGAAAAAATATTCTTATTATACTCGTACTCGTAAAAGTGGCAGATTCGAGTTTTAAATGAAATTTAAATAATTTCTCATAAAGTTGCTTTATTCTATTCAGATTCAATTGAAAATGCAAAAAGTTAGGTGAGCTCAAATTATTGCTGCCATATTGTTTTTTGTTATACTCGTACATAAAAATGTGTATAAACGGAGGCATTGACTGACTGCACTGCCACTAAGCGTAATGTTGCAATTGCCAGTGCCATTGCTGCTGTCAGTAGTTATTTTCTCGCAAAGCGACGCGATATAGCCAATTTAATTGTCACATTGCTGAGAACAACCAGGCATCAAATGAGCGACACTGCTTGGGGGCCTTATATCCATGTCTAGTTAGTCACCTTAAAGGCAACAATTTGCCTGCCTGACAGCCGACAGATGATTTTACTCGGCACTACACTCCACATGTGTAGTGTACACACCACACGGACGCCACACAGCAGTCTTGGGGCGACTTGCTGACACTCTTTGGTTCAATGCACTCGGTTGCACAAAAAGCAGCAACAACAAAGCAACAAGCAGCCAAGCACTTAAACTGCACTTTGTCGTCTTTACATCCTTGTCATCGTCATCATCGTCTGTCAAAGGCAAAAAGATTCTTCAGCTGCTCGCCGCCTGTTGTTGTTAGAGTGGTGCATTGCAAAATGTATTATATATTTTGTGCGCTGAAAAGGTAGGATAGATATAGGGAAGGCGCTGAGATTAGGGTGTATATGTGCGTGCTTATGTGTGTGTGTGTGTGTGTGTGTGCACAGATATGAGTGCACTTTGCAAATAGCAAATGCATTTTTCACCCACACGGATAACTATCGTAAGCCAAATGGTCAGATTTTCTCTTTCTGCCTCTCTTTCTCCCTCTCGCTGACTCTTTTTCACTCGCCGTGCCTGCCTGTCTCCCCATCACTTTGCGCCAACCTCGTCTCGTCTCATCTGTGAGATGTCATATACTCGTATGTATGCTACCGCTTTTGGGCAACTGGAGCTTCAACTCGCTAACCTTTCGGCAATTTAATTGACAGCAGCAACTGTTGTTCAACACCCGCCTAGCAGTTTGCACCTTGTTAACAAACGCAATTTGGTATTTTTTGTTTTCTCATTTGCCATACAAATTTGCGTAGTTTGACATTGTTGTTGATGTTGCGTTGCGGTTGGCTCTTCCGTTTGTTGGGTGGGCGCCGTCAGCAGCATTGTTCAGCAATAAAATCTTCGCATAATGCAATTAAATATTTATATGGGAAATTTGCATTAACTTAACATGAAAATAGTGTTGAGATTGTTTGTGGCTAGGAAATAAAATTCAATACTGACCCACACAATAATGCGTTAACAAGCCAAATGCGATTTGGCCTCAATTTAATTGGTTCAAAGAACAATATGAAATTGAAAATAAACGCGCAGACTTCAAAGCTGCTGGTGCTCGGTGTGGGACGCATCTGAAGGAGGGTGGAGGGAGGAGGCAGGAGAGTATTTATTCAATTGAAAAAGTAAACAAAAGTCGGTGCTTTAAGTGGAAATGAAAATGAAGATGCAGATGAGCGAAAAATATCGGATCGAGACGAGATATACAAAAGATAGAGATGTAGAGATATAGTATTAGCGTAACAGAACGAAATTAAATTTCAAACATATCTGTTTGTTTCTTTCTTTAATTTATCAAACACATTTACTTATTATCCTGTTTTAATTTTAACTAGGATAATCTTACAACTGAAGCATCAGGCCTTCCTTCAATGTAACGCTGTGAATTAGCATGCCTCTGGATTCTTCAATCTGAATTTATAAATTGTTGTAATTCAATTAAATTACAAGTCATTTGTAATTGATACGGTCACATATCATCTCTCTCTCTCTCTCTCTCTCTCTCTCTCTTAATCTTCTCTTTTTCTGTCTCTCTTAATATCTCTCTCTGTCTTCTTCTCGCCCGAAACCGCATAATTGAATTTCCATTACTTTGTGTCGTCGTTAAAATTCTTTGATCTGCTTTTAAACAAAAAAAAAAAAGAATTTGTTGCTATTTAAAAAAAAAAAATCGATGCCACCGACACCCCCCTCCCTGCGTCACCGCTGTCACTGCTACATTCGACTGGACATCCAAACAAACAACGAAAATTGTGCAATAACTTTGCTGCTCCATTCGATGCCTAGCGGCAAAGGCGAATGTAAATATTGAAGTAACTTGCGCAAATCTTTTCATTTCCCAACACCCCCAACCACTGCGCTGAGGCTCTGCCAGAGCCCCTTACCCCTTACCCCTTACCCCATACACCTACACCTATCCATATTCCCAAAAACGGCACAGACACGTGCATGAGCTGCGCGTTTTGTGCGCGTTTGTAAACGCCACCTTATTTGGTCGACTAAGTTTGGCGAATTGACATTTGTGCGTCACTAAGATTGAACCAAACAATGCCTTGTATGTACTATGTACTATAAGACGGATAGGTGGTTTGCGAATCTGAATCTCGTTTGGATCGATCGCTGTCGCTGCCAAAGCTGACCATTTTTGAATCCACTCGATAGTCAAATTCACACTCGACCAAAGTGACACGAGCACAGTGGAAACAGTTGAATGGTTTTTTTTTTTGAATAAAAATTAAATGCGTTAAATCGTTGAACATTTTTTTTTTCAATCTGCTATTTTAGGTAAATACATTTGAATATACAGTGAGAGACAGCTCAAGTCGACCAGTGTCAAAGAAAAAACGTAATTGCGCCTGCCATAAGCTAATTATTCATTATTTTTCAAAAATTCCAAAAACCGATGGTAGGTACATGCACATGTATTAACCACCAATATGAATGTATGACCCTAATAAACTAAGGTTTCCCCACCTGCACCTAGGTGTCTACAATGTACCTGGTCCAAATAAGTTGCAAGCAATTATTTTTTTCTTTGACACTGGTCGACTTGAGCTGTCTCTCACTGTATTTAAATTGATACATGCAATTGGAAGCTCTATTAATCATTAAAGTTTTTCGGTGCTATTTTTTATTTTTATTTATTTATTATTTTGTTTAAGATTGTTTCGCTGTATCGATTTAATGAACCATTAAAAAGGGCAATGTGCGTGGGAGTGGCCGGCGAAACAGCACAAAAACAGCAACGGACGGTGACCAACCATGAACTCACACACACACACACTGGGAGATCTATGCATGTAGAGTAAACCCAACCCGTTAGCCAGAAAGCGCGCCCTGTGACAAGGCTTTTCGGCTAACCTTTAAAAGTTCACTAACCATCTACTGCGGCATAGAACTGATGCACACCCAAACCATCACCATTGCCTCCTTTGACTACATCTTCAGTTAACTGCTTCAGCTACGTCATCTGTGACAACACAACAACAGAAACAAAAGTCGTGCCAACTGCCTTACGTAACAGCGAGCCACTAAACTTTATTAACGATCAGCAACAGCAACAGCAACAACATAACAGACGAACAACAACACTCAAGACCTTGCCCAATTAGTCGCAGTACTGCAAAAAATTGTATAATTAAATTAAAAATCAGCAGCAACAGCACTGTGAGTGCACCTGCAACCTGTACGGAATGCTGACAGGGCTTGGCAACATGTTGCCAAAGCCAGATGCATATGTTGCAGGCGCTAATTGAATGGTCCTGAATAAAGTTGCAACATGATGTAGTCCGCAATCTGCTAGATAGCCTGTTTTGTATCGTACGAGTATGTATGGTCTGCGTCTTCATTGCGTGGCAAGCACGAAATATTTAACTTTAATGGCCATAAGCCAGGCAGCCGCAAGTTCGCCTCAAGCGACGCGACACATTTGACAATTTGTGAATGTTGCTGCAAAAGCTACTGCTCGCGCACTGCAAATGTTAACTAACTGCAAGACGTCGCATCGGCCGTTGACTGTCGTCAATATTTTGCGGGTGGCGGGGGGGGGCACGCAACAATTAGAAACCAGTCCGTGTGAAGGCGATGACAGTCTGATTCTTACATACTCGTATATCGTTCATTATGGCATAGCTGAACATAGCATACATTCGCTTTGCTTTTGTATAGCGTTTGACATTCTATTTTTGAAAAGCAATATTTATTTTCAATAGATTTTCTACATATGATCTTCTAAAGACTAGCTTCCTTTTCTGCTGTTAATTTTGGGATTCAAAAGTAATTGATAGCTGGAAAAATACAAGTACCTACTGTCATTGAGAGCAAAAGAACCCTATAGTCGATAGTCGATAACTCTTGATTAATAATAATTAAATATTTTATCGAATCGGATGCTAATTTTCCATTTTTGAAAACTATAATTTGTTTATTTATCTGCCCGCCCATCCTGTGAAAAACACAAGAATACTTTTTGCATGACAGGGTATGCAAATGTTGTTGTGTCTGAGCACTAGGTTTATTTTCGTTTCTCAATCTAGTTAGGAGAGATGTCGTCTGGAGGCTAGTGTGATGCATCTTCAGCTGTCTTGGCGCTGTCTGTCGCGGCACCTGAGCTGCACCTTAATCTGGGGTCTGCTTCTGGCCAACTGCTTACTGACTTATTTGGTATGCTAGATTTGTCGCTTTTGTTGTGCTTGCCAATGTTGTTGTTGCTTGTGGTTGCCGGAAGCGCAATTGCTTCGTTATGGCACGTACTTTGTCAAAGGCGTTTCGACGAAGCGACTGACGTCCGAAACAGTCCCGCTTCGCCCCACCATGTCCCGCGTTTGGAACCCGCCCCGTTGCATCGCGAGACACGAGAGTCTTATTATGTCTTACCATTCCGTTCTTCGATTAGTCGTTGAGTCATGTTGGATTTGTCTCGTAGTTGTTGTTGATGTCGACGTCCGAAAATTGGGCAATCTTTATGAATGAAACTAAAGGCGCGTGTGGGCCGCACAGTTGCCAATTTTGCCAATTGCAGCTGGTCCGGTTTGTTAGCCAAAATTAATCCGTTGTCATTTTACTTCTGGTTTATGTTTTTCTCATTCTTTTCCATTACAGAGGCAAATTTGCGGCTGTTCGTCGGGCAATACACAAGAATACCGGTTTGCATTTCGCTGCCAAATTCCTGAAGCGCCGGCGACGGGCACAAAGTAGCGACAAGGAGATCAAACACGAGATTGCCGTCCTAATGCTATGCGAGGGCGAGGACAACATCGTCAATCTAAATGCCGTGCACGAGTCACGCTCCGATACGGCGCTGCTGCTGGAGTTGTAAGTATAGATTGTATATTTTCTCTCATACATGATGTATGATGAGTATCGTGGTGGCTGTGTTCTGGCACCCAAATGCGGGTAGAGTTTTTCACTCGGCGTGCTGTTGCGCTGAAGAGCAGGCTGCCATGATACCCATAGATCGGAAGTCGTTTATATGGGCGGCCCTCCAAACAAAGGTGAAGTTCACGACTACACAGTAGTGACTTCAAATTGGTAACTCCGGAATATAAGCTCCAATGCGGCATTAATTGATGCTTAAATTAATTCTTGTGCTTAGCACCGTGAGATGAAGCCTTTACGGCAGGTGCTCACGTTAAACAACTTGACTTTAATCACATCAGATCAACAACTGTTCACCTTTAAACGTATTGTTAAAGATTAACTATTCAAAAATTCATTTTCGAACAATTCCACAGCATACGACTATTGCTTACGATTGGCTTAGATCCATGCCAGCTAATGACAAATTTTGATACGAAGAGGAAGGTTTAGATCCCATTACATTCACCAAAAAATGAAATGCACTGAAATGCGCTAAGGCTATGTCATAGCCTGCTTAGGAACGATCGGTCAGGTGGATAAGATAGTGTTTTCTCATTGTTGGACATCAAATTGAAAGGGTCAAGTCTAATTTTGTGTTTTTTTCTTGCTAGGGCCACTGGCGGTGAACTGCAAACGATACTGGACAACGAAGAGTGCCTAAGCGAGGCGCAGGCGCGCCATTGCATGCGGGAAGTGCTCAAGGCTCTTAAATTCTTGCACGATCGTTCTATTGCCCATTTGGATCTAAAGCCTCAAAACATTTTGCTAGCTGGCGAACGCATTGAGGGTAAGTTTGAACAGTGCATAAGCAAAACTTACAATAAATTCAATACCTCTCCTCTTTATTGCAGATGGCCTCAAGCTGTGTGACTTTGGCATCTCACGTGTCGTTTGTGAGGGAATCAATGTGCGTGAAATGGCCGGCACTCCGGACTATGTGGCACCGGAGGTCCTGCAATATGAACCACTGTCACTGCTTACGGACATTTGGTCGGTAGGTGTTCTGGCCTATGTGCTGCTCTCGGGTTTCTCACCATTTGGCGGCGATACGAAACAGGAGACCTTCCTCAATATATCACAGTGCGCTCTCACCTTTCCCGACAATCTCTTTGGAGGCGTCTCTGAGGCGGCAATTGATTTCATACGTCGCGCATTGCGAATTAAGCCAAAGTGAGTCCCAAGCTGATATCTCTCACTCTAACTATGACATCTCTCAACATCTCTATCCCTCTCGCTCTCTCTCGCTCTCTCTCTCTCTCTCTCTCTCTCTATCTCTCTCCCCCTCTGTCTGGACTTTAGCGATCGCATGAATGCCACCGGCTGTCTGGAGCATGTCTGGCTAAAGAATGAGTGCGCCTTGGATAGACAAATTTATTTGCAGGCCCAGCATGATGCTGACTATGTGCATGATGATGTTGGGGACGATGATGACGATGTGAATGTGGAGGAAGAGGAGGTGCAGGAAGAAGTACAGAATATTTCACAACAGCAGAAACATCAGCATAAAAGCACAACAACTGCATCAGTAACAATAGCAACAACAGCTACAACTCCACCCAACAAATCTACGCACAATGGCCATCGAGCACACACTAGCTCCAAAATACCAATTGCGACTAACCACAACAAGCTAGGGCCGAGCACAGAAACAACAACAGCCATACATACACTGCCCCAAACGCTGAGCATGTCGCTGGCAACGGCGCCGTCCCCGAAGCCCACACAGATTGTGACGCCGACACGACGTGCCTCTGATTCGGATAAGGAGAACACATATACGGCGACATTTGTGAAGAAGCCCTTAGCTAGCACGGCAACCATACAAATTGGCAGTAATGGTCTCGAGGATGCAACGGTTATTGCCACATTGACACTATTTCCGGATGCGCCCACCACGCCCAAAGTCATACGCAAGACTCCCGCAGCAGAGTCGAGTTCTTCCACATCGGTGAAAGCGCTCGTCAAGAAGTTCCAGCTGGAAGAACTCGAGGCGCACAGCTCACCTAACGCTAATGGATCGAACTCTAACATAGTGCACGCGTCAACCAATACGCAACAATTGCAACTGCAGCAGCCGCGCAAAGCAACAACCGGCAGCAACAGCAATAGCAGCAACATGCGTCGCAGCATCAGCGGCACTTGTAGCAGCAGCAGCGGTAGCTGCAACGGTGGACGTCGCGCCTCAGAACCGGTAACCGCTCTGCACAAGAAGCAGAACACCAACAACATCAGCTCAAACTCCATTCCCAGCAACAGCAACAGCTCTGGATCGAGCTGCAATGCAGCCGCTGGCAGCAGCAACACCAGCAACAGCAGCAGTAGCGGGAGCAGCACGGCGCTTATGCTAAATGGCCGATTGCCGGCATCGGCGCATCATTTGCATCATCATCATATGCATCATCATCACCACCATCATCATCATCATGTTGTAAAGAATGTCACTGCTGCTGCCACCAACAACATCAGCTTGGACCAGGGCATCATTTGTTAGCTAAGGGCCAATCGTGTTCGCCGCAATGCCAAAAGTTTCTTTCACCGCTTCCTTTGCTGCATGTAACAGTGCCTAAACGTGTAGGCGTGGTCAGCGCCTTAGCTGGTCTAGTGCAACTGGTCTAGGGCAACTAGTGGCTGCAACTGCAGCAGCTGCTAAAGTGCCACAATGCCAACGCTTGCACGTATCGGGGAAGATTTGTTTGATTTTGAGTTTCTTAGTTAATGTTACTAGCAACCAGTTGATCTAAACACCACTGTACCACATACTCAACCACTAATCCAACCTATTACCCCAAGTAACCTACATAAACTGTTTAAGATTATCTGCATACATACATACACATACTCATGTGTGAGTGCTTACAAATATATGATGGATAGATGTCAAGTGTTGTGAAAGAGTGGGCGATAAAATTAATAATGATTCAAGTTTGGGCGATAGAGCTATAAAGAATTAACGAATGAAAGAGATAGAGAGAGAGTGTGTGTGTGTGTGTGTATTTGTTTACAAAGGTAGAAAGCGAGTGTGTACAGTTAGCAACATGATGCAAAGGCAAAGATTGCAATTTATTCCTCAAGTTGCAATTAATATAACAAAACAAAAGAATGAAGATTTAAGACATATCAGCCGTTGTGTTCTGTGTGTGCGTGTGTGTGTGTGTGTGTGTGTGTGTGTGTGTGTGTGAAATTTTGTTTATTGAAATCGATAGGAAAATTTGTTCGTGTCGCAATGAATTCAAATACGTCAATTCTGGGCAGCAAATATAGAAAGTTTACATAGCATAAATAAAATTAAATAAATTATACAACTTAATATTATACACATACTAAACAAATATAAAAAGGTATCAAAGCAAAGGAAATTAAACAATATTTGTTAGAACTTTCATAGCATTGTAATTTAGATCTGAATGTCTTGCTTTTTTTTGTAGAAATCAAATGTACAGAATGTTGAGCGCCATTTGGTAATTGTTTGTTTCATATTTCAATTCATATGCACCTATAATATAATACATACATACACTTACAACCTAAGGAGTATGCACACACACATAAATACATACGTAGTCACAGTGGTTCGCTCTGGTAGTGCAAAAACATTAAAATAAATATGAAAATTTATTGTTCAATAGTTACGCATATATACATACAGAATAGAGAATGTTATCAGAAATGAAAAAACGAAAAAAAATATGGAAATTAATTAAATTGTTAATATTGTGTGTGTTTATTACATAAATGTCAACTATAAATATACCCTATACTTGACACATGTCCCATACATTCATGGCAACAAATTTATCGTTATATATATATTTTTTTTTTTTGTTATATCAGAAATGTCTAACAAAATATTTTGAGTTTTGGCCCATGTGAACCATTTACTTTTCTTTTTTGTCTTACCACCTACATTCCTTCCCTCTCTCCCCTTTCTCATGCTCTTTCATATTTCCCTGCTACCCTCTCACTACTCCCAATCGGAATATACTTACCTTATTTTTAAATGTAAACTTCGAAGCCAATCGGTTTTGTACATATATATTTCAGCGCCAAGACCACAGGCAGTAAATTGGCGCGGTAAATCTTTAATTTAAATTATTTTTGCAGAGAATATATACTTGTCCATCAATTGGAGCAAATGTTGAGCATGCATTGTATTTATTAGGTAACTTTTTTTGTGTGGTCGACAATGATCAGTTAATTGTTACAGAGTATAATTAATTTATAATGATTACGAGTAAGCGAGCGCTTTTTATTTGGATTACAACTGAATAATTGTGTAAACATAATTCTCTTATTTAAATAACCTTATACTACATAATTTTTTTCTTCGTTTACTGTATATTAGTAGCTAAATGCAAGAGCGCAGCACAAAATAATAAGCAAAAAACAAAACAAACAAAACGCTAAGGAAAAAAAACAAATATGTGAAATACGGTAATTTTAATTTACTTTTTGTGTTAGGAGAAAAGCAAATGTTGAAGAAAAAAAAACAGAAGAAAATTCTATACTATATTATAAAGTATTGTAATTATTTTATAGATAACTAATTGAAAATATATTCAATAAAATTAAAAAAAATATATATATATATATATATATAAATATCAAGTGCTTTATTGCATCGAATCAAATCATTATTTGGAATACTATTAGGCTTGAAAACTATGAGGCGATTATTCCAGCATGTACGCCTGTATCTGATAGTCTGAGTAGACGCCGGAAAATTTGATGACCCAGCCGATACCATCGTAATTGACCGACTTGTGGAATTCCACATAAAGTTGGCTGTACTGACTCAAGTAGATGCGGGGCTTATCCTCGCCGCAGAAGCGACGCCTTTCTTGCAAAGCGCCATCATCGAGCTTCTCCTGAATCAGTAGGTAATCCGTGTGGCAGGTGGCCTTCGAGCCCAGATCGAAAACTGCAAAAATGTGTTTCTTTAAATAAATATGCACATATGAATATGAATCGATTTGTTGAACTCACATTCAATGTTTAGCAGAACACGGGTGTTGCTTGGTACACGGACGCTCCATTGGCAAACGGAGTTATTGCGCACGCTTTGCGGATAGAAGGGATTTGAGAAGATGCCCTCTGTGTTGTACAGCTGCCCACCGCAGCCGGGCCCATTCTCTACAGGCGTGGCAATGTATGTCATGTCAAAGTTGTTTAAAATGCTACCAGTCTTAAAGTGCAACCGCAGCTGATTGGTTGTGGTGAAGATGCTCTTGCCCGCGTTTAAATATGCGCAGGTACGTTGCAGCGATTTATTGTTAGCCATATCAAAGACCTCCACGTACTCCACATCACAATCGGATGAGCCAAAGATCACCTCGGCATAGTAGATACTAAGCGTGTGGTTTACTGGCGCCACAATCGTCGCATCGCAATCGATTGTTTCAGATATCTTGATGCGACCTTGGTACCCACCGTAGCTATACTGACAGCTCAAATCTGGCACCACGCGGATGTGGAAGCCGGTCCTTGTCATGGCTTCATTAGTGCGGAACTTAATATACACGTTTTTCGAGTTGGGATAGTAATCATCTGGCAGGGAGTTGCCACAAAAAACGTGCTCCGTGGCATAGTCGACGAAGGAGTGAGAGTTCTTTTGTCCGTTAAAGATCACCCGACTGCCATAGCCATGCTCCACCACCTGTGCATCCTGTATACAAAACAAATCAATTGTAGAATCAGCAGACCAAAATCACATTCAAAAATGAAAGCATACAGTTGAAGGAAACGAATCTCTTTTGGAATATTTCTTACCTCACTGTTGTAGATTTTAATATAGTCCGAATCACAGCTGTCTGTCGCATTGGGCGCCTCGAGATCAAGACTAATGAACTTTAGATGTATTGATATTTCGCTGACGATCTTCCAGAGGCAGAACACGTTGTTGTCATACTTCCCCTGGTCGTTGACGGGGGAGTGTATCTCGTAAGGCTGTTTGCCGTCCAGCTTGATAAGGGGATTGCCGCACTGAATCGGACGGGCCGTGACAAGTAGCTCAAAACCGGTGTCACTGATCTGATTATCACTGACAAAGCGCATGAAGAGGATTTTTCGCGATGAGCTTAGCTTGGGCGGCAGATCCTGGCCGCAGAAGCGACCAATCTCATCGGCGAAGGGTCCAGCGCCGTCACGCAACTCCAAAAAGTCAGCCGTGCAGCCGTTGGATGCCTCAACGTGGAAACTGCGGAACTCTACGCTTATCTGAAAGCCGTTTCCCGCATGGAACACAAAACTGCAGTCGAGATTGTTCGCATAGGTGCCAATAAACATATTGAACGTATAGCTGGAATTGTGCTCGTCCAGAAAAATACGCTCATCACAGTTGGGCATGACGCGCACCAGCGCCCGGAATCCCCTCGAAGGATCCCGTTCATCCGAGTAGCTATGGATTAGCGCTCGGTTGCCAGATATATGCAATGTAGGCAAATCATCTGTGATGTGTCCACAGTACCGCACCATGCGTCTCTTCTCATCAGGCACGGGACTGTCGAACACCTCCACACCATCGTAGCTACACAGGAAATTACCGGCCTCAAAGTCCAGCAGCTCGAACTTTATGGTGAATTTATGTCCCTCTGGCGCCGTCAGATTCCAATAACAATCGCTGTTGGGCGGCATCATATTATCTTGATGCTGTCTCGGCGACTGTACAGGCTGTGAGGTGCTAATGACTCCACCGCACAAGCTGGTGCTGTACTCTAGCTGGAAGCCACGGCCAAAAAATGTGTTATCTGACCGCAACAGGAGGCTGATGGAACGCTGCGCGCGATAGGCATGTCGCTGTTTAACGCCACAGATCACCGACTCTTGCATCGAATCTCCATTGTCCCTGGTGGTGACTGTAACGTTGTCGTACATACAACTATTGGGCGGAGAAGGCTCAAGATTGAATTCCAGGAAGCTCACTAGGACGCCAGGCACTCGTTTATCTAGCGGACTAAACGTGTAATTGCAATAGATATTCTTGCCATACCCCTTCGGATAGCCCGGACTGCTCAGCAGCTGTGGTTCAGCAGTGGCGTACAGGAGGCCGCCACAGTTGCGATCAAAGCGAGCGGTGAAACCATCGCCAGTGTTGTCGCCATTAGAACGAAAGATGAGACGCATCTCCGCGCTGGTCGAGTTAATGTTATCAGGCGGACTGCGTCCGCACAGCGTCTGCAAATCAGTCCAGCTGTCATCGGTGCTGTTGCGCTGCTGCACTTGCAGGTAGTCCTTGTCGCAAGTAGGGCTGTCTTCAATGTAGAACCGATTGAGGAATGTGAGCCCGATGTGAAAGCCCGGCTCCGCCTCAATCTCCCAAATGCACTCCACATTGTTTTTGTACTGCTCCCTAAAGTCAATTAGACGATACGGATGAGTTAATCGGCCTCCGCAACCGCTTCCGTATTTAACCGTCACATTGAAAGTGGCATTATGCTGAGCATTTGTTGTGGATGCCGCATGGTACTCGAGGAATAGACCACGCTCCACAACCAGATTAATGACTGTCGCCTGGTTGCAATAGGGGCCCAGAAGCGGTGAGTTCTGATTCGGACCGCTGTACAGCTTCAAGTAATGGAACTTACAGTCACCATCGAGATCCACCGAGACCGATACCTCCAATTGAATATCCAGTGGCGATAGAGGATCCTCGGCATCCGGATCGGGACCAACAACCCAGGCACAATCCACCGTCGCCCTCGCTAGCAAATTAGTTGGCTGCGTAATGGTGAGATTGTCACCCAGTTCCAGTGGCACGATGCCACCACAATTTTGCACGCTGTAGCTCAACTCCAGCAGATTCATTCCATTCTTTCGATCACCCGTCACGATCATCTCGACAGGGAAGGGTAGACGCACCGTGCGATTCGTCTCAACGGAAGATGTAACTGCCTGCTCCACATCACAAAAGAGCAACGGAAGCAAAGGCTCAGAATCGTCAACCAGTAGGAATTTGAGGGGCGCCAGAGCGCGGCACATGTGAATGTTGCTCATGAAGGTGCTGCTTGTATTATAGCCTCGCACCTGCAACATTATCGTACTATTCGCAGGAGGACTCAGCTTGTAGCTACAGTGCACCATACTGGTATTTGAACGTTCAAAGAGCATCGAACCTCTCACATTCATGCACTCGCTCTCGCCATAAGCACTGAAGCGCAGCTTGAAGCCGCGATGCGATGGCATCAGAAAGACATCAATGGCCATTGTATTGTCCGTGGATATGACTTCAGCAGGTGGATCATTCCCATATCGACCAATCACCGAGTACAGCTTGTGATCATTGGTGAATACGATGCGTCCGCGGAATCTGGAATTCGTACGATTGGCTCGGCTTCCGCCACCGTCGAAGTCAAGTATTTCGACTTTGACGCGCCGACCCTTGGCCACCTGGATGCGCCAGATGCAGTGCGTCGGCTTGGTCACTTCCTTCGGATAGTTGGGTGTCTGCAGTCTACCCTGATCCCCTAAGATCGTCTGTCCGCAGCCTGATCCGCGTGCCGTATATCTCAACTGGAAGGACTCCTCAGTGCCCAACTGGCCCGTAGGCATTCGTAGCCGCACCACAATCTTGTTTGTCTCGACTTGTAGATATCTATTTTCGGTGCCACACAATTGGAGGCGATCGCTAATACGCTCCTCATTCTCATTGCCAAACGGTTCCATCTCCTCCAACTGAAGATGGGTGCGTCCCGAGCAATTACCATTCTCTGGCATCGGCAAATGCATTCCGACGAACGTCAGATCGATGGTGCTGCCTCGTTCCACCTCAATTGTATAGACGCACTCCTTGAGCTTTGACGATAGCAAGTGCGTGTCTAGCTGATTTGGGATGGGCGAACGAATGACACCGTTGGGGCTATAATAACTGCCGCCGCAATCGGCTAATTTGATGCGCGCCTGAAAGCCCGGGTGCGATTCGAGAACGCCCGTATAGAACTTGATGCGCAGCTCACTGCCCGACGAGAATGCTGTGTCCGGCTTGCGGCCACCACAGAAGCGTCCATGCTGCGGACTTAGCTCCGTGCTGCCGTCGTTTATCTGTACAAATTCGCGATCGCAGCCATCATCGCCCTCGTCGTCCGATTTACTGCCCGGCTCCCTACGGCTCGGCGTAAGATCAAAGCTAATAAATTCCACAGCAATGCGATGCTGGGGTGGTGCACTAATCCGCCACACGCACTCCGAGTGCGGATTGGGCAGATTGGGAAAGTTGGGTGAGTTGATCAGGCGTGTGGTGTTATTAATCGATCCGTCTTCGAGCACAATGTGACCGGAGCAGGCGTCACTAATCTCTTCATAGTGGAAGGAGGCACGGAAACGGGAAAATGAGTTTCTCTTAAATTTGATGTAAGCCCGATTCGAACTGGTCTCCAGCACATCAGTGATGTTGTTCTCGCAGTACTTGCCATGCTGTAGAAATGGCGAATCCTCCGCATAACCATTGCGCACCACAAAGAAATTGCGACACTGCGTCAAATCGTTGCCCTGGCCAGAAGCGCTGAGCTGTGACTCCGGGAACGTGATGCGTATCCGTTTGCCCTGCCGCACACGGATCGTCCAAACACACTCCACATTGTTGGGCGCCAGCTGAGTGATGTTGACCAGCCCGCGTGAAGCGGTCAGCTCGGAGCCACAAATGGTGCGCACCAAACTGGAGAATCCCGTCTTGTTCACACTGACATCTGTGACGAACTCCAGTCGCAGATATGGCTTGCCATGGTACAAATCCGACGTTACATTCGCCTGTGCGCAGATCTTCGCCAGCTCCGTCCAGTGTTGCATGTCACTGCTGCTGGAAACGACCACATAGTCGGCATAGCAGGCATCTGTGAACAGCTCCAGGTCAACGGTGATAAGGCGCAGAGCCGCATGCATTGCGGAACTGGCAGGTACCAAAATCCAGCTGCAGTGCAAATTCGGGGCGTACCCTTGTGGATAGCCAGGAGAACTGAAATTGATCAAGCTGGAATTTAACGTCATCAACTTTTGACCGCATTGTCGGGTCTGCAGCTCGGCGCTGCGATTGGAGGCCAACGCCTCCTTTGAAAGTCGCTCCCAGTTCAGTTGAAAGGGTCCACGAGTCGCTGTAATATACAGGACATTTGTGTTAGACACCAGCGGCTTGTAGGGCTGCGGCTCCAGTTGGGCGCCAATGTCCGTATAGCCATCGTAGAATCGCACATGCGGATGGTTCACATCCAGCAAATAAACCACTTTCACCAGCACCACATAGTCCGTGTCGACGGTGATGCGCCAACTATACGGTTCGCTGCTCTCAAAGGTGCTTGGATAATGTGGTGACTCGATGCTACCACCCGTGCCATTCAGTTCGTTGTGGTGCTCTGTAATTGAATATGTATATCAAATATATTACTTTTCAGTTTAAAGTTACAATCTGTACATTTTTGTTAAGGGAACAAAATATCGGAGTCTTGAAATAGATATTTTTAGAAAACGGGAATCTTTCCACGTCAATAAATTTGATTTGGAAACCGTCAAGATGAAACCTTCTATGGGTACAGGGATTGGATAGAAATATATAGAGAATAATATTAAATAGTAACCGTAGTTGTAGCTGGCCAGGAAGCCTGCGCCAACGTCATCGTTGCTGCTTTTGAACTTTATCCAAATGCTACCCTTGGAGCTAATGGCGGCCGGCACTTCATTGCCGCAATATACGCCAATGAGTGAACCACGTTGAGACTGCTCGCGCAGCTCCAGATAGTCATTGTTGCAGCCGTCGGATTGCTCCAGATCTAGCGATTCAACGTTGAGCGCCAACGAGTTGCCGGCGCTCGCTTCGAGCATCCATTCGCATTCGATGTTCACTGGATAGCTGTCCGGATAGTTGGAGGAGAAACACCCGAAACCGCGTTGTATGTGCTGCCGCACGCCGTGTCCATAGTCATGTAGTGACCCTCGAATTCAGAAACCAGCAACATCGGCAGACTTATCGTTAGCGCTAGACCACGTGAAATTACCGCAGGTGGATGGGTATGGCAGAATTGCTGGCGCGGTGTACCAGTGGCCGTGACGCCCTCATATATCTTGATGCCGTTCGTCATGCAGTCAGTTTCGCTCGAAAATCTTGACGAGGGTTCCGCATGCAGCATGATATGGGTGGGTGTGAAAATTATGTGTTTGCTGGGATCGGCGGCCTGCAGCACCCAGACGCAGGTCTCGTTGCGAGCTACCTGGCTAATCAAGCTCAAATTTTCAAAATCTGTCTCATCGATGGACAGAGTCTGACCGCAGGACTCACGGTAGTGCAACCGAAAGCCACGATGCTGCACCGAATTATCAGTAACGAAACGCACGATCGCTCGATTAGAGACGGATCTCGTGATTTCCAATTCCAGATCGTTCCTTCGGCATAGCTTGAAGATCTGGTGACCCTCATTGTCGTCCAGGCTATCGCTGGCGCTCATATCATATGCAGCCACATAGTCCCAGGAGCAAGTAAAGCTTGGCTCAATGTCCACATCCTGCATATCGAAGCTGATCGTATGGTGCGGCGCTACTTCTAAAATCCATTCGCAATTGCTATTGCGCGGATAAGGCTTCGGATATTCTGGCGAGCTGATGGTGCCGCTCTTGCTGCTCACCTTGCCGCCACAAGCTGCAGTAAAGATATACGGACAAAATTTATAGAAATTAGTTGGTAATTATTGGTTTCAATACTATTTTAACTTTTTTTATACTTGTTTAACGGAACTAAGAAAATGCATCTTTTCATCAGTTTTCTAACCATAAGTTAAATTTTCTTAACTCCGTCCTTAAACAAGTCAATCAGTTTATCAATCCAACAAGTCATTGTCGTCGTTATGCCGCTCATCTAATCAATTTGTTTATCAGCATAGTTTTATATAGGACTGCAGATAGATTCGACTTACAACTCTTCAAGATGCGGTAGGAGGCCTCGAAGCCGCGCCCATTGTGCGAGTCGTCGCTGATGAATCGCACATGCAGCTTGTGACCGGCGCTGGTGAGAATCAACTTGGGATTCCTTCCACAGTGGCGCTCATGAGCATCGGCTTCTTGGAAGCTGTTCGATACCTGTTATGGGGCGATGGCAAAAATTTGTTTCTGCTATATAGTAGAAGTAAAGGGTCTATACTGACCACTAAAGCGTCCCTGGTGCAATTCGCGCTTTCTTCTATGTCCATGCCCAGCACGGTGAGCTCAATGACCTGACCTAATGGTGCATGTATTAGCCAATAGCACTCAACATCATTGGGATATATGAGCGGATGCTTAGGCGAATGAAAGGATCCTCTATCGTCTTTCAACTCCTGCACGCATCCATCAACGCGATACTCAAGCCGAAAGCTAATGCTACTCGTGTTGTGAATAATGGTCAGGCTGTCGCCGCTGACATTGTACATGCCCAGATGCACAATCGGCACCACAACGCCACCATCTAATAAATACAGGCCACCATCGGCACCTTGAGTGGGCAGCCGACTGGAGCAATGATCATAGTGGGAGACCTCAAGTTTAATCTTATTGCCGCGCGGCGATTGCACATGCCAGCTGCAGTTGATGGAGCTCTCAAAGAAAGCCTCGCCATAGTTGAGGCTCTCTATGATACCCTGGATACTGTTCAGTTTAGCCTGTTGGCAATCGGCACTATAGGACAAGCGAAATCCGCGATCCGCATTGCTCACGTCCGAGTGAAAGGCTACAACCACCTCGTTACTGTCTATGTGAAAGTTACGTTTATCGTCATCAGGCATGGAACACATGGTCTGAGATGTGGAATCCAAAAAGCGACTGCTGCTGTCGCCATTGTAGATCCGTAGATAATCGAAGTCACAGTCATGTAGCGCCTCCATCTCCAGATCCTCAATGACCAGCCGTATAATGGAGCCGGGGTGCACCCGCAGGTGCCACTCACAATGGGCATTATGCGGATAATTGTTCGGATAGTTAGGAGATGTGATTACGCCACCATTACCAAACAAACGACCACCGCAGCCGCTGGCAAAAATGCGCCAACCTAGCCGAAACCCGCGTGCAGTGTCCACGTCATCGGTGTGAAAATGCAGATAGAGTTCATGCGTAAAGCTGGGTATCCGACGTGGTACGCTTGTGCCGCAGAAGCGGCCGATGAGTGCAGAGCGATTGCTGCCTCCGTTGCGCACCTCTAGCCAATCGCCATTGCAGTTGGGCGTCGCCGTCAACTCAAACAGATCCAGTTGCAGCTCTAGCTGGCCGCCATGTGTTGCACTCAGCTGCCAGATGCAATCCAGCCCATTGGTATAGTTAAGTGGATAACCTGGCGAGTTGAGCGTGCCGGTGGAGCCGTGTATGTGACCGCCGCAACTGTTGGGGTCCACGAAGCGATAGGAAAGCTCGAAGCCAGCTCCCGTGTGGCTATAGTCCGAAACGAACTTAATAGTCATAATGTGAACGATAGCCGTCATATCCAGGGGCAACTGATCACAGTACCGTGCTAGTGGTGGCGCCTTGTTGTTGCCGCCCACAATCGCATCTTCGTAGACCTCAACATAATCGTAGCTACAGCTGGAGGATTCCTCTAGGTCAAAGCTGACCCAGTGCAGCATTATCACCTTGCTGGGCGGTGCCACAATTACCCAATAACAGGTGAGATCATTTTCGTACATTCCCTGCGCATCTCCAGGCAGTCGGATGTTTTGACCCTCTTTGGTATGAACGCCGCCGCATTGATTGCCGCTCACCGTTACGGCACTATATTCGAAATGGAAGCCACGCCCACGGCTTCCCGATTGCATTTGCAGATAAATTACCAGCATATTCGTTTGGCTGATATACTCATCGGCGGGTAGCTTATTGCCACAGTAGGGTCCCAATATGACCCGATTGAGACCGTCATTGATGGTGAGACCGGTGCCACTCACGCAATCACCTGTACCTGTCTTTTCTGAATCGTCATTGGCCTCATTCGATGAATTTATAATTTCATCCAAAAGCTGAAAGTCCACACGCTTCAGCGCAATGACCGTATTCGGTGCGGTCAAGATCTTAAAAGTGCACATCCGCTCACTGCTCGTCTGATTCGGATAGCCCGGCGATTTGATAACTCCGCTCTCCGCATCGTACGTGTGCGAACAGTCCATATGATAGCGGAGCTCAAAGCTGTCGATGGTGGTAACCGGCAAACTGCTTGTATAAAACTTGATGCGCACTCGATTGTAAAGTGATTGAAAGCTCGGCGGCATTGAAATAACTCCTCCGCAATATTTGATCTGCAGCACATTGAAATCACCCTGGACATTACCAGCGTTCACCACATCGTAGAGCTCCACGCATGCATCCGATGCCATTGAGAATGCGACAAAATCAATACTAATCGATTCGCCGAGCGCCAAACGTATTTCGTACTCGCAGGAGATGGGATCGGCGCCGAGCGCATAGATGGGCGAACGTATGGAAGCCTCCTTGCTAGTGTAGACGCCACCGCAACCCGGCAGTCGTTCCTCGGCGGAGTAGTGCAACTGGAATCCCAAATCACTGTCCGTCTCATCCGAATGGAAGCGTATCATAGCCTCATGTGTGGGTAGCAACAATGGCGCCGGATGCTCGCTAGTGCAGAACTTGTGCAGCTCCCGATCCGAGATGGCATCGCTAATCTGCAAAGTGGTCAATTAATCAATGAATCAATGCTCAATTAGATGCCAATACAATGGCCCTAAGCCTAACCATAACCAAACCGATACTCACCGAGACAAAGTCAAAGTTGCAGCTGTCGTGCTTCTCCAGCTGCAGGTTGAAGAAGGTCACTTTGATACGCTTGCTGCTAGGCGCCACAAGATGCCACCGGCAGTCACGATTGCGCGGATAATTGCCAGGTGAGCCCGGCGAGGCGATAGTGCCATGCGTCTCGAATTCGACTAGGCCGCCACATGGTGGGCGTATCGATTGCCAGGTGAGATTGAAGCCTTCGTGCGCAGTCGAGTTGTCGGAGCGAAACCACAGATATAGCTTATTGCTGGAGGAAATTATGTTGCCTTGATTCGGCAACGTATTGCCACAATATCGCCCAATCAATCGTGATGCTGTCGAGCGTCCATCGTGTATCTGCAGCCAGTCGAAGCGACACTCCGTCGAGTCCTCCACGTGGAAGCTGTGGAATGTCAAATTCAGTACCAGCGACTCATTTGTGCTTATCACCCAGACGCATTGCGCATTGTGTTCATATCTATTGCCCATGGGCGGATAGCCCAGTCGTCCAGTCATCCCAGTCAGTAGCTCATTACAACTGCTAAAGCGCACATCACACAGCCGACCCTGATAGCCCGGCTGGCACTGGCAGAGAAAGCCGTCCGTTTCGGGTATGGGGATGCAGCGGCCATCGTTCTTGCACGGCTTCGATGCGCACGGATTAGGTAGCGGATCGCAGAGTCGCCCATGAAAGCCACGCGCGCAAATGCACGTAAAATTCGAAGGACCGTTATCCATGCAAATACCACCATTCTGCAATTAAAAACAAAATGTAAATATTAAGCTGCATTCTGAATACTTTACAAACTATTTAGACTTAATGTTACAAATCAATTCAAATCAATTATAATTCAACATTACTTAATTCGGTAATTCTAGCCAGTTAACTTGGGAAAATTTATTATTGAAGCTTGACAAATAAATAACAATTAACTTGGCACTTTTTTTAACAATTTTCTTGATATTCGACTGACAATTCCTTTGCTACTTATGTGAATACAACAGTAATGTACCCCAATACTAAATATTTGTTTTCCCATATACAAGCATGTCTTTTATTATTTATATATTTTGAAGACGGGAATGGGTATGACCGAAAAAAAAAATGGACGGGAGAGTTTCCTAGTAACCTTCCTTCCAAGTTTGGTAAGTGTAGCTCTTAAATTACATGAGATTTGGTCTTTTGGAAATTTTGAGGGGCGGGAGTGGGCGTGGCTGAAAAAATGATAGCCAAGCTTTCTAGTAATCTTCCTTCCATGTTTGGTAACTGTAGCTCTTAAACTGCGGGAGATATAGGCTTTTTGGAATTTTGGAGGCGGGAGTGAGCGTGGCCAAACAACATTTTGGAGGATGCTATTAGTAATGGCATATATGGAGATACGTGGCATTATCGATTTGCGATTATCGATCTTATCGATTTTCTAGCCCCCTAGAGGGCGTAGCACTCCAATTTTGACGCTTTCTCTGACGCGGCCACAAACCAGTATATGTTCCAAGTTTCAAGACCCTATCTCTAAGGGTTTCGACAAAATTTGCGCTATCAAATTGCAATGATAAGAATCCAGATGTGATGCGTCACCGCCGCATCGACGAATTTGCAGAGAAGCTCTTTCAGCCACTAATGAATCTGTTCAGATTCATTTACAGATGCTTACTGTTTAGATTAATATAACATAGAAATATTATGCAGCCACTTATTAGGCGACCGCATAGCGCAGCCACTTGTAAGCCGATCGCAGTCTCACTCCATAGAGTGCAGCCACTTGTAAACCGATCACAGTCTCACTCCATAGAGTGCAGCCGCTTGTAAGATGATCGCAGTCTCACTAAACTCTCCTCTAAACCCAGCTCGACACATGCAAAGCCATCCTCAAGTGCCTAATTTAAGGCTGTCGGCATTTCTCAAGTGCACTTAAACAATGCTGACTTTGCATGGGTCAGGTATCAGAACAAGGCTGACTTTGCATGGGTCTGCTATCAGCATCCCTCATGTTTGTGTTTTGAATATTTTTAGTCTAAGAATTTTGTATATAAGCCATGCATTTTTGTTGAATAAAAGGAGAGTTCTTCAGAGCATCACCGCAAGCAGACGTCTTCATCATTTTCCCTCTCCGCAGTCCAACTGGTTCCAAGTGCCAGTTGCGACGTTTCTCAGAAGTCAGTTTATGTACTGACTACTGCCCTTACAAATCTACAAGAACACATTACATAGTACTCAGTTCATGCACTGAGTGCTCACACAAACATTTTGGTGACCCCGACGTGAATTTTATTTTTCATCTGAAGTTGTCAACTAGGCGACAAAAGGATAAAAACTCTCCAGGAAATCCACATTTGAAGTTGTCAACAAGGCGACAATCCAAGGATACCTACAATCTCCTAACTCAGCTCGCTATATCTGTGTTAGAGAGAACATCTGAAGTTGTCAACAAGGCGACAATTCAGGATATAAGTGTGCCCGCGATCACGGCACTAACAATACCTGCAATCTACTTACACAGCTAACTATATCTGTGTTAGTGAGAACATCTGAGGTTGTCAACCAGGCGACATATCAGGATCAAAGAGTGTGCTCTCGTTAGAAAAACGACCATAGCACTAACAACAAAGTCCATCGAGCGACAGAAAATAAAACTGATTAAGAAACAGATATACCACTACATACCTGTAAAAGTCCAACAAGCGACAAAAATCAGTCAAAATGGCATCAGCAAAGGTAACCATCAATGAGTTACTTGATGTCCAGCAGGATATCAGCGATGAAATTGTACGGTTGATATCCAATTATAAAAAGGATTCCGCTGAGAGAAAGTCTCAGGCCGGTTACCACAAAATTAAGGCAGATTCTCTCAACAAAAAATGGAATACTGTCAAAGAAAATGACGAAGTCATAAGGAATTCTGGCGAACTACCAGAAAATCATGCATACTTCGCCTATTTTGAGGACATAAGAACAACAGTTCTCAAGTATTTGGAAGAAATCAAAAAGGACGCTGACACCATAAATCAAGCCACAAGCAAGAAGCTTGAGATTGGCGATGGACAGCGTAAGCAATCAACCGTACAAACCAAGGTGATTGCATTGTGCCGGCGGCAAAGGGCAATGATTGCATCACTGCATCGCACATTGCACCAAAACACCCCAATTGAGCACGCATCACTTGAGCTCATAAAGAATCTATGGGCACAAATCCAAGAAGTCCATTTTCGACTATATGAAGAAGTTGAAAATCCAGAAGAAAATGGATATGATACTAAGGAGTATCTGCAGGCAGAAGAAGACGTACAAAGGGCACTAGCTTCAATAAACAATAAGCAGTGCACCACTAATGACCTCAACTTGCCTCGCATATCTATTCCCAAATTTGATGGGGATATATTAAAATGGACACAATTCTTCGATATGTTTGTGTCCATGGTACACAATACCAACATGCCAACAATTCAAAAAATGTGGTATTTAAAAACCAGCGTGATCGGTGAGGCAGAAAGATTAATACGCCAAATCGATTTGAAAGAGGACAACTACCTTCACGCATGGAACATCTTGGTTGACGCTTACAACAACCCAAGAGACATTGCATCAACGGTATTGAACCGATTCTTAATGCAACAAGCCATCAACGACAATGTAAAGTCACTAAAGGAACTTTATATAGTCACATTGGAGTCCCTTGCATCTCTCAAGGGACTGGGATTAGACATCTCATCGTGGGACCCAATCTTAATAGCGGTCATACGCAACAAGCTCGACAGCACAAACAAAACGCTGTACGAGCAATCAATAAGCAACTCGAAGCAAATTCAAAAACTGGACACCATGCTTCAGTTTCTTGAACAAAGAGTTCGTGTTTTAGCTAGCGGAAGCAAAACACACATCAATACCAAAAGGGACTCGATGGGAACAACTTGTGCATCCTCTTCAACTACAAGGAAGGATTGTCCCTACTGCAAGAAGTCTCATCATTTCATATTTCGGTGCGACGATTTCCGGGCAAAGACAGCCGCTGAGAGGTTGAATTGGACTCAACGACAAAGGCTATGCGTCAACTGTTTCAAGGGAGATCACATGGCAAAGGTTTGCCCAAGTCGCTTCAATTGCTTCAAGTGCCAAAAAAGGCACCATACGCTGCTGCATCTGGAAAATTCCTCGAAGGAACAACAAATTCCAATTATTGCGTCTGCAAGTAGTAAAAATATAAATCTACTTGCAACAGCAAAAGTAATAGTCCAAGGAAACAACGGACAACAATCCACTTTCAAGGCTTTGCTGGATTCTGGATCTCAGATTAACATAGTATCAGAGCGACTTGCCTCTTTATTATCACTAGACCGACAAGATTCCACATTACGAATTGAAGGCATTGGTGGGCAACATAAGACAAGCAGAGCTCGTGTAAATCTGTTGGTAAAGTCATTACACAACGACTTTACAATGCGAGTTGAAACACATATTCTACCGCACATTGTTACGGATCAGCCAGCCCAAAGCATAAATAATAAAGACTGGAACATGCCAGCAAACCTACCGTTGGCAGATCCCCAGTTCAATAAACCTGGCAAAATCGACATGCTGATCGGTGCGGAACATTATTATGCACTTCTGCTCCCACAACAACACAAAATACCCTCTGGTCCAATCATGCAAAAGACCAAGTTGGGATGGGTTGTGGCTGGAAAAATAAAAAATTCAAAGATGTCAGCAGCCATTTGTGCAGTAGCTACTGGAGAGGAAACAAATACCATAATGGAGCGATTCTGGAACATAGACAATTTGGAAACCGCAGAAAAGCATCGTACACCAATTGAAAAGGAGTGCGAGAGCCACTTCATTGAGAACTTGCAGACAGCAGCAGATGGCAGATTCATCGTAAAATTGCCGTTTGCTGAACATTCTTCAGCCCTGGGGCCCTCGTTGGAGACTGCAGAAAAACGATTCCTCGCAATTGAAAGAAGGACGGATCCAAAAATCTGGAAAGCTTACGTGGACTTCATGACTGAATACGAAAAATTGGGTCATATGAAAGCTGTTCCTCGGAAACTCCTTCCAACAAACCATTATTTTATCCCTCATCATTGTGTGCTGAAACCTGAAAGCAGCACTACAAAACTAAGAGTAGTCTTCGATGCATCATGTAAGACATCGACAGGAAAGTCCTTAAACGACATATTACAAGTAGGACCAACCGTACAAAGCGATCTCATGTCAATTCTACTGAGATTCAGGACACATAAGTACGTGTTTACGGCAGATATTGAAAAGATGTATCGCCAAATATGGGTGAACCCTGATCACCAATTCAATCAGATGATAGTTTGGAGAAAACATCCAAAAGATGAATTAAAATACTATCGACTAAAAACGATCACTTATGGAACAGCATCGGCTCCGTTTTTGGCAACTAAGTGTTTAAATCACTTAGCTTCACTTCATAAAGGCAGATCACCATTAGGATCCACTGCTTTAAGGGATGACTTCTACGTAGATGACTGCCTCACCGGAGCAGACTCAATACAAGAAGCAACCCAAATTCGACAGGAATTGGTAAAAATACTACTCCCCAAGGGATTTAAATTACGAAAATGGTGCTCAAACAATGAGCAAATTCTTCAAGGGATTCCCAAGGACGATATAGTAAGCAATATTAAGCTTGATGAAACGCTTGAACACTACAGTGTCAAGACATTGGGCCTTATTTGGATGCCACAAAAAGATCAATTTTGCGGCCGCACACAAAGCAGCACAGCGAAAAAGATTACAAAACGTGTAGTTTGCTCGGAGCTGGCACAGATCTTCGATCCTCTAGGCCTTTTTTCTCCAGTCGTGGTAAAAGCAAAAATTTTTATGCAACGACTTTGGGAATTAAAAATCGACTGGGACGACGAATTGCCAACAAAGCTTCAGAACGAGTGGAAGGATTATAGAGAGGACCTGCAAAGCCTTAATTCAATGCAAATTCCAAGGCACATTTACGATGGAAAAACTCCGGTCACGAAGGAATTGCACACTTTTGTGGATGCTTCGGAGCAGGCATATGGCGCAGCAATATATGTACGCGCAACGTACAAAAACAATCAAATATCTGTGCGTTTACTATGCTCAAAGTCTCGAGTGGCTCCAACGGCAAAGCAGTCACTACCTCGCCTGGAACTATGTGCTGCATTATTGGGTGCTGAGCTCGCGGACAGGATTCGCCGCGATCTCAACCTGGACTCCACCACAGTGCCAGGATACTTTTGGTCGGATTCTACCGTTGTTCTTTCATGGATCAATGCACCGTCTTCCACATATCAGACGTTTGTGGCCAATCGAATAGCGAAAATTCAAGCAGTGACATGCCAGAATAATTGGCGGCATGTATCGTCTGCCAACAATGCAGCAGATGTGCTCTCAAGAGGAATATCTGCACGAAGGTTACACGAGCACAGTTTATGGCTCTATGGACCACTCTTTCTGCATGGCTCGCGAGACAAATGGTTAACTCCACCCATCATCTCTCCGAGCAACCTGGAAAAGAAAATTAAGCATATAAGCCTACCTACAATTCAAACAACAATAGGCGAAGAGTTGTATACATGTCGACACAGCAACTCATTTTTTAAGTTACAACGCATTGTGGCTTACATGTTGCGATTCTGCTACAAGCGGTACAGATCAGCAACAACCACGCTGTGTAAATTGGAATTGGATCACGCTCGCAATATAATTCTACAGACAATACAGCGAGCAGAATTTACAGCTGAACTAAAGGATTTGAAGCGCCACAACACAGTGGACAAAAGGAGTTCCATCTCATCACTTTCACCAATACAAGGGTCAGATGGACTCATGCGAGTTGGAGGTAGATTGGAGCAAGCCCCACTCCCGTACAATGCAAGGCACCAGATTTTGCTGCCTTACAACGATCCAATAGTGAAGATGATATTACGAGAGCTGCATGAAGACAACATGCACTGCGGTGCTCAAGCTTTACGAGCAACTGCTAGACAACAATATTGGATCTTGAACGACAAAACTATGTCGAGAAATATCGTTCACAACTGTGTAACGTGCAACAAGGCAAAACCCAAGTTAATGCATCAAATTATGGGCAATCTGCCACCCGATCGAGTGACACCAACACGCCCGTTTCTCACTACAGGCGTAGACTACTGCGGACCAATTTGGATTCATCATAAGGTTCGCGGAAAAAGGCCAGATAAGGCATACATAGCTGTATTCTGTTGCTTCTCTACAAAGGCGGTTCACCTCGAGCTGGTCAGTGATCTGACCACAAATGCCTTTCTAGGAGCCCTGCGGCGCTTCCTAAGCCGTCGTGGAAAATGTCAAACAATACATTGTGACAATGCCACCAACTTTGTTGGAGCAAACAACCAACTAAAGGAATTAGGAGGTTCAATATTTGGCGAGAAGGCTCAAGCAGAGATCATCAATCACTGCAACAAAAAACAAGTTGCTTTCAAATTCATACCGCCACGAGCGCCATCGTTTGGAGGTCTATGGGAAGCTGCGGTAAAGTCTGCAAAACGACTACTGGTTACCACGACAAATACCGCATCTCTAACTTTCGAAGAACTAAATACAGTCATCATCGAAATTGAAGCGATCTTAAACTCTCGCCCAATTACACCAATGTCAAATGACCCTACGGACACCACAGCCCTCACCCCAGCACATTTTCTGATTGGTGAAACGCTGACTGCTCCCCCCGATGTCAACGCAGATCGCAACGAAAAATCCTTACTAAAACGATGGGAACTAGTATCCAGACTCAAGCAAGGATTTTGGAAGCAATGGTCACAGGAGTATCTACAAGAATTGCAAGCCAGACATAAATGGAAGGCCGTCAACCCCAATATCAAGGAAGGCATGCTTGTTCTAGTCAAGGAAGACAACATACCTGTGATGAGTTGGCCAATGGGACGCATTATACGCACATATCCAGGCCAGGATAATCACATTCGAGTAGTTGACGTCAAAACTGCCTCAGGCATCTACAAGCGCCCCATAACCAGGCTTGCACCGTTATTTCCAGAAGATATGGCCAAAAAACGCCCCATCACGGAAACCGAAGACACAGATAAGAATGATGAGCCACCCGTTCAACGAAAACGGATAATGTTGCCAACCATAACCTCATCTTTGCTAATCCTGCTCTTTATGTTACCCTTGGTACTGACAGACTCAGTATCTGTGACACAGTTCGATACGAAGCTTGGAATTTATTATGAAAAAATTGGAACAACGAAGAGAGCAGTATCCGACTGGACCCTAGTAATATACTATGAATTGGAACCATACTGGCGCGATATGAACACATTTAAATCAGGCATAGACGAATTCAATCACATATGCCCAGAGTTAAACAATAATCACATATGTCCATATGTCTCTATATCACAGCATTTTCGTCACTTGTATGATGAATTACAAATGACAAATTCACTTATGCAACGAACACGACACCGCCGATCCCCGTTTGATGCAGTGGGTAACATTGCGAACAGCCTATTCGGAGTATTAGATTCAAACTACGCTGATAAAATGAGCAAGGTGATAGAGAAAGTAAAAACAAACGAAGAATTTTTACTGACATTACTGAAGAATCAAACTTCAGTACTTGACACAACCATTAATATTGTCAAGAAGACAAGATCTGAATCTGACAAGCGATTAAAACTACTTGAAGAACAAGTTGTTATCATTAGCCAAACCAGAGGAAAATACAGTAGTGCACGTCTCACGGAGACTTACCTGGCGCTAACAACTCAATTAACACTGTTAGCAGCCAGTCTTCAACGTATGCAATCAGAGATAGTGGACGTACTTACTGGAATTCGCCATCATACAATAAGCCCACTATTGATATCTCCCGATCAATTAAAGGAACAATTGGATCAAATTCGGGATCATTTGCCGCCAGAGCAAATGCCCCCAGTGACGTCATCTAACGTTATGCACCTGTACAGGATTATGCGAGCAGAAGGCACAATCACCGACACTCATGTAATATTTAGAGTAAAACTACCACTAGTGTCAACATCAATATTAGAACTGTTCAATATTGTCCCGATTCCGATGTGGGACTCAACAAACTGGCGATTATTTGAGCTTAAAACACCTATTATAGCTGTAAACAACCACAGGGATCAGTTCATGGGACTCACGACAGACAATCTGCAACAATGCCGAACATTACCAAATGAAGAATACATATGCTTTGACCACCAAGCTATGTTTAATGTCAACAATCGATGTGAATTTCAACTTTTTAACAACAAAACACCAACAATGTGTCAAGTGACTCATAGAAGAACCAAAATGGTGTGGTCAAAAACACACCATCCTAATAATTGGATCTTTGCAACGCATTCTACAATGGAGTTACAAGCCGTATGCAACGGAACCCCGTCTACTATACAACTAAAGGACACCGGGCTATTGACATTGTCATCAGGTTGTACAGCACGCAACTCAGAAATTAGCATCAGTACTTTCAACACTATTATAAGTCAAGTGAGAAAGGGCTATGCTCATTTTGGCAATATAATCGAGCCAAACACCACTCAAGGACCTTTTACGAAACTCAACATATCGGCGAACAATGTACAAGAAGATAAGGAACTGGATGACTTGCAGCTAAAATTGAACGCACTTAACAAACAAGAGCTGCCTGACCAAATAAGTCCAGTACAACATCAACATATTGCCGCTTATGCTGCTCTAGTGGTATCCGTCCTTGTGCTAATTGCCTACACACTACGGAAGCAACGCCTTTGGACCTCGCAACCAGCAGCTACAAGGAATGAGGCTGCCATTACACCCGTGCCATCAGCATCCCCAAGACGATTCACACTGGATCTAGATGATAGTTGATCACCGATTCAACGGCCGGGAGAATGTTCAGATTCATTTACAGATGCTTACTGTTTAGATTAATATAACATAGAAATATTATGCAGCCACTTATTAGGCGACCGCATAGCGCAGCCACTTGTAAGCCGATCGCAGTCTCACTCCATAGAGTGCAGCCACTTGTAAACCGATCACAGTCTCACTCCATAGAGTGCAGCCGCTTGTAAGATGATCGCAGTCTCACTAAACTCTCCTCTAAACCCAGCTCGACACATGCAAAGCCATCCTCAAGTGCCTAATTTAAGGCTGTCGGCATTTCTCAAGTGCACTTAAACAATGCTGACTTTGCATGGGTCAGGTATCAGAACAAGGCTGACTTTGCATGGGTCTGCTATCAGCATCCCTCATGTTTGTGTTTTGAATATTTTTAGTCTAAGAATTTTGTATATAAGCCATGCATTTTTGTTGAATAAAATGAGAGTTCTTCAGAGCATCACCGCAAGCAGACGTCTTCATCATTTTCCCTCTCCGCAGTCCAACTGGTTCCAAGTGCCAGTTGCGACGTTTCTCAGAAGTCAGTTTATGTACTGACTACTGCCCTTACAAATCTACAAGAACACATTACATAGTACTCAGTTCATGCACTGAGTGCTCACACAAACAGAATCGTCGCAATTTGGACTTCGACATCGATGAGGACAACCAGCTGGCCAATGCCTTAGATTGAAAGGAGCTTGCCTTGACCGCTCATGGTCCATTAAGTCCAGAGGAGCAGAAATACAACCAGCAAGTACTTAATGTAAGTGCGACATAAGATGATACAAATTGTAAGTTTAACAATTGATATAATTGACCTCTAGTTTTCTGTTCAGGTTGTGCTTGTGGGTATAAATGGTATGTAGTTGATTGAGGATGGCATCGTGAATTCACGCTGCAAGAACTGAAATATGTGCACACATTTACGTAATCAGAAACTATTTTGGAAAACTAGCTAGAGTGAAAAGTCTCGTCGATACTCTGGAGATGAAATACCTGGGCAGACCAACTGCTTACATCTCTACTTAATTGTAAATTAAAAAAAAAAAACTTCTCAGTCGGACTATGGGTATTGTTTTAAGCTTTCGATCTATTAATAGATACATAAATATATTGATGTATTAAGATTTTAGAGTTTTGCAGTTGCAAGCAGAGTATAATTCACACGTCGGCTTATTGAGCTTCAGTTTCGCAACTTACCAAACAGGGCATATCATTACAATTATTGTCAGTGCCGCGCTGGCAACCGTTATCGCCGTAGCCGCTGCCCACCATGCCGCGGGGGCAGCTACAGATGATCGTATTGGAGATCTCGGAGCAGATCGCATCTGGATGGCAAAGGGAGGCGCGCTGCATGCAGCTGGTGAGACCAACGGCGCCGACTTGTGAGTCAATGTTGCTGTTGCGCTGACAGGTATGTCCGTCGCCCGTCCAGCCGATGGGGCACTCGCCGCAATGGCTGGAGCCATAGCTGTTGATGCATTCAACCCGTGGTCTAAGGCTACACCCACCGTTGTCTGTCTCGCACTCGTTGATGTCCCGACAGCTGACGCCGTTGCCGGTTAGGCCGGGCGCACAAGGGGCACAGGTGAAGCTGCCCGGCAAATTGATGCATTTGGTGAAGCAAGGCGTGTGGGCGGTGGCGCTGCACTCATCCACATCCTCAATGCAGGAGGGCGTCAGCCCATTGCTACGCCAGCCGTCATCACAAATGCAGCGATACCCAAGAGCATCACTACTTGACACACAGCTGCCATGGCCACAAAGTTCCCAAGCGCTTGCTGAAGCACAGTCCGCTTTTCGCATGCTGCAGTGCAATCCATGCCAGCCGGGCGCGCACAGGCAGGCAAACGAGCCAAACTGATTCACGCACTGACCACTGTTTTGGCAGCCCAGATCAGTGCCATTGAACAGTGCACACTCGTTAACATCCTTTTCGCACATTGTGCCCTGTATGGATTAGGGAGAGAGACATCAGCGGCTGTCAGCAATTCACAAGCAAAACATTTGGAGACGCCCCCAATACGCCCCACCGTCCAACGACAGCATTGCTTACCACGAAGGAGGCGCGACACTGACACCTATAGCCATTGTAACTATTAACACAAGTGCCTCCGTTTTTACAGGGACTGCTACGGCAGTTGTTCAGCTTCAGTTTCGCCATTAAATTCCTCAATTTCAAATCCACATTGGTCACGCGCCGCCGCAGGACTACGAGATTTCGTGTCCTGCACAAAATACAAGAAAATATGTGTTTAATTTATCAATTTATGTGACTCAAGGTGCTGAACTAAGATATAAGTTAATTCCACATAATCGAATGAGTTTATTCTACAATCAGAGCATATAAATATACAGTGTCTCACACCTTATTTCAAGCAGTGTCCAAGAAAATGGACTACTTTTTTTCATAATCCTACCTAGCAGGTAAGGAAACCCCAGTGTATCGGGGTCATATCCTAATTTAGGTGGCTAATATATTTACCTACCATCGGTCTTTGGAATTTTTGAAAAATAATAAATAATTAGCTTATGGCAGGCAATTACTTTTTTTCTTTGACACTGCTTGAAATAAGGTGTGAGACACTGTCTATATATATATCTATAAATATTTGTATATTTGTAAGTGGCTCATCTCGATGTAATTTTATTTTTATATTAAATTGATAACGAGATCTTTATATTAAGCAAGTATGAAAAAGTACAGATCTTATAATTTTTTAAATTCTAATTTTAAAATTAACTTTTTAGTTTTATGTTGGTAACATAAATAAAAACCACAATAAATAAATAAATGAAACACACAAAGCGACAAATTTCGAATGGAAACTAGAAAATGCCAAAAATTGGAAATTGGAAATTTATCAATTGCTGGCTTAGTTAAATCTGGCTGTTTAATGTGCTTGTAGGCCAATCTTTGTTCGATTTGAAGTAAGCTTGACGTATATCAATAGATTACATAGAAAAGCATGAATGATATGCTGATCGATTAAATATTTAAAACGTAATTCAAGTCCCCTACCTCCCAAGCGAATAATCGACATTTCTTATCCATTAATCTATTGATAAACTCACCGATTAGTGATTTGTAGCAGGGTCCGGTTGAACCCATTGGTCCCAAATGCCTGAGATTTGAAATCGGCTAACTGATCGGCCAAACCTTGCAAGTCCAAAAAGTCCTTGGCATCGCTTGATAGTCGCTTCTTGCTACCAATGATGGGCATCAACACCTGCAGCACATCGTATTCCTCATTTATGATCAAACGCGAATTTCCGCTCAGTCGGAAGCTGATGTTTCGATTAGTGCCAGACTCGAAAATCAAATTGCCATCTTTGCTGATAATCTTGGGTCTGCAGGCGAGACATCAGTTCAGTCAACAACAATATACTTTCGTTAGAGTAGCCATTGCTACTTACGAGTTTACGAAGCTGTGCACTGGACACAGTATGCCCAACAGAAGCAGAAAACGTCGTGTACAACTTAACATACTGCTTCACACAATTCCATTTGACACACAAATAAAAAACAAGTATTTATATATACCTATAAAACAAAAGTTAATCCCTAGTCCTGTTGCACGTTCACTTGGCTTTGGTTTCGATCGAACTATGCTATTCTCAGTGCCCACCACTTACAACGTCAGCTGCGGGGCGTTTCTGCGCTGCGCTGCCACATGCGGCATGGTTAACGCCCACCACTTTTTGATGTAGATAGCTCGTAGCTGGGTCAGTAATACAACTAGATATTTGGTCTTTCATTTTGGCTACAAATGTTACATATATTTGAGCAGATTTCTCAACAGGCTGTTTCTGTACACTCCGCTAATAATATCTGTTATAGTTCCACATTCAAATATATATATACGTATTTTTTTATGTCGATGGTTTATTGTTGTAAACGTTACACGAGGCTTTACATAAAAGTTTCTGCTTATGCTTAGTTCATATGTAAAATATTGGAGCTGAGTATTTAGTTGCACATCGCAAAACGTGCCAGTTCAACTGCATCCCCTTTTTATGCTCTTTCACAAATGATTTCTATGTTTGGTATACTCGTATATGGAATTTAACATATATATATTTATATACAATAACGGAAATCGATGTTTATACGAAAATTCGATTTCTTGTGGATATTCCAAAATTATTTCAAATATTGACTTTATGAATCTACAAAGTGTTCAGTTAATTGTATACAATTTCAAAATTAATATCAATATGTTTTTATATTTATTCAAGCACAAATATAAGATTTCAAGTATTTGTGTTCTAATATTTCAAGTAAATATTACTGAAAACTGTAAATAAAAAAAATTTGTAAAAGTTTCTCTTTTTTTAACTAATATCTTAATATCTTGGAAAGAGCATAGAAGCATCGGTGTCTGTGCCGACGTTGGCGACTTTGATTATTTTTACAAATATATCCCAAGATAATGGAGCAGACTGTGTATATGTTAAATAAGTTCGTGTTTGTGTTACAACTGGTGCTTGGTACTTGACCTGTGCCTACAGATAAGTTTATGGATTGATTAAGTACATCTAGACGCTATTATAATTCGAGTGCAAAGGACGTGCCCAAAATTTGATTTGGTGTAAAATTTACAAATGCACAAACAATTTATATATATGTGTACACATAATGTGTACTCAAATTGCAAAACGACCAGAGAATGCTACAGTTACAATCATAAAAGGAACATAATAAAAAGAAGTCAATTTAAGCTGAACACCAGTTATTAAACTGGTCCATTTTCTTTTTAGACATCTAAAGTATTTCATATTTTGAATGAGGTTTTCACCATGCCATACCATTATCATAAAAGTTATATTCACTGGCTAACTGAACGAAGCAGGCTGAGATCTCACATAAGGTTAAAAGAACAAACTATTGCGGTAATAATAGAACACTTGGTAGCATTATCATGTAACACTGTTTGGTGTTTTGTTGTTGTCGTTTGCTTGTTGCCTGTTTTTTTGATGTTTGCTACATATACATATATGTATAATTTGTACATACAATTAGAATCACAATAATGAAATGACTTGTGTAAGAGATAAAGTACACATAAAGGTAAAGATAAATAGATGTACACATACATATACACATTTAGACGATTTAATACATTTTCATTGGACCTGCCCGAACAAGCTTTACAAATCTAATTACAATAGCCAACAAACACATACACAATAAATAATTTAATTACTAAAAAATATATAGTTTCCATCAGAACTATTCGCTTAGGTTTACTTGCTTTGCCTTATTTGTGTTACGCTACACTCCGCTTAACCTCCCTCACCGACGCCTTTACCATCACCATCGCCATCGCCTCTCTCTCTCTCTCTCTCTCTCTCTCTCTCTCTCTCTCTCTCTCTCTCTCTCTGTCTCCCTCCCTCTATCTCTCTTTCTGTGTGGTTTTGTCTATTGCCTGTTGCCGCTTGCCCATGGCGCAGCTATCAATTATAGATATAGAAATACCAGCTAATAAGTTTGTTGCAGCCTCCAAATGCATGGTTGTGGGTTATTCAATTTGCTATGACGGTTGCTTTAGCAACGTTGCTTTTGTTCCGCCTTATGTGCTCCGATTTGTGATAAAGAAACTTATAGCTACGCTGCTTCTCCGTGTACTGCGCAAACATATCTGTGAGAAACGCAAAAACTCCTTAGTACAAATTCTTAAATACGAATACGATTTCAGGACTTACCGAAGGAGACGAGACCCACTTTGGTGGTGTCCAGTGCATTGAAGAGCGTTTGAGCCTTTTGCTCGTTCAGCTTGCTTCCGGCATGTCGCAACAGACGTGTGAAACTGTCCCTGTCAATCTGTTGATTTGATTTACTATACAGCTGCAATACAAAGAAAAGAGTGAAGTGGGATAAAAAGAAGAGAAAAAACAAAAACAAAGATCGGTTGGTTGACCACTCACCTTGATTATTGCGCGCAAAAACGTTATAATATCACTATTCTTAAACTTGCAGAAAAGCGAGCAGAGCAAAAAACTTTTCAGGCTTACTGTGCCCTTGCCACGCTAATCGAATAATATGGCAGATGGGAAATGGATGTTAGCATATCCAAAGAATATTAATACTCGTATATTGATCGCATACTTACATGGTCAAGCAACGCAAAGAGCTTGTGTAGATGTGCATTCGTAAGATCGATCTGGATGACTTCGGCAAACGTGATTATATCCAGTTTGTCTGTATTAGGTAGAGATAGATATTTCTCGCACAGTTCCGAATCGCGTTTGAATGCTAAAAGGTCTAGAGAATCGAGCGTATGCTCAATTTCCACAATGTCACCGGGAAAGGGAATTTTCATTTCGCGTGCACGACTCATAATGATGACATCCTCAAACGAATAGTCCGATGTGGGCACTTCTAATGCGCTATAAAGACAAATCAGTGATGTTATAGGCTTGGATGAATCATGTAGTTGCTCGTTGGCATTGAACTCACTTGGCCATTACTTTGCGCACATTGTTGGCATAGAGATTCGCATCGGCCACCTCAGCTGGTGAGGGCGTGTAAACGGGTAGATACTCAATTTCGCAGCGGTTATAGAATTGTGTCATTGTAAGCCACAGCAGATGCAGACTGTAAGGAACGGCAGAAAAAATTACTGGATTAATATAATAGTCAATATCAGAACAAATTTACAACATCCATCGTTTTTATCACTAATAAAAATAAATAAATGAGTGTCGTTTATCACTTAATGCTCTAATTCATCACCCTCGAACATGACTTAACATCCTTTAGATACAGACGATAATCACTTCCAACTATGAGATTTGATTTCGAAATATCTTTCAAATCATGTACTGAATTAAAATACTTACACGCCAGGTCCATCCCAGGTCCAGGTGAAGGTGTCAAACTTATTGGGATAGCGGAGCAGCACTGGCTGCACAGGTACACCCGGATAGAAGGCGCCGGGCTTGAATTTGATCAGTGCTGTACGATTGGTGCAGGTGCCTTCGGCAAAGATTACCACTTGAGGCCAGTCTTGGGTGGAACGTGCACGTTCGCAAATATTGCGTATGGTGTTCTGCCTGGAGTTTGGATCCTCGCGCTGTACATAGATGGGCTGTGCATAGTTAATAATACGGCCAAGAAGGGGAATGTCCGCCGTCTCGCGCTTGGCCACAATAGACGGCGGACTTCCGGAGACGACCAGAATGGAATCTACATATGAAGAGTGCGGTGCCACAACCAAAATGGGTGCTTCCTTGGGTGTAGCCGGTGTACCCTTAAATTTGATAAAATGAAATGATCCAGATACGTACAGCATACGCATGGCACGTGCCGCAAAGTACTGCACATTCCTATAACAGAATTATATGATTAGTCAAGTTAACGACTGTGTACAGTGAGGGACAGCTCAAGTTGATCAGGGTCAAAGAAAAAACGTAACTGCCTGCCATAAGCTAATTATTTATTATTTTTCAAAAATTCCAAAGACCGATGGTAGATACATATATTAACCACCAAAATTAATATTTGACCCCAATACACTGGGGTTTCCCCACCTGCTAGGTAGGATTACGTAAAAAAACATTTTATTTAGACCAGGTACATTGTGGACACCTAGGTGCCATAAAACCCGGATTTTTTTACTTAAAGTTGAGAATTTTCTGTATAAATAGATCAATCCTTCGTAGTCAGTTTAGCTGCATCCTGCATCTCGAGTGCAATAAGCCAACAAGGACTATGGGCAAACAGACTACCATAGCGCAACGGAAACTCATCCTGGAACACCACAAAATCGGATATTCATATCGCGAAATAGCTGAAATGGTCAATCCGATCAACTCAACTGTGAATATCATCATTTGGCGCTTCGTCGACGCCAATCGGATTAAGGGCAAGGCCAGAATGGCACCAAACAAGATTTTCACCGAAGATGAGGAGCGAAGGATCACCGGGATAATAAGGGGAAATCCCAAGCTATCGGCTCCAAAAGTGGCTCAACAGGTGCAGGATAAAATGTGGAAAAGGTGCTGTGTGGAAACTGTGCTCAGGTTTCTGCGGACACATGACTTTAATGCCCGAGATCCACGGAAAAAGCACTTTATAAGAGTGAAAAATAAAGGGACTTGGATGACGTTCGCCAAAACCACTTGCACAAGGATTTGGAGTTCTGGAACACAGTTATATTTGCAGATGAGTCCAAATTCACCATATTTGATTCGAACGGACGGACTTATGATTGGCGACAGCCTAATACTGAGCTGAATCCCAAACACGTAAATGCAACAGTCAAGCATGGTGGAGGAAGTGACATGGTATAGGTATGTACCTCGTCAGCCGCATTCGGGAATTTTGTGATTTTTGGAACAATAATGGACAATAATGTGTACTTAAACATACTAAAGGAAAATGTACTCCAAAGTGCCGAGAAGCTAGGAATCCGACGTACTTTCCGGTTCGGACCAGGACAAGATAGTACAGTCCTGGCTCATCAGGAACTGCCCCCACATGTTATTTCCACCGGCCCAGTCTCCGGATTTAAATGTAATTGAGAATTTGTGGGCTTTGCTGGAAAATAACATCCGCCAGCACAGAATATCCTGCAAAGACCTTAAAAATGCTCTGCGGGATGAGTGGAACAAAATCAGCCCAGAAACTACCAGGAAGCTGGTAGCTTCCATGAATAATAGGTTAAGGGAAGTAGTTAAGGCTATAGGATATAATACTAAGTATTAACATTCGTATTTAAGTTTTATACGCCAAATATATTATTTTATTTAGACTGATCCAAATGAAAACTGAACCAAAAAGTGGGCAAAATTTTTATAATTCTAGCTAGCAGGTGGGGAAACCCCAGTGTATTGGGGTCATTTATTAATTTTGGTGGTTAATATATGTACCTACCATCGATCTTTGGAATTTCTGAAAAATAATTAATAATTAGCTTATGGCAGGCAATTACTTTTTTTCAAATAAGCTGTCCGTCACTGTATGTATGTAGACTTACTTGCGCCAGCCGGTTAGTGGCCTCGCTTGTATATCCGCCATAGACATGCCATAAAGCCCAATGTAGGCCAACATCCAGGCTGATAGGAGCGACAGGACGCAACCCACAACCCGTACGGGCAGTAGCAGCATCGTCAGCACATAGATCTGCAATGAAATATAACAGTGATTAGGGATTAGAGACAGCGTCGTATACAGCAATAAGTGTGTTCTGGGATTTCACTCATTATGATTAGCAATATTGATTTCTTAAAATTGTAAGACACCAAACAAAAGCAAGTAAGACACCCTCATACAACACTATTGTGATACATAGAAAATATAATTAATTGCTTTACTAAAATCTAGTTCCATTAATTCGGCCCTAGAAATCTGAAATGCGAATATGTTCCTTCCAGAATTTGTAAGCTAGAGTCATCAAACTTTAAAAGTATGTTACTGGTAATTCCCCAAAGATATCGATAAGGAATTGGAGGGCCACGCCTACTCCGCCTACTCTACCATATATCTTGCACTATTTTTAAAAACACATATCTCCTGCAATTTAAGAGCTACACTTACCAAACTAGGAAGGAAGGTTACTAGTTTATATCTACGGCAATTTTAAGGGCAAACTTGGACAGTATCTCTTGGCAGCACCGACTCTATTCTTTGCTACTTGTTTTCCGATTGAATAACTTATGGTATAAAAGTATTTCGCAGTCGGTTACGCCCGACTGCAATGTCCTCTCTTGATCAATTATGTTTTTATTTATAAGACAAAATACATTTTTAATGGCAACAGGAACGATAACCTTATTTAGTGTACATTTTTTTAATTTGTATATTCTGTTATAGTGAATTAATGCCAGTACACAAGCATTGGTATATGTGTCTGTACGTATGCCTGTAAATTCACTGTGTTTATGTCTTTCTACAAATAGGTTAGATTAGGTGAGCTCCCTTAGTGGTCATTATAGTAATTCCGATTTTTAATATTTGTACTTGTACCGCGTGAATCAATAACAAATTTGGATGAGTCATAGCACGATTTGTATCGTGCATGTATTAATGTACGCATTGCTTGTGCAGACCTTGGTCAAGGTTAATGTACATGATTTCGAAAAAGTGGCATCATAATTTATAAGGCTCATGTAGCATTAAAAATATGTTTAATGATCGCGCAACTATGATTTTCAAAAGCAAACCAATTTTTTTTTCCGGTTACGTTTACCTAGTTTACATTTTTTGTTTCGTAAATGTAAATTTTTAAAATGGCGAAATATCGTTACGATATCATGAGTTTAATATTCGATTATGGCGCTATTAACTAATGAACCGCACCACAATCAGATGATGACCTGTGATCAACATGCCCCTATACACGCTCTTCTACCCACTGTAACCTTATTTTTCACACAAATTGCAACTGCACTTGAAAACAAAACAAAAATAAACAATGCACCTTTTTTGTTGTATTAGTGATCAGTTCAATACTTATCATCGCTGCCAAACAACAGTCAACAGCCTGGGTATGATCGAATCGGCGTATGTATCGGTGTATAATTGTCAGCTGTAACAATCACTGCAACATGCAACGTGCGAAAAATGTTTTTGTCGATAGTTATTATTAGGAAGCAGACAGATAAGGGAGCAAGGTCAGCAAACACACATACATTTATATGTATATATACTGGAGGTACTTTGAAACAGTTTAAATACAAAAACGCAAGAAGAATCGGCTTTTGGGCGCCACAATATGAACAGCACAAGGTGCTCAAGAAAAATAAGAAGACAAGACAACAAGTACATGGCAACAAACGCGCCAAAGAACCGGCAAAGAAATCAAGAGGGACAACAATAACAATACAAAACGACAACAAGAAAATCATACGATTTTCGCTGCTTTCGTTTCTTCACAGCTACAAACATGTATTTATATTTATATATATATGTGTATGTATATATAAATATAAACATACAGAAATGGCAGAGACGTTATCGCTGACGTTAAGAGCGGCATTGCAAAAACTATGACAGATAAACGGCACAAGTCAAGGAATATCGATAAGTTATCGACATTCTCCAGTTGATCAAATGTATGTAGCGTATGTGTGTAGTATATGTGTATAAAGGCCATTGTACTTGAAATGCCTGTTTGTGTGTCGTCAAACAACAATATCAAAAGCACTCAAGCCGTATGTTGTGCAGCTGTGCTAGACTGAATGAATGCTTGGCTGGCTGCTGCGGAAGCAAGCAGGAAAAAATAAAACTTTGGCTCACCTTGGCCACTTCTATGTGATTGTCGATTTGTATGCGATGCACAAATGGATTGATATAGCTGTAGCCCTTGGATGCCCAGCTGTCCTCCTCGGAGTCACTCTTCGATAGTTTGACGCTGTTGTTGGCCAAAACGCTGACGCTGCTGCTTCTTCTGCCCGAACTGTTTTCGTTGCCGTTCTCATTGCTGTCATTGTCCAGGCCATCGCCATCGTTCGATGCCCGTGCATCGTGTGGGGAGCGACGCCGTTTTATCGAGGACGTTGTCATTGCACAAGCTCACTGCACACAGCACACACCTTATTCGATTTGGCAATATATTATTTTTCAACTTCTCTTGGGTCTTTTGTGTGGAGCAAAAACAAAAAAAAACCAAAAAAAAAACAACCAGTGCCTCCCACTCTTCCGTTGAGTTCTTGCGTTGCTCAGTGCTGAGCAACTACCAATCTAGCGAAAAGTGCTAGTTAAAAAATATATTATATCGTTGGCATACTGTGCACCGATATATCGATAGTTTTGCTGTTGCCACAAGTTTGAAAAGTGCTCATCTGTCTGGCAGCACTAATGGCGCTGCCACACTTGAATTGCATTTAAATTTGAAATTCACAATGTGTGTGATGAAATGTGCATTTAATGAAAAGATCCTCCAATCACTGATGTATCCATTATTTATCAGCACATGCGGCGCATGTGGTCAGACGAGTAAAATACGTTCACACATACTGATAATATTAATTGAGTGCTTGGAATCTTGAGTTGCCAGTCAGACGGTTTTAACTTCATCATATGCTTCAGCCGTTAGTTCACGGCTCTGCTTAGCCTTCCGACTAGGTCGTGCCACTTGTGCCACAAATGTGTTGTTAAAAATGAAATCTTTATAAGGCGAACTTACAGATTCCCATCTTAATTTTTGTCCATCCAATGCAAAACATAAATCTTGAATAAAAATACATACATATGTATGTACATTATGTGTCATACCATTTATTGCAGAGGTAGTGCTTGACGATAAAAGAAACAAAACTGTTATACGCACGCACACGCATGCATCTGACCTTGCCGAAGTTTAAAGCCTGCTGATGCAATAATAAGACGGACTTACAAATTGTTACAAATATTTAGTGTTTTCTATCTTTCTTTTTTTATTAATTAAAATAATTAGTAATTTGGCCAGTGGTGGAAATCGGAAATCGTTTTCACTCCTTTTTTAAGTAAATAAAATTTAAATATACAATATACTTAAAAAAGGAGTGGAAACGATGCTTCTATATATATAGATATATATATAGATATATATATATATACCTATATGTTTGTGTATTTGTTGTTTATTTGCTATTGATTTGTGGCCCGACCGTTTTTGCCGTAGCACATTTTTTGCACAGCTCTGCTCGGGCTGTGTGGGCGACAGACACTGGCGGTCATCACGTGAAATATTTTCAAGTTGCCAAAAATACGCTACTTTTTTGTTCATAATTTACGATTTTTGTTTTTGGACCGAAGGCCTTTTGTATAATGTGTCAAATAGGATCCTGCAAAAATTAAAAATTTCCGTTAGCTGCGCGCCAAAATTGATGACCCCTGGGACAGGGTGGGCTTGTGCTGGGTTTGTCGACGTCATCATCATTGACGTCACAATAGGCTCTGCGCGTGGCACACAAAAAAAAGCAAAACTTACATTCACAGTAAGAAAGAGAAGCGCACGATAAAAAAATCAATTATTTTGTATGTACACACACGCACACACACATACTTAAGAACAGGCAGCGATGAGCAAGCGCAAAACACCGCCACCAGTTTCCACATATTTACAAGCACATGCACGTGTGTGCGTGTGTGTATACGACGGGTCGAGCCCCCAAATCTGGATTGCCAAATGCGGACAACAAAATACTTGACGCAGCATCGACGCCGACGCTGACTGTTCATAGCAGAGGTTGCAGCGTGTGGAAAGCCAACGCAAACTGTATCGAAATTTAACAAGGAAAATACGGAATTTAATTTTAGGCGTTTGTTGCTCTTTAATTGGTTCACGGAGCACATCAGATTTTGGGTTCGGTCCGATTGGCTTGGCTTTGCGCACCAGAAAACAGAAAGTAGCCAGAGCCAGACTCAGATTCTTCAGTTTGTTCGCGACAAAAATATGTACATGCATGTATGTACCATCACATTCTTCTTCTTATTCTTATTCTTTCTTCTATTCACCACTATCGAAAAAGCTGAGTCCTTGCATAAGCGACAGAGTTGTGGTGGGGAGTGCCGGGGCGTAGGAGTGCTGTCTGACATGTGTGTAACATTTAAGAGTAGTGATCAGGGTAGTGTGCATCTGTATGCAGCATTATCAACTCATCTCCAAGATATTATTGTTTGACCCCAGTTGTCCCACGTATTAATACATGGCTCGTCCAGCCCCCGCGTCAGTGCAATGACGCAGACGACGCCCACAAAAATATAGTTTTATTGCGTTTTCAATTTAGTTTTTTCTTTTCTGAGCAATTTCCGTCGGCCAGATAAGAGCGAAACAGCGCTCTATATATTAGTTTTACTACTTTTTTTCTCTTTTCAAAGATAAATATTTGTACAATTTGGCTGGGTAACGTTAAAAGTACGTGTGTATGTACGTATGTAAACCGTATACACACACACACACATATGCACGCCTATGTGCATATGTGCAGTTTGAAAATTATTAAGATGTCAATTATCAAATTTGAGAATTAACATTTTGGAGAGTTGTTGACTTAACATTCATTTTCTCTCCGCAAATATATTATTTCTGTTATTTAGAATTGGTTGAAAACAAAAAAGAGTTTTAAAAAATACACGTGGCGATGCCAACGTCATTAAATGTGTACACATATACATATATAAAGTATGTCAACAAGAAGTTTGAACACAGAAAAATATTATTATTTTCTCATTTATTTTACAAAGTATTTATATTATTGACATTTATTTTTTTCTTTTATTTTTCTACTATTAAGTGGACTTTTTAAAACACTTTATTGCGCGTGTGTGTGTTTGACCATAAACAGACGCATGCCAACGCCAGCCAACACAAATGACCTCCAAAGTGCTGCTCACATGATCACGGCGTCTCAGTCTCGCCATTGATGTTTCATTTCGCAAAACAGCCAAAGAGAGAGAGAGAGAAAAAATGTGACGAAATAATAACAGCTGCTGCAATTGAAAAAAAAAAAAAACAAAAGACCGATTGACAGGAGTCTCTTTGGACAAAAATGCATCAGCAATAATAGCAGCATACAAAATTCAAAATTTAATACATTTGGCTTTCAAACAGCCACAAACTCATAACAATTAGCAACGAATAATGAATAATACATGTAGAAGAACAGCACAAGCACAAAAAACACGTTTGAATGGCTGAATAAACGAACGTCAGACAGCGTCAAGTGAGCGAGCGGCTTTTAAGAGGAGAATGTTTGCTGAGTAGGAGAAAAGCGCGCTTGGAATTGCAAATACAAACACACACACACACAGTCGGTCAGGCGATGAGTTTTGTGCCGCTCGTCGATGACGCCACGTAAAGTACACTTACACACACCCTTATACTTAATTATACATATGCAAGTGTATATATACACGCAAAGACTGGGAGGCCAACACCAACAAACAGAAAATGCGAGACGAGCCCCACGAATGTATCAGAAGGCAAGAATCATTAAGAACCAAAAAATTACATGCCGAACACTCACACACTGAAAGAGGAACTCAAAGACGACAATTTGGTTGAATTTAGTCGATGGTGAACAGCTATGCAAACTTGTTCGCATTATATGTATGTATGTCTGTATGTACATAAGTAATCCGAGAATAAACTGTTATACGCCACAAACTGAAATTATTCCAAGACATTGCAGCAGCCTAAGGCGGCACTTAAATGACCTGCACTGTCCCCGACTGCCCAAATGTCTCTTCTTTTCTCAATTCGAAGCGACGACGAGGAGTGTATACACATTTGAAATTATTTTTCAGCTAAAAAGTTTTAAAGTTCTTAAACGATTAATTTAGCGCACAACCAGTTAGTTTGATGTTTTGCACAATGCTACACATGCTGCTCAAGGCTTTTAATAAGCCGTTTGGTGTAGTGTGTAGTTGCTGACGATGGCAAAATGGCTATAGCCACATTTACATGCACACCTGACCGCTCTCTTTTTGTCTATTGCCCTCTCTTGGCCAGTGTGGTGTGATGGTTATGAGAGCAGTGGTGACGCTACTGCCTCTGCTCGCGTCGCTACTCGCCCAACATACAAACATATTCATGAAGCGCGCAATCAAAACATGTACTCTCTTGCTTTCAATTTTCTTCTCTCACTCTCTTTCGCTCTCTCGTATATTTTGTTACGATATACACACCAATGTACAGAATATTGTATCTTGAACGCAGGCCCAGCAGCAACGAATTGTCAATTTTGACCTTCAAGGTTCCTTCAAAGTACGCTACGTACACGCTACACATTAACACACACATATATATATATCTATATCTACATGCAAGTGACGACGCACTGCGTCGACGTCGACAGCGCCCGCTCAGCGTCGGCAGCGTCAGTGTAAAGCAACTGTCGAAGCTTCACGGAGAATAATTCCGTAACAAACGTTTCACAGCAGAGGACGCGTGCAGCGGACAAATATAAAAGCGGCAGAGACAAATATAAAAATAAAAATATATCAAGAAAAAAGTAAAGTGATTCAGAAACAAGACAAAGTCAACTTATACCTAATCAAATCCAACTCTACAAAGCAAATCAATGTATAGACAATAAATGCACACAAAAAAAATTAAAAAAAAAAACAAACTAAGAAACAAAGCAGAATAAAACAAAAAATATTTAAAAGAAAAACGCGAGTAATACGCGCGTAAAAGAGAATCTGCTGCAAATTTAATATTTTGTGTTTTTTTTTCTGTTGGCTGGTGGGGTGCCAGTGCTTTTGACTGCTTCTGTCTGTGTAATTGCCAAAACTAAAAGGAAACTGCAACGAAATGGACCAACAAGAGCAGCTAAATGGCGCTATGCGCAGCGTATCTATAAATAGCAATGGACTAGCCACAACACTCAATGGTCACAACGGCTGCGACCAAATGGACAATGTGAGAGTTTTACGCGATAGCAGCATCAGCGGCGGCATCTGCGGCGGCGGCGCGACGAGTAAAGCGACAAATGCAGCAGCAGCAGCGACGACGACGACAGCAGCAGCTGCATCGATTGCAAATGCAATTCAAATACAAACATCAGCAGCTGGTGCGAGTGCAGCGGAAAAAAAGAAAATGGTGTACGAGTTATGTCAGCAGCTGTTGCTAACGGACGAGCAGGTGCAGGAATTGTGTTATCGCATATTGCACGAGGTGCGTCGCGGCTTGGCAAAGGACACGCACCCCAAAGCGAATGTCAAGTGCTTTGTCACATATGTTCAAGATCTGCCCAATGGCAATGAGCGCGGCAAGTTCCTTGCCCTTGATTTGGGCGGCACCAATTTCCGTGTGCTGCTCATCCATCTGCAGGAGAACAATGATTTCCAAATGGAGTCGCGCATCTATGCGATACCGCAGCACATTATGATCGGATCAGGACTGCAGCTGTTCGATCATATCGCCGAATGTCTGTCCAATTTTATGGCCGAGCATAATGTGTATTCGGAGCGTTTGCCATTGGGATTCACGTTCTCGTTCCCGTTGCGCCAGCTGGGCCTGACCAAGGGTCTGCTGGAGACATGGACAAAGGGATTCGATTGTGCCGGCGTTGTCAACGAGGATGTTGTCCAGCTGCTCAAGGATGCGATCGCAAGACGCGGAGACGTACAGATCGATGTGTGTGCGATCCTCAACGATACGACGGGCACTTTGATGAGTTGCGCCTGGAAGAATCACAACTGCAAGATCGGTCTAATTGTCGGCACCGGCTCCAATGCATGCTATGTGGAGCGTGTCGAGGACGCCGAACTCTTCGATGGCAGCGAGAATGGCAAGCCGCACGTCCTCATCAATACAGAATGGGGTGCCTTTGGCGATAATGGTGCACTCGATTTTGTGCGCACGGAATTCGATAAGGACATCGATAGTCATAGCATTAATCCCGGCAAGCAGACGTTTGAGAAGATGATCTCGGGCATGTATATGGGCGAGTTGGTTCGTCTCGTTCTCGCCAAAATGACACAGAATGGCATCCTATTTAATGGCCAGGGATCCGAGGTGCTTTTCACCCGCGGCCTCTTCTTCACCAAATACGTGAGCGAAATTGAGGCAGATGAGCCCGGCAATTTCACCAATTGCCGCTTGGTTTTCGAGGAGCTGGGTCTGCCCAATGCCACTGATGGCGATTGTGCCAACGTTCGCTACATTTGCGAGTGTGTCTCGAAGCGTGCCGCACATCTCGTCTCCGCTGGCATTGCCACGCTGATCAACAAAATGGATGAGCCGCACGTGACGGTGGGTGTCGATGGCAGCGTTTATCGCTTCCATCCTAAGTTCCACAATCTGATGGTGGAGAAGATAACGCAGCTGATCAAACCGGGCATTACTTTCGATCTGATGCTCTCCGAGGATGGATCGGGTCGTGGGGCGGCGCTCGTTGCTGCCGTCGCCTGCCGAGAGGATATACTCAAAAGCAAGTAAAAAGGATTGTGGGTGCTTCATTCAACAACGCCGTTATCGTTATCGGTATCGCTATCGTAATGGGCATCGACATCGGCATCGCTGTTGTTGCCAAGTAAGCAAATCAATCAATTCGAAATCTAAATCGAGTTTCGAATGCAAAATCTTAAGGCGCAAATGAGTTAGTTTCCTTTTTGTCGCCGCTGCAGTTGCGTGCCCAGGCTGCCGCCAAATGGCGCTTCTTAGTGATTAAATTAGACAAGTTCTTAGAAGAAAAATCAAAGCAAACATGAATAATGGAAATTGTATGCTTTAGCAGTTGTTTCTTTATTATTTTTATTATTATTACTATTATTATTATTATTATTAACATTCTTATTATTACTATTTTGTTTCATTTGGTTTACAGCTCTACATTATTTGGCTCTGTAATTCTCTTAATTAAATAAATTATTTCTATACTTAGTTTAATTGGTACAATGATCGATTCTCGATTTTTCAAAAACAAAAACATAAATATACATATATATAAATGATTATTACATATGATTCTATATATCAAGCAATTTCTTATTAAAATGGCAAACAAAATTTAAGTACATTTTTCGATTGCAAATTGGTAATCACATACCATTTAAGCTTAATCAGACAAAACAAAAAATGAAATGTCGAAAGTAGGGAAACGCGCGCCGGCAAAAGTGTTATACTGTGCTACAAGCACTTCCCTTTCCCTTCCTAGACAAAAATTGAAACTATTAAATCGCACATTGTTAATGAAAACTACAATAAAAAATACTACAAAAAAAGAAAAGAAAACTGTAACTTAAAACACAAGGACATAAGCAAATGTGTTTTGTAATTGTAAATGTTTAAAGTTTATTATATTGTGAAGCGTTATTTGATAATACAGCTTATTAGCCACTATATTGATTAATAATGTAATGTATTTTTTTCCTTTGTTTAATCTTTTTGTTACTAACGTTTAAGCAGCTGAACAATTGTTTTATATTGTTTTTATATATAAATACATACATTTGCATATATATGTATGTGCATATATATATATATACATATATATATATATATATATATATATATATATATATATATATATATATATATATATATGTATGCATACTGCATATGTGAGTTATTTGCTTACTTTAGTGCTTAATTATTATGTAGTTTTAAATGTTATACAAGAAAAAAAAACGGTCCCCGAAGAGAGTCCTAAATATACAAGACAACCGTACATATACATATGTTTACGAAAAAAACTAAAAAAAAAATAAAGAGCAAGAATCGCAAATAAAATATGAACGCAGTTGATAATTTTTCCTGCTAGCTGCAAGCGGATTTCATTTTGTTTTGATTTCAATATTTTAATTTTTTTTCTTTTCTACATTTTTCATTGGGGACTATTTTTTTTTTTTCTTTGGCAATTGCGCGCAGGCGACGCATTGCATATTAAAGATAATTAAAGAATCAAATAATATAATCAATTTTATTGTCGATGTATTTTTAGAGAAGATACAATCACCACGCTGTTGAAAAAAAAAAACAGTTATGCCTAATCGAATACCAAGCAAACCTGTTTCTATTTTTCATGAAAATGTAAAAAAATAATACAAAAACGAAACATAGCCATGATAAATGAGTTATCAGAGAACAAGGATAAAAACGGCGTCGAGATAAGATAAAACTGAAGCTAAATGTTTATGTTAAGCAACTCAAAGGCTTGAATACATAAACACTCATATAGACAGAGAAACTAAACAACTGACAGAATTTAGCAGATGAAAATCAAAACAAAAAAGAACAATTCCATATAAAAATGATTTCGAAACAAAACAAATAAAAATGCTAAAAACAAAAGCAGACAAACAACCACCAAAAAACATTCGTAAAAGTTAAGGGTTGTGATTGAAAGGGGTAGGGAGCGGTGGTGGGGAGGTGCTTATAACTGCAGTCAGAAGGAATCAGCTGAAAAGGTCACAAGTCTTTTAAGCTGCGCACGAAGATCACATGATGCACATGTCAATGATTATGTAAGTATCATTGTACTCGTTTATTTCATCAAGCATATTCTACAGTCGCCGTTTTCAATTGATGAGCAGCGTCATATCATACGAGATCATCATCGATACCAATTGAAAAATTGTAGTAACAAGCAAAAACAATAACAATAATAGCGTTATTAATATACCATCTATGTGCAATGCAAGTGGACTGCGTTCGAGGGAGTGACCGACTTATAGATACACTTGCAGATATCCAGCTCCGAACAGTGGTAAATTGATTTAATTGATTTCAGCTTTCAAGATTATTCACTTCGAAAATGGAAATAAATCATTCTTAAAATAAGTTCTTGGTCCTCGATGCAAAAAGTGAATTGAATTATAATAATTAATTGATTAAAAATAATTAAATTATAATTCGACGGTGTATTTTTTTTAAAAACGATTAAAATGTAATATTTATGTGCTTGTAAAATAATAATAAGTAATTATAGGTAGGTGATATAGGAGCTTAGAATCAGAATCAGACAGTCACATGTAAATTCCGACTTCGATTTTGATATCGATGAACAAATATGAGTAGTTTTATGGGTTTTTATTTCTTCATGCATCTATGTGTGTGTGTGGAGGCGGGTGTAGGAAGGAAAATACTCTACACAAAGCCGGAGAATGGCAATTAAATAAACCGCGAGCATTACCAGATTGACAGGCATGTTAATACATATATAAATAGTAGAGTCGTTTTTTGTGGATAAAGACACGTGGCGTATGTTTGATATTGATATAAACAAGATCTTGGCATTGAGTTGGCGAATTCTTAAAAAAAAAACACGGTCTGCTATAAAAAGTGTTATCAGGCATTTTAAGTGTAAACGCCCGTATCCATTTAGATTTGCGTATTTGTGAACGCTAAGTTTTCACATACCCTGTACAGAGAGATATTTCTCTCTTCATCTCCCTTTCTCTCTTTTACCCCTCCTCTATCACTCCTTATAAATCGCTTCGATTTTTGAGTATACTCCTCAGTCAAGTATAAGGTATATAACCCTAATAAACTGAATATATACCCTAATACGTTCGCATTTGCTTAGCCTTAAAATCAGCCACTACGTGACATCTACATACATATGTATATAAATGGACATCATGTCTGAATGTGTGTACATATTTGTCTGCATATATATGAACATATATACAAATCTCTTATCCATTTAAATACATATGTACATCTTTGTATATGTGCATATAATCCTTGCTCGGACGCAAACGATATTGTGGAATTGGAATTTTGTTGTGTGGCGATCTTGAGTTAATTTTGCGGCAAATTAGCAAATATGCTTTGTGCTTGTTTCGAACTTTGTTTTGGCTCGGCACATAAAATGAAAGAAAATGTGTAAAAATAAATATCTAAATATAAAGAACACTATTGTTGGGATTCTCTATTATTTTTTTGCTGTAAGCATTAAACGAAAACAAAATACGCATTTAAAATTCGCTAGCGAAGAATGGAGAGCAGCGTCAGCAGCAGCAGAAAACAGAGAGAAGAGAGAAATTAAGAATTGAAGAGCGACAGGCGTTTCTGTGACTATTTGCAAATACCCAACAATCAACAAATTGTATAAACCTAAGTAAAAGTGTGTTAGGTATGTTTACTGCCTGACGATGCGGATTACATTTTCACCAAACATTGAATTTTCTTTAGTTTGATATATTTTCTTAATATCTGATTGGAAGTTATGATTCTCAGACCTCCACGATACTCAATAATAATGTAAAATTATATTTGTTAATGTTTAAAAAATGCAGACACATATACAATATTTGATTATGAGATATTTGTATTTGATTTTAGTTAGAACTATAACAGACTGCAACCTTGGCATTTGCACTCGTCTCTTCCTGCTATGACGAGCTTTAATTTCTCTCTCTCACTCTCTCTCTCTCTCTCTCTCTCTCTCTCTCGCTCTTTAACAATATATTTTTCTCTTTCGCTGCCGTTCTTTCGCTCTCTGTTTATCTTCACTTTCGTGCTGGTTATGCAAATGCTATATGCTGTTTTTGAAAGTGTGAAAACATAAACGAATCATGTGAGTGGCACCAAAACCGACAACATTATTGCACTGGAAAATTGCGCGCCAGGTTTTGTTGCTGTTGTTGTTGTTCTCGCTTGCCAGGCACTCGTCGGTTGCACACAACCACTTATCTGTCCATACACATCGCATATTTTAGTTAGAACATCTAGACAAAACGAATTGCATTTATGTACATGCGCACAGATGTATGTACATGTGTGTGCAACTGAAAACTTGTATTTAATGCGACAAAAATATATGTTTTCAGAGTTTTCTAATCCGCCTGTTGCTTAAATGACAAATTGGACTCCAATTTATAAATCAGTGTGTGTGTAAACATGTACATTCATAAATATAAATATTACATTTTGAAAAGGAAATATATCAGTTAGTAGTCGCTTTTTCCATTTGCTTTTTGCAAACAGTTGCATTGCAATTGTTGAAGTGTACAAAAATATTGAAAACTGGTAATCCTATTGTTGTATACCTATAATTACGTGCTAATAGAGAGATTGGCTCAACTCGTTGAGTAATATGTATCATCGATAACATATCTTATCTCAAATTTCCAGTAGCTCTTGGCACAAACTGTTGCAAAATGTTTGTATTCTATGTATGTATATTTATAAATGCAAATCTATATACTTTCAGTATTCACACTGCGCAAAATGCAAATACATCAAATGTGCAAGTAGATATGGAGATAGTTGGAGGCAATTCGCAAAACAGATCATTAACACAATGCTTGGTCGGATCAAAATTTGTTGCAATGGGTGCATGACGAAAAAGCAAATAAAAACAATTGTATCTGTTAATTAACTATAGCCATGCAGACAGGGAATAGTAAAAAACTCGCAAAAGGTAATTATGATGCTTTAAATTGGATAAAAAGAAATAAATAAAACAAGTAAGAATGCTCTAGTCTAGTGAGATCGTCTGCGGTTTACCCTGAACCCAATTGTTAAATATATTCTAGTTTTATTAGCAAATTTCCGTTTAAAAAGTCTTGCACCAAATGTGCGAAGGTAAACAAGTGCAATCTTTTCTTATGGCGGGCACAGGGACTGCAGAGTACAAAAAAACTAAGCCAGGGCATATTTTTCTTCATAAACTCGAACTATCCCAAACTGACTGCTATAAACACGTACACACATACATACTTATATGCAATCGTAGATAACCGGCTCTGCAGAATACACACAAAAACACATTGACACTCGCGTCGATTATCATGCCATCTCTTTCTCACACATGCGCTCGCCTATTTATACATACAGAAAATGCTTGCAGCTGCTGATGGAAATGAGATCAATATGAGAATCTACTTTCGGCTATAACTTCGGTGTTTCTTATCCGATCTTGATGAATTTGGGAGTTCATTGACCATATGCCTTTGCATTGTGTATTAATTAGAACATTCTGCCTTTAAAATTGTGTAATTTATTGCTTTTGGAAATCGAAATGTATTGATATTCCAGAAACGGAGGCAATTATCAATAAAATAATCAAACTTGATCTGCGCCGGGTATACGAGAACCTATATTCCAAATTTATACTCTCTGAGATCCGCGTGTTCACACAGACAGACGGGCATGGCTTTATCGACTCGGCTGTTGACCCTGATCAAGAATATATTGACTTTATGGGCTCTGAGATGCTTCTTTTTGCTTGTTGCATACATTTGCACAAAACCATTATAGCCTTTTTACACATTTTTGATGGGTTCAGGGTACAAAAAGGCAACCTTAACTAACAACTACGCGTGACGCAGTTTCCTCATTATTGTTGTGGTTTTTCGTTGAATGACTGCCGTTTTTATTTTATTGCACACAACTGCAAATATTTCTGTTTTTAATACTTTGATACCGAAGATATCATAGGATATTGGTTTTGTGCAACGTCATGCTGTCTGTCTGTCTGTATGAACGCATCTTTTTTCGACACCTTTAGAGATAGAGATTTGAAGTGCTACATTCACTAGGTGGATCACATAAAAAAATAAAATAAAATCACATATCTCCCATAATTTAAGAGCTACAGTTACCAAACTTCGAAAGAAAATAACTACCTTATATCTACCTCAATTTGAAAGGCTACACCCATCCTGATTTTTGCATTACGTATAGTATCAAAGTATTTCGTAGTCGGTTACGCGCGACTGCAACGTTCTCCCTTGTCTTATGCTGTTTTTATTGTACTCTGAACCCAATGAGATATGGTAAAAAGAGTATAATGACAAACCCATCTCCATCTGCCTGTCATTATGAACACCCCGATCTCATAGCTTGTAAGAGTGAGAGACTTAAAACTTGAAAATGTAGTGACTCGTATATCGATACGAATAGATAAACAACATCTGGAAAAACAATAAATTTTAAGGATATATCTCTAAGACCGGATGTATCTATATATTGACAAAATATTAAATGGGTGCCAAAGATCCACCAAGATCGGTTAAGAAAAACTACAGAAAATTTTACATTCATATTTATCAAATTAAATAGAAAACGCAATCATTTACTATATCTTACACTGGGGGTCAGGGTATCTCCTAGTCGAGCTCTCACTTAGGGGCATTTTTACGTGAATTTTTTTGTCGCATGTCGTATGGCAGCATTGTTATTGTGAAATTAGTCGATTGTGAGTTGTTTTTAAGGTTTAATGGAGCCACTGCTGGCGTCGACGCTGGCGCTGTCATTGTTTGTGCTGAGATTTTTCTTCGTAAAAGGTTTTTTTTTTTTATTGTTTTTGGGTTATTGCAAATTGTTTTTACTTTAACTAAATGTTATTTATATATAGAAATTGGCACATGAAATTAAAAAAACCGGGAGGCAAACAACGGACAGGGAATGTACTGCAATAGCTAAAGCAAGTCATCTAATCTACTTACTTTTTAAGATCTGGTCCAGTTTTCAATGCTCGGAATCCTTTAAAAATAAGTAAAAATAGAATTATGGGACTATGACTATTTGAGAATTATGTAGACATCTTATAGCCATGCACTCTCGCCTGAAAACCTATTGTCGAAATAGGCTTATTTTCAGAATCTGTATTCAATACACATTTATAAAACAGACACACCATTTTTTTATTTAATTTAATGAACAGGAGATGTGAGATGAAACATCTCAAAGCTTAATAAGATATTCAAGGCAATTGCACAATTAAAGTTATCGATTCAAAAAGGGGACTTAAGTATTGTCACTTCTTAGAAGTTCAAGCGATTGCTGTATTATTTTACATGTGGTTTAGTTGGTATGTTGGATTTACTGAGACAGACAAAACTAGCTTATCATTGGAGGCCAAAGCCGAGGTTCAATAGCCGATACCCGATAACCTAGTGACGTGAGCCTAATGTGTATTACCATAGGAGTATTTCATGATCTTACAAGATCACGGTCATAAATATATGTTGATTGTAACGAATGAATGAATGAGTCGATTGGCTGGCGCGCATAATCACTTAACTACCAGCCAATTGGTCCGCTACCAATGCGAAACAACTGCCCATAAGCCGGAGGGAACCGCCTTGAACCACAAGCGCGGCTCGGGCTCCATTCAAATTTCGTTCAATTAATGGCAACTGTTTCAAAGATGTTGCCCAGAAAATTGCATGGCATACAATTTTATTATATCAACGAAGCACTTGAATCAATTTGCGCCTCTTGTGAAGTCCACAAATAAATAAACTAAACTGAATATACAGTAAGAGACACCTAATTTGGCTCAGTGTCAAGTAAATAATACCATAAGTTAATTATTTAATATTTTTCAAAAATTCCAAAGATCGATGGTAGGCACATATATTAACCACCTAAATTAATATATGACCCCAATACACTGGGGTTTCCCCATCTGCTAGGTAGGATTATGTAAAAAAGTAGCCTATTTTCTTTGACACTGATCCAAATAAGCTGTCTCTCACTTTATATATATACATACGTATGTATGTAAGCATACACTGAGAATTAAACAACAGCCTAACGCAGAATTTTCAGCTAGGAATATATTCAAAGATTGACATCGTTTATATTAACGTAAATATGGTTGAATGAAGTTTGTTGTCTTCTTACTTGATCACTTTTCTGGAATATACAGTGGCGGACACCTTATTTGGTGGATTGTCAAAGAGAGAAAGTAATTGCCTGCCATAAGCTAATCATTCATTATTTTTCAGAAATTCCAAAGGCCGATGGTAGGTACATATATTAACCACCAATATGAATGAGTGACCCCCATAAACTCGGGTTTCCTTACCTACTAGGTAGGATTATGTAAAAAAGTACCCTATTTTTAGGGGACAGCTTATTGGGAACTGGTACAAATAAAATAATATATTTGGCGTATAAAAACTTAAATACAAATGTTAATACTTAGTATTACATCCTTTAGCCTTAACTACTTCCCTTAATCTATTATTCATCGAAGATACCAGCTTCCTGGTAGATTCTAAGCTGATTTTGCTCCACTCTTCCCGCAGAGCATTTTTGAGGTCTTCTTTGCTGGATATCCTGTGCTTCCGGATGTTATTTTCCAGCAGAGCCCACAAATTCTCAATGACATTTAAATCTGGAGACTGGGCCGGCGGAACTATCATGTGGGGGCAGTTCCTTGTGAGCCAGGACTGTACTATCTTGGCCTTATGCTTGGGATCGTTGTCCTGGTAGAACCGGAAATTATCTCGGATTCCAAGCTTCTCGGCACTTTGGAGTAAATTTTCCTTTAGTAAGTCGAGGTATACATTCTTGTCCATTGTTGTCTCAATGAACACCAAATTCCCGACGCCGGCTGCCGAGATACATGCCCACACCATGACACTTCCTCCGCCGTGCTTGACTGTTGGCCTTAAGTTTTTGGGATTCAGCTCAGTATTGGGCTGTCGCCACACCAAACTCTGTCCGTCAGAGCCATAAATGTTGAATTTGGACTCATCTGCAAATATGATTGTGTTCCAGAACTCCAGATCCTTGTCCAAGTGGGTTTTGGCGAACGTCATCCTAGTCGCTTTATTTTTTGCGCTTATAAAGGGCTTCTTCCGTGGAACTCGGGCTTGGAAGCCATGTTTGTGCAGAACCCTGCTCACAGTTTTCGCACAGCACTTTTTCCCCATTTCATCCTCCACCTGTTGAGCCACTTTTGGAGCCGATAGCTTGGGATTTCCCCTTATTATCCTGATGATCCTTCGCTCCTCCTGTTCGGTGAAAATCTTGTTTGGTGCCTTTCTGCCCTTGTTCTCAATCCGATTTTCGTCGACGAAGCGCCGAACGATGTTACGCACAGTTGAGTTGCTCAGATTGACCATTTCAGCTATTTCGCGATATGAATATCCGTTTTTGTGGTGTTCCAGGATGAGTTTCCGCTGCGCAATGGTAGTCCGTTTTCCCATAGTCCTTGTTGGCTTATTGCACCCGAGATGCAGGTTGAAACTAAACTGACTACGAAGAATTGATCTATTTATACAGAAAATACTTAACTTTAGGTGTAAAAATCCGGGTTTTATGGCACCCAGGTGTCCACAATGTACCAGTTCCCAATAAGCTGTCCCCTAAAAATAGGGTACTTTTTTACATAATCCTACCTAGTAGGTAAGGAAACCCCAGTTTATTGGGGTCATATATAAATTTTGGTGGTTAATATATGTACCTACCATCGGTCTTTGGAATTTCTGAAAAATAATGAATGATTAGCTTATGGCAGGCAATTACTTTCTCTCTTTGACAATCCACCAAATAAGGTGTCCGCCACTGTATGCTTTGATTTATATACTTTTTGTATAATACGGAAAGAAAACTAAAGCCTGATGCTTGTAAATAAACTAATTTTAAGCATACTAATATTGGGAAAATTAACACAAATTTAAAATTAAAACATTCTCTAAATAAGATTTAAAGTTGAAACACTCTGGATTAAGATTCCGGAACTGAACTTGTGGCTCAAAATCTGAATTTGGGATTTCTATTTGCAATTAAATGCATTTTTTTTTCCTTATGTAGAATGTGTAACTGATTCATTCACTAGTTCCCCTGAGGGAATATCAATTGGCCTGCTATGTAATGCGATCTTGTGAACAATAAAAACCGCAAAATGTCTATTTGCTTGCATGGTAGGTGTGTTGGTATGTGTATGTGTATTTGGGGTGCAATTATACACCTTTCAGCATGGGGTCTATAAATAAAAATCAAAAAGAACACATATATATTCATAGCAATAACAATAACAATAAACATTGATAAGCAATAGCAATAATACCAACTCGAAAAACAACAAGTTCATTTGGCTGATAGCCACGCAAAGTGTCAGTGAGCCCCACATGAAATAGATCACGTTTCTGCATTGCTCATATGTAAATAAATTACGTATATCGGGTATACTACTCAATTTGTTCGCTTCGAGCTACTTTTTACCCTAGTGTACACTACTATTAGATATATCCAGATATTTCATGTTTTATACACTAATCTCAGTAGCTCATCAAAGTTTTGCCAATATATTTTATTTTTCTTTCTCACTCTTTATCTCGCTATCTCCCTTCTTAATATAAATTTGTTGTGTTGCCCCTGATTTATTATATTCTAAATATATAATTTTTATTTGAAAATTTAATTTAATAGTTCAATTTTGATTTGATATAATTTAATTTGTAACTTGAATTTCAATTATTAATTTTACATTTAATTTAAAATGTGTATTTTTATTTTTGGTGATGCATTCCTTTTATTAAATAACCTTTTAGTGCAATATTTCAATTATATATATATATGTTGTACCTTTAAATGTTTTCGTAGAAAGCCTTTTTTGTGCCCAGTAATTAAATAATTGAATTACGTATTTTGAAGTTTTAAATATATTCGTAAATCAGCAGTCTTGGATTACATATACTGGTGCAGGTGATTCCACAGTTCGATATACAACGAAGCAAGTGCTGTGACTTGTTTATAAGCTAGCACATATCGTATGTATGTAAATTAGAGTGTGTGCTGCTTATGCATTATCAATGTTTGTATTCTCGTACATACGTTCATTGAGCGAAATTGTTTCGATTTTGTCATACAGCTATTTTGTTATTGTCTACGACTGCAAGTGAAATCGAGCTGCATTGATTTGAGCCAAATGCAACAAGATTACAGTGTACATCGTCGGTCCGCCTAAATCAATTACAACAATAGACTTGAATGTTCACAATGACAACTATAATTACCTGGAAGACCAAGCACACAGTTCAGAGATATAATGAGATATACCAGTTTCAGACTGGTAACCCCGAATAATTGATCTGATTAGGTCAGCCACAACATGACTATTGCTTTCACTGTTTTTGGTTTTTGTGCTATCTAGAAATAACCAACTGATCTACCTCGCAATTATTTGACATGATAGATTGAATTGTTATTGTATAGTTTTGTTTATTTTTAGAAGTGTATATTACATTTATATATAAGCAGTTGGATTATGTAGTCAGTTTCGGAGTGCAAAATTGCTGTACTTGCTTGATTTTTTTTTACCTACTACAAAGTCAAAAGAGCTTAGTCATCCACATTAGAGAAATACAGCTGATCTGAATAATGTTAATTTGTTTGAATTGTGATGAAAGATTGATTCCGGTTGCACAGCTCGCTATATATCCGACTTTTGGGAATGGAATTGCAGCAAACGGTCATCGTGAATACGATATGTTGAGTAGCAATTTTTGACGTTAAAAACTGGGCAATATGTGAGTACACGAAGGCATAGTTCATGAACAAAGTAACTGCTCGTAACCGGTGACTGCGATGGCCACAGCGCCAGCATACGAGACACGAGACGCACGACGAGAGAATTGTCATTTCAGCGAACTAAATATATGTATACATACATACTTACATGTATATACATAAATACATATACATACTGATAAGCTCACGTCGGAAGACGAATCAGATACAAAAGTGTCGAATGTCAACATCACAGATGTACATACACCCAGACCTATTCAAAATCCTGTATGTGAAATATTCACAGCAACCGCTTCAAGTGCAATCTTGTTTATGATTACAAACAATCATCAAAACATTTTTATGGCTGGCCATATAGAAATGGGTATGCGAATTTTCAGAGTGGACGCTGCTGCAAATGGTGCTGAATGGGGGGTTCAAGTGGTTTCCTGTTATGCGAAATGTGTCATTAAAAATATGAACACATAAATAAATATAAAAACACATTTGTGTGTGATAAGCAAATATGAAAATACGTCAACGAAACACAAATTACTAGAAACTAGACGAAATAAGAAATATACCACATAATTAATTTACAGATCTACAAAAATCGATAAATTATTTATTTTATACAAATAGTTCCTATTTGCGATTTTTGAGATGATCTTTTGCATGTAAAGGAAAATTTTAAAGTCAAATTTTGGATCGCAGATTTAGATCTTGACTCTAAAATCAAAAAGTGGTATGTTAGGTAGGTAGGTTAGGTGGCTATCGGCCTATTCAGGCCGACACACATTGGCCAAGTATTTAAAAATTCAACTAGCCAGTCTCGTTTATAAAACTCGCTATCTTGGCTGGACCTAAGTTTGCCATCATTGACAGATTTGGCCGGAAATCTACCTGAGATTCTTCCTATCGACCGATAAGCTTGCTGTCCACTTTCTCCAAGATATTTGGAAAAATATTTCTTGGAAGATTATCGGCAGTAAGTGGCTTCCAGAGTGCCATTCCTGATCATCAGTTTGGCTTTAGGCATCACCATGGTACACCAGAGCAAGTTCATCGAGTAGTACAGCATGTCCTCGAGGCCCTGGAAAATAAGCAGTACAGTTCCGCCGCCTTCCTGGATATCCAGCAAGCGTTTGATCGCGTATGGCATGATGGCCTGCTTTCTAAGCTTAAGTCCCTACTACCATCGGCGCAGTATTTACTGCTAAAGTCCTACCTTCTTGGCCGTTCTTTTATGGTTGAAGTTAGGGGCGAGCGATCAAACATCCGCCGCATCGGAGCGGGTGTACCGCAGGGTAGTGTCCTTGGACCTGCCCTGTACACATTGTACACCGCGGATTTGCCGATTCCGGTTGCCAGAAACACGCGGCTTGCCACATATGCAGATGACACTGTGTTCCTTGCTAACTCCTCCACTGCTTGGAGAGCCTCAGCGGTTACGCAAAGGTTCTTGGATGGTTTTAGTACCTGGGCCAACCGGTGGAACATCTGCATCAATGAGAACAAGTCTCAGCACTGTACGTTTGCGCTCAGGAGTGGTAACTGTCCAAGCGTCCGACTCAACAACACGATCATACCTCAGGGGAACCATGTTTGCTACCTGGGTATGTATCTGGACAGAAAATTTACCTGGTGCAAACACATACAGATCACCGCAGCAGCGTGTAGATCCAAGAGGGCGAAACTCAACTGGTTACTGAAGTCATCCAGCAAACTCAGCTTGAGCAACAAGCTGCTAGTGTACAGGAGCATCATCGTGCCCACATGGACGTATGGGATTCCATTTTGGGGCACAGCAGCAAAATCTTGGGTTAACCAAATTCAAGTTCTTCAAAACAAAGTCCTAAGAGATATCTCTGGTGCTCCACCCTATGTGAGCAATATTACGCTGCACAACGACTTCCGTGTACCGTCAGTCGTTAGTCAAATAAACCGTCATACAATTCGATACAATGACCGGTTGCATGACCATGTCACCACTTTGGCCTGCTCACTAGGGTCAAATTCAACCCGTCGACGCTTAAAGCGCCTCCACACCAGCGACCTCTGGACAGTTGGGCGTTAATATTATTCGTTAGTGTTCAACAAATGTTACATTTAATGTTAAATTGATGTTACGTAATATTGTAATTCGTTAAAACCAATTATATGTTTTTGTTATTTAATTCAAATTCCCTGTTATTATGTATACAATCTTCGAAACAATATTTGATAACCTTTCATTAGGTTGATTAATATTAAATTAAATTGCTAAATTAAAAAAAAAAAAAAAAAAAATATTCTTCCTCGACCTCTTCTTGGCACCTTCTGCAGAAATCATTATAGGGCAACTGGAGCCTGTTGGCATGTATACCAACCAGCAAGTGGCCCGTTATGGCGCGATTTACTGCAGTTCGTGCGACTAAGATTGTACATTCCTTACTGTGTTTTGCATTCATATGTTGCCACTTTGGTGGGCTATGCGAACGCAGTTGGTGTTTCGCCAGGTGTCGTTATACTTGCGTATATTATCTTCTTTTATTTTGAACTTACAGGTAGCCAGTGAGGAGGGGTAGTAGTGTGCTCTTCCAAGCAAGCTCGTCAGCCTTGCAATTGACTTTAATGTTCCGGCTCCCAGGCACCCATATTAGGCTGATAACATGCTGGTGGGCCATCTCCTGCAGAGACCTGGTACAGCTTGTTACCGATATCGAGTTTGCCGATATCGCACCAATGGAGTTTATAGCCGCTTGGCTGTCAATATATATGTATGTATATTAACAGTGCCTCACTCGGTGTGGTGCGTAGTGCCCCTGCCATGCAGATTTCGGCCTTACGCTGGTCTTTGTTGAGTTGGTTTTGCGTGGTCTGCTTTTTAGGCAAAGCCACCATACCCCACCACACCCCATATAGCAGTATAGGTCCAATGATGGAGGTGTGTAGCCATCGGACAATGTTTGGGGACATGCCCTATATGAGTCTGTATGATTTAAGAAGTGGTACACGTCTTAAAAGATGACGCTGAAATATGTTTTGGTTTGCTACCGGTGCATGTACCAGTAGCAATAGGTCGCCGCAATCGGTACTTGTACAAATTGGGCTAACGGAGTGAATACGACTAGTGGTCTTTTCGTACTGATTTTATTACTTAAAATCCTATTCTTATATAGCTAGAGCATGTATATTTTGTCTCATCGCAGGAGACATTTCTAAGGGTTGTTTTGTTAATCTATTTTTACTTATCCAGTACTCAAGTGGATGCAGATGTCACTTGAGTACATGGTACAACATATTTTACTTAAACTAATGTCCATACTTGAACATGTATATGTCAATGTTCATATTGAACACGACTAGTTATTCTATTTACAGTTTGACCTACGCAATGAATATTCTTCTACCTACTTACATATACCATATCGTTTTCTTATTTATGATGCTGCGTCTGGTACCCTTTGTTTTACTGCAGGCAGTCCAACAGATGGTGCAAAGACTCATCTCTAACCGCAGCCCATGGCTCGGGTGCATATGTATTTGTTGAGTCTCTGCGCGTACGATTTGCTGCTCTTGACGAAATCGTACAGAGTCCGATGGATTTCCTACACGTGTATAGTGCGACTGTGTAGTTTTCTATCTAGCGTCAGTTAGCGCTGTTACTGAATGAGAGTACTGTGTTATTTAGACTGGGTATGAGCAAAGGAGGAACTCTACAGCTCCTGTTCCTCCCAACAAGTTCCGTTTTAGTGGGGCTTACGCCTAGCCAACACTTTACCACCCATGATGACAGTTTTTTTTAGTTTACTTGTCATTAGGTCGCAGTGTTTGGGGATGCCTTCCTTTGAAAATGACCGCAACGTCATCAGCGTAGGTGACAATCTGACAACTGCCGCTCTCCATGTCCCGCAGCAGTACATTGGTAGCTGTGCTTCATAAGAGCGGTGGCAGGACGCCACCCTGCAGCGTACCTCTGCTGACATACCTTGAGGGGATGATATCGTGGAAGACATCTTCAATGTCTAGGAAAGCTATTAGGGTATAATCTTTATAGAGTAGAAAATTTTCTATGATACTGACTACGGAGTGGAGAGTTGTATCTGCCGATCTGTCCTTCCTGTGGGCATGTTGTGACTCAGAGATGAGCTTTGAGTCTATGGAGATAGTGAGAAAGAGACATATAAGGAGTTCTAGAGTTTGTAACATGAAGGATGATAGACTGATGGGTCTAAATTCCTTGACACTAGTGTATGAAGGTCTACCAGCTTTGGTTATGAAGGTGATTGATGACTCGAGCCACGTCGGTGGAGTCTGGCCAGTCTTGAGAATTTTCGCGAACATTTCGTATAGCCAGTTTATAGCTGTTGTGCCTGCCTTTTGTAATTGGGCCTGGTTTTTTTTTTGGGAAGATTTTAATAGCTTGAAGCTGTTTATAGCCCATCTTATGTTTTCTTTGAGTAGAAGAGGTTTTATTGATAAAATCTCTTCGCACGTTGTTTGTGTGTACTTCGAGGGCAGCTCAGAGCAGCCTGGAAAATGTGTCTTATGGAGGTTTTCCAGTGATTCTTCAGTGGATATCGACTATGAGTTATCATCTTTTTTTAGATAACCTAGAAAGGGGTGGTTTTCGATAAGACTTTTAGAACTTTCCTGGGCGTGTGGCATATTCCGATCTTTTAAGGACATTTCCAACAACCTACCAACTAAATTTGGAGTCTATAGCTTCAAAATTGTTGGATATATGTGGCTTTATCGATTGGCAAATATGAATTTTATCGATTTACTACCCACCTAGAGGACGTAGCACACAAATTTTTTACATTTTGTCTGAACCGGGTAACTCACGTAGAAACATTATAGCTTATATATTAGAGCGTGAATATTGTAAACTGATATTTTGGGAGTGTGAGAAACGCAACTGGCAACACTGAACACAGAGAACAGAAGCTTCGCCGGCTAGAAGGGAATCCAGTGGAGCGAGTACTGGAAAAAAATTGAATAAACGTTGCGGTAATAAACGTCCAGGAGTATGCAGAATATAATATCAAACATTGATTCTTTGTTATGACAATACAACTACAATCGATTCAATGCCATAAGACAAGAAATTGTTTAAATAAGCATGAACAAGGGAGTGAGGGAACAGTAGAAGTGGGAGAGTGAGAGCGCTGAGAGCCATGTGAGTGACTTTGGGAGAGATTGTGTCGGCCTGTATAAGGGCTGCTTGGCGGCGACGGCAGCGCACAAATGTCAAATATTATTTTATTTTTTATTTAAAATAAACAGTGATTTGCCGCCTTATACTTTTGCACTCCTTACTCTCTTACTTACTTACTTATTGTGTACATGTGGCAACAGTCGGTTTGACTTTATATTCAGCTATTGCGGCACTCCTGACGCGCCTTTATTTAGCTCCAGCCGTGAATTGCCCTTGAGTTTGTCCTTTTCCAGCGCCGACGCAACAACCACCGCTGCGCTAACAGAGGCAGCGATAGCGAAAGCACCAACTGTTATACGGCGCACATGCAAACTGGTTTACTATGACTGTATCCGTATAACAGTGCCGACTAATCTTTCTACATGCATACATACAAATATACATGCATATGTAAGCTTTCGCCGATATGGGCGTGTGTGTGTGTGTGTAAGAGGCTCGTCACCGGCACTCGCAACTAGTGTGTTTTTTCCCCGTTAGCACTTACTAAGCGGTTGAACTGATAAAAGTTTGTGTGCATTAAAGTTGCGACAAACTGTGTTGAGTATTTGTATTCAGTATTTTATATTGAATTGCATACGTATTATAAATCGATGCAGATGTCTGTTGGTCCATTAGGTTAATGATGTCATAAGCGGCTTACTCTTTTTGTCAAAGCAGCTGGTTTATCTTACCAAACAAATAATATTAATGCTTTTGCAGGAACTTACATTAACTAATGCAATTTCGCTGAACAACTAATATTTGAGTGATATTACTCGGATGAACGGAAGAGTCTATATTTGTGAGTCTGCCATAAAAGCGAAACCTTAATCAATTTTCAAAGAGCAAATTTAAATCTGTCAATGGTGCCAGACCGCTGTATTAAGTAGGGAACACCAACACGCACACTGCTCAACACTGAATATTACCACCTCTATCTATCGACTATCGATTGTCATCAGCTAGGCAATTGTTGAAAACGCGAGGCCGCTTTACACAACTCAATGTTTTTTAGCAATTTGTTAAAGAACAGCAGCATAGGTGGCGGCTTGCGTGGCACCATGGCGCTGTTGATGCTCAATGCCAGCATACGTCACGGACACACGCTGCGAGGCAATCCGCCCAATGTGGCACGAACGCTCGAGCAGCGTCTGCGAGGTGAGTTTTCCAGTTGATGTAACCAACTGCTATTAACTAAAAATTTGTTAAGTTGTTACAAATTTTTAATAATTATAGATGAGAACGTCAGCGATCCTGAACTGATGGCACGCATCAACATTGGGTTTCCGCAGCTGAAAGCATCGCGTTCGGCTCATCTAAAGGCGCGCCTGGATCACCTGCGAGCTCTGCGTGCCAGAAAGGAGCTGGAGCAGCTGGCGCGAAGCAAAAACTGTGAGTTAATATTGGACCCGGCACAGATTACGTACACACATATTTTATGGCATTTCAAGATCTCAATAGAAAAAACACGAAAAAAAAGTTATCTTAGGCACGCCGAAGATTATATTCCATATATCTAGATCATTTAAATTTTAGTCCGAAGTTCGAAATATTATTATGTAGGTACAAATTTTGTTTACATATTTTTCTGTTGTAAACATTTGTGTAATTATATTCTATCAGATTATTTGTATTATTTCACATTATGCACATAACAGATTGATTAAAAAAGTGATCGTCCGTTATTCATAAGTGCTTAAGCAATTTCACAAGTTTTTGATAACTACTCTATACGTAGTGCTCATCGATTTGGACAAGGTGCAGGATACATATGTGCAGACAACGGGTCAACATGATCTCCGCCTGCTGGCGGATCATTATGGCATCTTTGAGCATCTGTTTGGTAGCGCCTACTTTGTGCCCCGTGTCCCGTTGAGCATACACTATGAACTGGACGCGAATACCTTAAGTCCCGTCCACAATGGTAATGTGATTAAGCCGACAGAGGCGACCAAAGTACCTATGGTCAGTTTCGATGGCCAAATGGATCCCATTACTGGGAAGGCATCGCAGGGCGACAGCTACTGGAGTCTGCTGGCAACCAATCCCGATGCGCACTACAAAAATCCTGCAGCCGAGTGCCTGCATTGGTTCATGTAAGTTCTTAATTCGCTCCAACCTCACTCTAATAATGAACACACAAATTAGCGCCAATATACCCAATGGAAAGGTTGACGATGGCGATGTGCTGGCCGACTATCTGCCACCGTTTCCGCCCAAGGGTTTGGGTTATCAGCGGATAGTCTTTGTGCTGTACAAACAGCAGTCTCACCTCGATATGAATATGCACAAGCTGGATTCCAAGGACTACAGCAATTTGGAAAGGCGTACCTTTAGCACACTGGACTTCTATCGTCAGCATCAGGATGAGCTGACACCGGCGGGACTGGCCTTCTATCAGACCAACTGGGACGAGTCTCTTACAAAATTTTATCATAATGTGTTGCGTGAGTAATGCTTTTTTCAATACTACATAACACAATATACAAACTGAATAAGCGTTAAACTCTTGCAGAGATCAAGGAGCCGGTGTTTGAGTACGACTTCCAGAAGCCCTATCTGGCGGATCAGAAATTCTTTCCGCTCAAGCAGCCTTTTAATCTGTATATGGACAAGCATCGCGATGCCAAACAGGTCAACAAGGAGTATCTGCAGCGCAAGTTAGCCAAAACGCATCCGTTCGACGGACTGCAGGCGCCTCTACGCTTTCCCAATGCTCATCCTTTGCGCGATGTACCCTCGTGGCTCAAAACCGAACTGCGCAAACGTCGACTGGGCACCGGACGCGTACAGGACTATTAAATAATAGTATAATAGTCATTCTTCTCGCTTTTTAGTTGCCTGTTTTAATTTGCTTAACGCTCTTAACTCCGGAAGTACATGGAATTGGATCAATCCTCGTCATAAAAGTAACATACCCAAGAATACCGTGTGCATAAATTACATAATAGTTAAGATATAAACACATAAATAGAAGAAAAATAGCAATTTGTTATCTGTGGAATCGTTTAATGTGTTTAACAATCGATTATTTTGATTTTGATTTATAGGTTTTTGTATTTGTGTGAATGTTGTTGACTTGTGTTGCTTTGTTTCTTTGATTTTTGGCACTGTTTTGTATATATTATATACTATATATATATATTTATATATATATATGTTTCTCTATTTCTAACATGGAGGTTCAAATCTTTTGGGCCTAGGTCTGGGCTTTACCATAGGCACCCACTGGTGGCCTATACATGGCCGGCAGCATTATAACCTGAGGCAAATTGAATGCGTATTTGTGCTTGCCAATATTCTTAAATACATTATCCATGCGAGTGCCCTCGCTGAAAACAAAAAAAAAATACGAATAGTTAGTTTTTGGGAAGCAAGTTCAAGTTTAAGGATTGCAAAACAAACCTGCGCATAGTGCTGAGCGCATAGGGCACATTTTTGGCAGGCAGATGAAATTCTCGGACTAGAACACGGCATTGTTCCAGGGTGACAGCCATGCCGGTGCGATCCTTAGCACTCTTGCAGGACGTGAAGCGTAGGCCACCCATCAGGCGGCACGCATCCTCGGCCAGATGCAGAATTTTCACGTTCTTGGACACATTTGCGCGCAGCTGCTGCTCCATATAGCTGAGCAGCGATTGCAACTCATAATCACCGCAGCTGGCATCTGCCGAGGTTGTCGCATTCATGCCCAGCTTGCGATAGCGACTAAAGTACTGGCTGAGCCGCAAATAATTGTCCAGATTGGAGCGATGCTGTTCGTGCGTCTGACCCAGCGTCGCCTTCTCGTTGATGCCAATGTTAAAGAATACGGGCGTGATCTTAAAGCTGACAGCCGGACATCCAGCGCTGGCCAGCACATGCTCCGGCGTGGGCAGCATCACCTCCAGCGCCTGCCTCGAGCCCGTTATGCGCGGCATGGGCGTCGTCTCACTGGGCGACGACACCAGCGTAAAGCCAACCGACGACAAATCCTCAATGGCAATGCACATATCGCTCCACATGTCAATCTCGGCGCCATACAGCGACAGCAGACCCTCAAAGTACGCCAGCGGACCGAGTTCGCGCAGCAGCGACAAATATGCGTCATCCAGCTCGCTTCCCCACAGGCGAAGCATCAGGGCGCTGACCAAAGACGTCAACTATGGAAAGTAAAGCAGAGAGAAAGAGGGACTGACCTTAATAATCAATGTCCACTCAAAACTCACAAAGTATTTATATATCTATTTATATATATATATTTATAAGGCCATGCCTGTCCGTTTCTCAATTTAGCACTCGTTAACCGTAATTTTATTATTTTACAATAACGAATAATACTTTTCAATTCGCTATATCATTGCCATTGGCACACTCGGTCGAAAGATCAGTTCTTATATGAAAAAACTTTTTGCTTGCCAAGTTATCCTAACCAAACTCAACAGTTATTACGTACCGAATATTTTGACAAATGAAGATCAGACAACTATATACTATAGCTTTCGTATGAAATGTGTCGTACGGTCTTACTTGTATTAAATTAGTAATAGAAATTAAAATTTGTACTTTCGCTCTTGTTTAAGCGGACTCATTCTGGCTTGCATATAATCACGCTATTTTTAGAGATCTGCATAACATAAGTTACATGTGTATTTAAGCTTAAGAATTTTCAATAAAATATTGGCCTGCTCGTCAGAGTAGACAGTTCGAAACTAAACGTCGTCTCATCATTTTGACTATACTCTTATCGTATGTCTCAGCTTAGATATCTTACTGCCTGCGAGAAACACACATCCCGGCGATAGGTGATGCTCGCCTGGAGGCGGTTGCAGCGCACATCCTGCTGCAGCCGTTGCACGGAGTGCATCAGTCGGGCCGTTTTCAGTAGACGATCCATGGCTTGGCGCAGCTTGCGCATGCTGGGACGTAGCTCACCCACCCAGTCGGTGGTCAGCGATAGATCCAGTCCGTCGGTGAACTTGTTGCCCTTCTTGGGTGCAGGCGCCGCTGCTGATGCTGCCGCGGGCAATGCCAGATCCTGCTTCCTTTCCTGTGTTGTCTGCCCGGGCGAGAGTAATGGAGGCATAGCCGCAATCACATCGGGCGCCTGCTGTGGCGCCACGGTGAAGCCTTCGCGTTTGAGTGGCTCCCTAGGATGTCGCAGCCGAATGGCGGGACTGTCGCAGCGACCGCAAAAGAATTTCAGCTTGCTAACCAGACACATTACGCTTGCCTCGATGTTTAGCTGGGTGAGATCGAGCGGCTCTGGCTCCTCCGTAGGCCTGTAGTAGTTCGCCGATGGCGAGGAACTCATCAGCTTGGTATCGAGAAATCCGGCTGGTGGCTGCGATCCACGCACCTCCACCCGATCCTGACCCTGCCAGCTGGGTGGCAGGGATTGATATGTGGCCTCGGCCTTAGATGACGGCTTGCCGCCGCCGCCAGAAATCGTCGGTTGAAGCTGCTCGAGACTGCGCAGATGCGCATTGTAGCATTTGACTACATGCTGCAGCGTATCAATGGCATTAATGTCTAGCGAATTGGATGGCGATAGGCGACTGCTCGGATGCCAACTGTTCGAACGCATTAGCGGCTGGCCGCGTGGCCATAGATCCGGTGGCGCCACCACTGGTGTCGCAAAATCCTCCAGTTCCGGCGACTTGAGCTCCAGGGCGCTTAGCTGCTGGGTGATCTTGCGAAATGGAGACATCGGCACTATCAGCACATTGTCCGGTTCCTCGATGATGCGATGGCACTCAAGAAAGGTGACCGCCTCTTCCACAATACTCGGCTCCCAAATGTTGAGCAGCGTACGCGTTTTTCCCACCATCTCGTTGCACAGCGGCATCATGTCTCGTGCACTGCGTCGACTGGCCAATTGCAGCAGCTGCGACATCAGCTCGACGATCTCCTTGCGCAGCTGCTTAGTCGCCTGGACGGCATCGTTGGCCGCCTGCACCTTGCATGCGTTGCTCTGCTCCAACTTCCATGACTTGCTCTCCTGCAGAAGCCTGCAGACGAAACAAAACGAAACGACACAAAATCGGGTTATAGTATAAATATCATATACTCGTATACTCGTATTAGGTGGAAAGCTTGCTTCAAAGTTTACACACAACAATTCTCTTATTATCTAACAAGAAACAACGGATATCGTAGGCACGACAATCTGCTGATATCTAAATTAAGCTATAAATTAAAAAAGTGACCAATTGTTCCTCTGATAGCTACATGCTACATGCATTTTTTTAATATCATATCCAAAATAAAATAAAATAATTTGTAAATATGGGGCGACACGACATCGCATATGGAGCTGGACAGTGAAGTACGTGCGAGTTGCATAAAACTAAGAAAACTTTAATTTCTCAATTGACTTTGCTTGCAAAAGGTATGACTTGAATATATTCATTATAATAATGTTTTAACTGGTCTATCGAATTATATTCAACGAACCGAGGACATCACTATAGGACTCAGGATACCAGATAGAGTAAGCTCTAAGATTAAGGAAAAAATTAACTATTGCATAGCTACATCAATTGGACGATCTTAGAGCCCATAATTGTATGGTGATATTGACTATTGTTTTTTCCAGCCTCACCAGCTGCGCGAAGGCGATTAGGGAGTGCAACATGCTAGTAGAATACTCAGTAAAGGTCATTTGCTTAGAACAACAAAATTTAAAATGGGAAAAAGTTCACATAGGTTCATTAGGACTGGATGAGAAGATGCGAAAAAAATTAAACAAACAAATTCTTCATCCTTTTTCTGTGTAGCCTCTGCAGAATTCATTGTGGGTGTTTTTGAATCTATTGGCTTGTATGCTAACTACTTAGTGGGCAGTTAAAGACTCGGCTAGTGATGCTGATCAAGAATATATATGATCTATGAAGCTAAAGACTTCCCCTATAAATTGTTATAAGCTTGCAATGATATATAATAAAATAAGATTATATTTCCCCGTTCTCTATACTGTTCCATATACAGTGGCTCGAAGCGTATTTGGATCAGTGTCAAAGAAAAAAAGTAATTGTCTGCCATAAGCTAATTATTTATTATTTTTCAAAAATTCCAAAGACCGATGGTTTTTACATCATCCTACCTAGCAGGTGGGGAAACCCCAGTGTATTGGGGTCATATATTAATTTAGGAGGTTAATATATTTACCTACCATTGGTCTTTGGAATTTTTGAAAAATAATTAGCTTATGGCAGGCAATTACTTTTTTTCATTGACACAGCCAAATAAGGTGTGGGCCACTGTATATAATATAATAATAATATTAATTAACCACTTACTTAATAAGGCCGCCACACTTGCGACCCTTGGCATCGTGACGCGTAAAAGCGCCCACGGTTATGATGTCGAGGAGACCACAACGCTGCAGTGCATCATTTTGTGCCCACATGCGCTGCACGTGCAGATTGACGGGCAGAAATTCGAGCGACTCATCCGTTTTGGTAGCGGAACGCTTGTAGTGGATGCCATCGCGCATTAGCTGCTGTATGTTCTGCTTGGCATGCGAATAGTCCTTGAGGAGGCGCAGATGCTCCTCAAGCAGATTCATTTGACGCCATCGCCACTCGCCGCTCAGCTCACCCATGCCGGATATCTCCTGTAGCAGCTCCTTTTCCCGCTGTATCCAAATCGAGAGCAACTGCTGCGGCACCGCACAACACGTTCGCAATTCGAGCAGTGTCTCCAACACACTTATATCTGCGCCCAGCGTCGATTGCAGACGGTATGAATGCTGCCAGGGATTGGCGCAAACGCGTGCAACGCCGCACTGATGTGGTACAAACAGTCGCACGCCCAGCCTCGGCGGCAGCGATTGGGTACGACGATGACCTTAAATCGGAATGAAAGAAAAAGAGAGAGCATTACTAAGTACATTTCTTTTTGACAGTCATGGATATTTTGTGGTCAATATGCACTCACCATTGACATATAGGGAATAACTTTTTTTCTTAAGAAATTTTAGATAACAAAAAAGTTGTTTATATTACTTGATATAATTTTTAGTCGAAGTCGAAGTATTTGTGACGTGAATGGTCTAAACAAAGTTTCAAAATATATATATGACTATTTATATATATAAATATCTCCACATAACTCGATGAAAAGCTAAAGCTTACATTATTTGGAGGAACAAATAACGTAATCTGTTGTCAATGTCGAACTGTAATATCGGAGAGGCACTTTTTGCCTCGGTTAGCTTAACGCATATCAAAGGCCATTTGCTGTGCTAATTTATTTGTATTTTTTTTTAAAATTAATTTGTAGGTTTTAAACTTGTAATGCTACGATTAACCAAATAAATAATTAAGAACTCTAATTTTAACCCATAAATTCTTTGGTAGCTATATGATATAGTAATTCTAACAAATGCAAATACTTTCCAGACTACATTATTATTTTAATTGAAGAATATATCTATTTGGACTATGAATTGAGAACATTGAGTTTTAGTATGAATAACTTTTTTGGTTTTCTAAATTTATTAAATTGAAACGAATTCTGTTTTAAGTGACATTCCAAAATATCATATAATGTATTAGTTAAAACCTGTTCCTGTGATTGTTTTTCAAGATGCGACTGAACGGATTCGGTAAATGCAACTGAAGCTCACCCTTTTGTCTGGAACCCTTTCTGATAATTGCTCCGTGCTCGAACAGCTGTGTGGTGGAACGTGGTGGTGGTGGCTGCGTCAGGCCATTCGTTGCTTTGCCCAATCCAGTGGCGTGGGACAGCTCAATGGCCGGTTCGGGCGTCCAGGAAGTAAGCGTAATGAAGCCGCATTCGCCGCGCGGCGAACTCAAGGGTAGGCGCAATCGAGTCGCATCCTTAATGACACCCAGAGCCACTTCAGCGTGGCCGAGGGGGAGGGAGGTGTCCGAGACACGCTCCCGCACATCGTGCACACTGAAGCGGAGTCGAGTTGCCGCCTTGAAGCCGGCGCTACGCTGGAAGCGTATGGTGCACAGAAACGAAGGTGTCCGGGTGCGCTCCAGCAGCTCGGTGCGTGCATGCTGCCGCCAAATGCAATCCTCGCCGGGTTGGAGCAGGGAGCAGACAACGCGCGGATTTGGAGCACGTCCGAAACCATCTAGCGGCAGATTATCACAGGAGATCGCCGTCTCGCAGATGGGCAGCTCAGAGAGCTCTAGATCTGCAAGACGAAGGGTAACAGTGAAAAATCGTTGTGTGTGCGTGTCCGGGTGTGTTTATGTGGGTGAAAAATTGATTCGAAAAGTAAGAACAAATTAATTGTTTACATTTTTATAAATCAAATAAAGTTTATTCTTTGAATTAATTTCATTTCTCCCTGTTTGATTGCTATCTCTTTTTCTTTTTTCTCTTTCGCACCGCATTTGTCTGTGCTTTTAATATCTAGATTCAAGCACACATTAACATAGTAATGGATACAAAGCATACATATTGCTGATTGGCAAGTGTGTAAAACGGTTCGAATTTTTTAGATTCGCGAAAGAACAAAACCGTTGAAAAAGAACCTTAAGCAGTCTATTGGATAATATACTAATAATATACAATATTTTCGCAGACTACAAATTCGTGATTAAGCCAAACCATTATGCTACAATGACACATGTTTCACTCAATTTTAATTTGATTTTAAAAAGTTGCCAAGGTTTAAACTCGACTAATAGCTTTACTAAGACTTCATTTCCATTCACTTAAATCGTATATTAAATTTTGGAGCTTTCGCAAGTATCATCATATCATAAATTATTTGGCGTGTCTTTCGTTTCATTTGGCTAAAGTCGTGAGCTGCCCTTTAAACGTGTATAAGGGGCGCCAAAAGTTTGCAACAATTTCGTAGGTGCGTAAGTGTGCTCGTGTGTAAAACGTGTTGTGCGGTTAAACAAAACAAATTCGTAAGGAATTTAACATTAACCATGGTTAAAGTGATTTTTTTTTGAACTATTTTGGTTATTCGGCGATCAGCCAACAAAAAACAAATAAACAATTTCCAAAATGGGGAGCGCATCCTTAGAACTGTATAAGATCACCTTCAAAGGGCGCCTGGACCGCTACCGCCGACGACGACGCTGGCCAGGCATCCATTAGCATCGTAGAGGCCATTGGCAATGGCCATTGCACCGGTATCGGCAGTCCCTGATTAATCTGATTGCCCATTGTCGTCGTTGTGGCGCATGTTGTGGCAGCTGCAATCTGTTCCTGCAGCTGTTTGATCCGCAGATCAATCTGTTCATTGGAGCACGCCTCAATACTGTGCATCCAGTCAAGACGATCCGCTGCACTGTGCGTCCCAATGCGTTGCGAGGGGCTGTCCTTAAAATCTGTTCCAAATTACAAATGCTCCACTTAGTACAAAGTACACACATACAAATATATACATGTATCTAAATATATATATATATATAAAATAAATTACCTAAATCGAATACGTAGGCCTGCAAGTCGGGCTCCTCATTATGAATGCGCGGTTGGCAGTCTTGGAGCACCAGAGCGCCAGCAACAGATGACTTTGGATTTTTGTCCTTCAGATAGAAGAGTAAATTGCCACGCAGCTTGCACCAGCATTCCAGCTTAACTGTATTTTTTTTACGGACATAGGTGCACCAAGAGATGGCCAAAAGAAAAGTGCATAAGCAAATTGTGAGCGTGATATCTGCTTGGTCTACATGTGTATGTATGTATATAGTATATGTATGTATATAGTATATGTATGTAAGTACAATAAAGAGTGTGAGTTTAATATGTGTGTGGATGATAAGCTGAAATTATAGAAATGGACAGGTGGATCGAAGCGGATCTGGGCGATTTTAACAAAGACCCCGCAAATAAAAAATCATCAATATGTGGTCATATATATACATATATCGTGTGTACGTGCGTGTGTTATGATTGAAGTTTTGAGTGAAGCGGCGTTTGTCATCCACTCACCATCGCTGCGACGAAAAATGCTCTCTTGTCGCTCCGTTATGATGAGAAGGCCCTCCTTGTCGAATCTAGTCGTTATATTGGATGCCAAGCTAGCCAACTCCAGTTCATTAAAGCGCATGCTTCTGCCCCAAACGGATTAAAACTGACAGTTGTCGATGGGTTTGTGGATTCCGTGTGCGGATTTCACAAAAACAAAGGCGACACCTGCTGTTGGCAATTGTAATTAAGAAATTTAAATGCGTTTTTGCTTTTAGTGCTGTGTTTTTGTTATTCTATTTTCTGCTTTTTTTTTTACTTCAAATTGCGCCCATTAAATATACGTATTTAGTGACAATATGTGTTCGTTCTTAAACACAGACGCAGACACACAATTTGATTTAAAAGTCAACCACATATGGCATGGCGAGCGCACCTTATAAAATAACTGTCGTTGCGGGTTTTAATAATTCTTCAAATTACACATCGCAATACGAACAGCAACAAAGAAGAAGCAGAAGGAAGGAAGAAAGGAATAAAAGATGGAAGGTCAGGGTGGGGGTGGGCGTAGGCTTTGCATGGCAAGCAGGTGCCGCACGTTTATATTGCTTACTTTCTCTCTTTCTCTCTAGCGCACTGCGTCTCACTCAAAATGGCACAGCTGACGTTGACAACATCAGCATCGCAAGCGGCTAAAGCGGCGTATCCAGACCAATGAAAAATGAGGTTTCCGTTGACACTAACCGGAGGAGAAGCTTTGCTCACCAACAATGCAATCGGCAAATGCACCGTTTGTTTATTTATTTATTTTTTTTTACTACACAGCTGGCGACGCGTTTTTATAGCGCTAAATTTAGTCGAGGTTTTGCTATCGGGATGCCGTGGTGATCGACGTTTCTTTTTGAATTTAAACAATATATATACACGTTGTGAATCGAGTATTGAATATTTAACAGTTTTGGCTTGGCATTACTTAACTTTTGTAGTTACTGCTTTGCAAACTCGCCCTTTGCATTTAAGTATTACAATGATTGTGCTAATGTTAGTGTAATGTTAAACCACTGTTACAGTGAGATGTTTACTAGCAGGGCTGGACTCACTCGATAAGTTGCGATTATGGTGCACGATTGACATGATAAAAATATTTATATCTTGAATTACAGTATTATAATTAGTTTTTTTTTTATACAAGTCAAGCATGTGTTTAAACCTTCCACTATTTTGTATTTTAGATACTGGCTAAAAATTGAGTTATATTTGCAATAATTGCTCTAATTCATTAACATAAAGAAATTATATTTTAAGATATGTGATCAGTGGTGGATCTGTTGGTTTAGTTCTAGCAATTTAAATCAGCATAAGGGCATAGCTTCCTCAAAATATTGCTCTTTGTTTGGTGACGTCATAAATCACCCGGGACTCGTTAACAGAGATAACGAAAGTTAGCTGGCGATGCCTGGTCTTATTTTACAGGAGTAGTGTTGTTAGCTGGAGCTGTTTTAATGTTAAGTTTCTACAGCGGTATTCTTTCCTTTGCTGCTGGTGGTCACATTGTTTTTAAAGTGCAGCCACACTGGAAACTCAGTTTATAAGTTCAGCAAACATTAAAAACTTGAACACCAAAAAAGTATATATGTCGCAAATTTGCGAATACCTTAGTTTTTTGTTTTGTTTTTTGCGTAGCACTAAACGTTACTACACGTAAAAGCATCAAATGAAAAGCAACGCTGCCAACCGATTCAAAACAATTGCATGTGTTCTGTGTGTGTAAAGTGTGCTTGTCTGTGCGCTTGCTGGCAAACCGAAAAAGTGACGTTTACAGCAAAAAACATTTCATCTAAATTTGAAGTGAAACTAAAATGAAATAAAAACACATCGTCGTCTAGCCAAACAAAAGTTTTCCATGGATTTCGGATGTGCATTTGATTGAAACGACGACGTCGCCACGCTCGTTGTTTTTGTCTCAAGATTCGCCATCTTCGTCCAGAATTTCGATAAGGAGGAACACCAACGGTAAGTACCAAAGCAAATATGTGTGTTACTGTCACTGTTTACACACACACAACGTACAAATTTATGTACTGGATGTACTTCAATGTAAATAAGAACATATGTATGCCAAATAAAAACTCTCTACTTGCAGGTACTTCACTAATTGTAGCTGTTGTTGTTGATTGTAATACTCTGCTATTTTTTCGCCTATTTTGATTTGAGCCACATTCTCTTCTCCAAATATTTATTGTTAGTAGTTCAAACAACAAGTGACAGCTTCCCCAAATATCTAATTGGAGAAAATTCTTTGCATTTCCTTTATGCCCAATTCCTTCCACATCAGCTGCTTTGTTGTCTTGTTTGTAGCATTGTCTCTTCCAATTCAACTCCACACTCTCTCTCTTCCTGTCTCTCATTCTGTCTATCTCGCTCTCTCTGTGCGCATCCACCTTGCATGGGTCTATGCACAAACAAGATTGCATGTATCTACATACATATGTACATACATACGTCTATGTACTTAAATACATATTAACGAACGTATATCTACATACAAATACACATACATACATATGTACATACATACATATATATACTTATTTACATCCATAGGCTTCGCGTGCGTTTTGCAACTCTTATATATATAGATATGTTCATGCTTCACATGCAATGATAAATATTATGGCTGTACAAATGTGCATTTAAATTTATATATACATACCAGAAACTGCTGCTGCTGGAAAAACATGGATTTTTTACTGGTTGATCAGCTCGGCGAACTTCGCTCGGATTTAGCCAAATTGCAATTAAGTGTAGTGCGAAATTGACAGAAGGCATTCTGGCTGAACGATCAGTGTGTGTATTGTTTGTTAATTTTTTTTAATTTTCCCATGCCAGTTCGTTGGTTTGAATAGATCTTTCTACAGTCCCGCAGCTTGTAATTAAGAGCGCTCTTAATTAAGAGATTACAAATGAAAGATTATATTGTGTTTACTTGATATTTTGTACGAGAATATCTACACAGTACAAAAGAAATATCAAATACGATTCGAAAAACATGCTGCTCAGTTCGAGTGGGTTGTTTTGCTATGTATGTCAAGTGGGTGTTTTTTTTTTAATGCTGAAACTGGTCTTGGATGCTTTTTGGCCTTCTTAAAGAGCTGCGCAAAAAAAACGGTAAAATAAACAAGTAAGAATGCTGTAGTCGAGTGAGATCGACTACCTGAACCCAATTGTTTAATATATTCTAGTTTTATTTGCAAATTTCACTTTAAAAAGTGTTGCACCCAAATGGCTGGCTACAAACACGTTCACATACAGTGGCGGACACCTTATTTGGTGGATTGTCAAAGAAAGAAAGTAATTGCCTGCCATAAGCTAATCATTCATTATTTTTCAGAAATTCCAAAGACCGATGGTAGGTACATATATTAACCACCAATATGAATGAGTGACCCCCATAAACTTCGGTGAAAATCTTGTTTGGTGCCATTCTGGCCTTGCCCTTAATCCGATTGGCGTCGACGAAGCGCCAAATGATGATATTCACAGTTGAGTTGCTCAGATTGACCATTTCAGCTATTTCGCGATATGAAAATCCGTTTTTGTGGTGTTCCAGGATGAGTTTCCCTTGCGCAATGGTAGTCCGTTTGCCCATAGTCCTTGTTGGCTTATTGCACCCGAGATGCAGGTTGAAAATAAACTGACTATGAAGAATTGGTCTATTTATACCGAAAATACTCAACTTTAGGTAAAAAAATCCGGGTTTTATGGCACCCAGGTGTCCACAATGTACCAGTTCCCAATAAGATGTCCCCTAAAAATAGGGTACTTTTTTACATAATCCTACCTAGTAGGTAAGGAAACCCGAGTTTATGGGGGTCACTCATTCATATTGGTGGTTAATATACGTACCTACCATCGGCCTTTGGAATTTCTGAAAAATAATGAATGATTATCTTATGGCAGGCAATTACTTTCTCTCTATGACAATCCACCAAATAAGCTGTCCGCCACTGTACATACACATACATCACGTAATCGTAGATAACGAGGCTCTGTAGAATACACGCAAAAACATATTGACGCTCGCGGCGATTATCATACCATCTCTTTTCTCACACATGCGCTCGCATATTTATACATTCATTGAAAGGAGTTCAATATGAGAATCTACTTTCGGCTATACTTCAGTGCTTCTTATCCGATCTCGATGAAGCTTGGACAGTTGATTGACAATATGCCTTTGCATATTGTTTAGGTGTATTAATTTGAAGATTCTTCCTTTAAAATTTATTCCAATTGGAAATTGAAATGTATCAATATTCTAGAAACAGAGGCAGTTATCGATAAAATAATCAAACTATACGAGAACCTACCTGTATATTCCAAAATTTGAAATCTCTAGCTCTCATAGTCTCCGAGATTCGCGTGTTCATACAGACAGACGGAACTGGCTATATCGGCTCGGCTGTTGACTCTGATGAAGAATATATACTTTATGGGGTCGGAGATGCTTCCTTCTTCCTGTTACATATTTTTTTTTACAAAACCATTATACCATTTTTAAACATTTTCAATGAGTTTAGGGTACAAAAAAAAGATACGCTCGAGAGAGGAGGAGCCGATTTCTAGAGCAATATTGATTTATTTGTATTTATCAGGATAATTAGATAATTACACAAGAGAGAACGTTGCAGTCGAAATACTTTGATACCATACGTAATGCCAGCTGATGACAGGTAGCAAAGAACACGGTGGGTGTAGCCAAGAAATTTTGTCGAAGCTTGCTTTTGAAATTGCGGTAGATATAAGCTAGTTACCTTGCTTCGAAGTTCGATACCTGTACTCTTAAATGATGGGAAATATAAGATTTTGAAAATTTTATGGGTGGGAGTGGGCGTGGCTAAAAAACATTCTGGATAAGGTTCCTAGGATTCTTCCTTTCAAAATTGGTAACTGTATCTTTTAAACTGCACGAGATATAGGGTTCTGGGAATTTTAGAGGCGGGAAAAAATTTTATTTTGAGTACGATCTTAGTAATGTACCTTTCACCTTTGGTAGCTGAACCTCTTTAGATCTTCCAAAAATGTATATGCCGATCCTTGAAGAAGGTTACCAACAAATTACCTTTTAGGTCTGGTTACTATCTTTAAAGTTTATCGATTAACACTGTGACATATCGGAATTGGCGATTATAGGCGCATGTGTGGGCGTGGCCATAAAAAATTGGTTATCGGCCCTTAAAGGCGGCTACCAGTAATATACGCAACAACTGCGGAAGATATAGGCGCTTAAAATGTTTAGGGTCGTGGGGCCTGGGGCGGTGGAGGTGGGATATCCCGATCTTTGAAGGACATTTTCAACAACCTACCAACCAAATTTGGGATCTATAGCCTTAAAATTGTGGGAGATATGTGGCCTTATCGATTTCCTAGCCACCTAGTGGACGTAGCACCCAAATTTTTACATTTTGACGCGGGCGCAGACCAGTATATGTTTCAAGTTTCAAGTTTCTATCTCTAAGGGTGTCGAAAAAAGTTACGTTCATACAGACGGGCAGACAGCATGACGGACATTGCACAAACCAATATACCTTCGGTATCAAAGTGTAAACATATACCTTGAAAAAACATTTCGTTTCACTTTTTAATTTTAATGTCTTAGCGCTTTATTTCTCATTGATGAAACATACGCATATCAACTGTATAAATGTTGATAACTTCATAACTGTATCTATTATCTATTATCTATTATCTGGCGGTGCCTTGCCTGAAATCCGTTGTGCATACTGGGCAAAATTACCAATACAAAAACTTCACAGTACAATACGTGTTGCCCTAACTTCCCCTTTTATACTTTCATTATGTGCATGTGTATATGTGTACAAGCATCAGTACGTACGTTTATTCGTGTGCGTGTCATTCAATTTCACTATGTGCCGGCATTTCAGAGTTGGCTTATGATGAATTGCACTTATAAATACTATTTACAAAGGTTGTTGTTTTTTTTCCTGATTTTTTTCTGTATGCATTTACATTTGCTTTGATTTTTGGTGGCTAGACTTTGTCGGGACTGTGTGATTTTTCAGCTCCTCCGTAGAGACCATTTGAATTCCAGCGTCCTTGCATCCACGTGTCCCGGCCCCAGGGTTGGCAAAATGAGGTATTTTCTGATGATGGTCCAGATGGTTTAAATTATTACTAGCATGATTTATATAAGTTGCGAGATTTTTCGCTACTCGAAGCTGTGGTGGTGCTTCACTCATGATCAGGGCAGCATTCAGTCATCACAAAAGATCCCCGATATCAGGACACATGAACTCGGATGGTTACACAAACCTGTTGGACGAAGTTTGGTGAATTTTATGGAGCATCAACCAGACCCAAATGCCTTATTGGGTGGATTCGGGATAAGGATTTTAAGCTTTAGAGGTCTCCCGACCTAAATCCCATACAAAGCATGTGTGGAAACCTATGCCGTCGAGTTTATACAGGTAATAGATAGTTTGAGACAATTGAGCAGCTACGAAAGGTTGTCGTTATTATCGTTGAATTCTTGAAGTTATAAACAAATCTGGAGGCATTAATAATTTGTTATGCAATTTCTGTCATGTCGATCTTTCGAATCATAACCTTACATTTAAAAAAAAAATTGGAATAACAAATTTTTGTTAATGTTACCAATTTAATTTCGTATTTATTTGACATTTATTCAGAATAGCTAACTGTTGTGGAAATTTTATAAGGAAAAAACCAGATCGAGTTCGAGTATACTCTGAGTATATAGATATATATTTATATACTATATATGGTTGTGGGTGTATTCTATGTAAGCATGCACATGTTTTGTTTTGTTCTATCTTCACCTCTTTCTCTTTGTCGCCCCCTTTGGCCTCCTCCTTCATTTGCTAACATAATTGTTTTCAAATAGAAATAAAAAAGCGGATGCCTCTGCCTGCTTCCTCCCATTGACTGACGATTAAGCGACGGCAGCACTGGTGAATGTCGCTTCGTCTCTTTATCTGAATCTGCCTTCCCTTGCACGCTATCATCAACTGTCATTTAAATCGAGCTCTTACGCACACATGTGTATGTGTGTGTGTATGTGTATGTCTGTGGAATGAGTCTGTTTTCTTCCCCATTTTTGTTCTGGCGATACGTAACTCATTAACTGACACCATTGACCATAAGGCTTACAAATACTATTTTTATTTTTGAAGTATTTTTCTTCATAACGTTTTACCTCTGCTATCAACGTGACTCGAACGCTTATATGAACATACTGGCGTCGCCATATACACGAAATAATGCAAAAAAGACATGGCAATCTCAAATGTCAGATACAGTTACAAGTTAGACGTTTTTCGGGGCTTGGCTTTGGCTGGTGGGGCTGGGGGTTCCGAGCAAGCAAATAAAATGAAATTATGCTAATGTGAGCTGTTAGCCCGACCTGTGAGCACTTGGCGTGTCAAAGACACTTGACAGGTGACCTGTCCACCCACGCTCCCACCTTCGTCACTGTTTTCTCAGTTGGTTGCCTTTAATTAGATGAAATTCCTAAATATATGCATAAATGAACAAACACATTTAGATACAAACAAACCACCTTTTCCGTAATCATTGCTAATAATTCTTCTCACCTTAAATACATTTACTTTTACCATAACTAGAATCGATATACCCAATTTGTTGCTTACATATATATACATATATTGCTGCAAACACGGAAAAATGAAAAAAAAAATAAAATTGAAAAGTGACTAAACAAAAATGTAAAGCTAATTCCCACATTTCTCCCTGCCTACCTGCCAGCAGCTTCAACTGGATGACGATAGCGAATGAATGGTATGGAATCATTTGAAAGGGGGAAAGAGAGAAATGAGAGAGGGGCTACAAAATGAAATGCCATCTGTATAAGCAATAAAAACAGTAAAGCTGGGCTGTACACCGATAAACGCTATTTCTATCTACACAATTATGTATATATATGCATTTGTATAAACGTGAGTACATGCATACATACATACTTATATTTTACTTCAGGGGCTCGAGTGGTCACCTTAAACCGCATTCAAAATAAATTGAAGTCATCTTATCGTGTGCAAATGTACGTAACAGGTAGAAGGAAGCATCTCCGACCCTATAAAGTATACATATTCTTGATAAGGATCAACAGCCGAGTCGATATAGCCAATATCCGTCTCACCGTCCGTCTGTATAAATACGCGGACTTCAAATTTGGAATATAGGTTCTCGAATACCAGGCGCAGATCAAGTTTGCTTTATCTTATCGATAGCTTTCCGATAGCGATTAATGCTACAATATTAAGGACAGAATCTTCTAATTAATACATAATATGCATATGCCAATTTCATCAAGATCGGGTAAGTAACACCCAAGTATTGGTCGAAAATATATTCTCATAATGATCTCATTTCTATCAGCAGCCGCAAGCATTCTGTATGCATAAATATGCGCGTGCATGTATGAGAAAGAGATGGCAATATGTTTGGGTGTTTCTGCATAGCCCCGTTACCTACGATTGCATGTATGTATGTATGTATGTATGTATGTATGTATGTATGTACGTGCACGTATTTGTAGCCAGCCTGTTCGGGCTTGTGAATATGCATTGCCTTAGTTTGTTTTACTCTGCTGTCCCTCTGCCTGCCATTAGAAAAGATTGCACTTGAAGACCTTCGCACATTTGGGTGCAAGACTTTTTAAAGGGAAATTTCCCATTAAAACTAGAATATATTTAACAACTGGGTTCATGGTATAACGCAGTCGATCTCATTCGACTACAGAATTCTCACTTGTTTTATTCTTGGTTGGTTTTATTCTTGGTTGGTTTTATTCTTAGCTGCAGCTGCTTCAGTTACGCAGAAACACATGGACATAAATATGTATGTACAGTGGCTCACAGCTTAATTCGAGCAGTGTGAAGCAAATAATGTAATTGCCTGCCATAAACTATATATTCCTTTTTTTTTTTTTCAAAAATTCCAAAGACCTATGGTAGCTACATATATTAACCACCAAAATCAATATACGACCCTAATAAAATGAGGTTTCCCCACCTGCTAGGTAGGATTATGTCAAAATTAAAAAAATTTTTGTTTACCGCTTATTTCGAGCAGTCTTAAAAAGGTAACATATTTTCCGTATAAAAACTTAAATTAGGATGTTAATTCTTAGTATGACACTTCACTTAACCTTTTATTCTTGGAAGATACCAACTTCCTTGTAGCTTCTGGGCAGATTCTGCTCCACTCATCCCGCAGAGCATTTTTGAGGTCCTCTTTGCTGGATTTGCTGTGCTTCCGGATGTTATTTTCCAGAAGAGCCCACAAATTCTCAATAACATTTAAATGTGGACTTCAGCTGTGAGCCACTGTACATATATTCAGCCTGAACGTATGCTACACATTTTTAAACCCCAAAGAGAAATCAAATTTGGGACAGATTTTGTGACGCAAGCATCGAACAAAAAACCTAAAATCAAATCCAAGTGGTGCAAAAGCTTAAAGGCTGCCACATTAGGTATATATTAGCCCGGTATTAAGAATTCATTTTAAATCTATATCATTCGTTCGAATTTTCAAAACTTGTTTGAGCTATGTATGTTTTTCAAATTAATCTATTTATATCCAGGTCAAATGTTTTGTATCTTCCCATAAGTATTGTATTGTATCGGGAGTGAAGCTTGTATCTTTTTATTATATATTTCATTAATAACACAATTGAATCAATTATCTGGCAAATGTATTTCAATTATTTTCAGCTAAATGCACAGATCCACAAACATGAAGAGCACTCGACCATTGCCCCAGCTCAGATATCTGCTTGGTATATGTATTTATGTAATGATTATAAAGATAGTCCAGTGGATTGTGGGTTGTTTGATTGGCTGCAAATCCCAGTGTTATTCACGTGGCTGTTGAGCTCCAATCTACGCCAAATAAAAAGCCAATCTAATCAATAATGCAGCTTATGGCAAAATCGCTCAATGTATATATATATATATATATACATTATGAATTCAGTTTATGGCTACGATTTCGAAAGGTTATGAAATGCTAATTGATGTTTTTATTAACGACACCCATCCAAAAAATTCAATGATGCTATTATTTAAATTAATTCAAGGTTGGTCGATTATCTGAAGAAAATTGTGTCTGTACGATATATAAAATATAAATGGCTTAATGTTAACAATTGGTCGTGCACAATATGCTTAACATCGCATAAATATAATGCTATTTGTATATGGAAATATGAATGCTGACTAAGCTGCCCTTGTATTTTAAAGTTTAACAATAAAAAAAAGTACACAGTCCTTATAGATTATTAAAACTACATTAATATAAATTTATTTATACATATATATATATATATATATATATATATATATAGATTTATATGTACATATACAGTTACATTTGTACAATCACATCATTATGTAAACAATTGTGAACTATTCATTGGCTTGTGGAGGTCATGACATTGATCAGACCGGGAAATACCTCAGCCTGGATGGGTCCATAGTCGATGCGCTCGCCATCGATGGTTAGGATGCCATTGGTGCCGCTCGGCTCAATACGAAACGCACGCACCGGCATCACCTGAATGTAGGGATCCTGTTCCACCGGCAAATGTGAGCCGCTCTGCATGCTTAGAAGAAAATTGAGCAGTTGCGACCGCCCGACACCAGACCGTATGATGACCAGATAGATGAGGCCATCGTTCAGCCGGGAGTCCGGGGCAAAGAAGCAATCCGATGCCAAATGTGTGGTATATGCCGCATGCACCATCACAAACTCCCCTTCCTCCGAAAGCCAGCCCTGATCAGCGGGCAGCGGTAGCTGTAGGCCCGGCATTGTGCCCGTTGGCACCAGCTGATTAAACTCGGTATTGGCCGACTCGATCCGCTGCGCCACGCTCAACCGACTCCGACTGGAGCGTGTGCTGTGACCACCCACCGAGAAATAGGCAGTGCGACGCGATACCGCCGAATGCCAGCTGTCTACATTCTGACTATAGCTGGTATGATCCGTGGACTGTGCATCGGCATACCGATCAAATTCGGAATGGTGATAGTCGCGCAGCTGCACATCGATGTCGTCGTCGTCGGGAAGGTCTCTAAATTCGCTCTTCGCATGCGCCGTGGATCGACGTGGTGCAAATCTTTGATTGCTTTGTTCCACAGTCGGTGAGGGTCGGTCTGTTTGTGGAGCTCTTGCCACGGTTATTGCTGCTGTTGTGTCTGCATTATTTATTGTGGAACTCTTGGCTGGCAAATAGTACAGTTTGCCCGGATAGCAGCGTAGCGTGATGAGTCGTCGGATAGCCCACAGTGTGAAACGTTGGGCGCCAATCGAACGCAATCTCTCGCTCTCAATATCAATGTCGGCGATAAGACCCCAGCCGATGGATAGGAATGAGTACATCACAAAGTGCTTATCCCGATGGTTCAGCTCGACGCGCACCACATCCATTGGTGTGGCACGCCCGGCGACACAGATCAGTGTTGCATGGAGAATGGGCTTCGGTTCGTATGGTTCGTTGCAGTGATGGGCAATGCTTTTGGCCAGGCCATTCCCCGAGCCGCACGGTATGATGCCCAGGGATAGTTCGCGACATGCACGACGCCAGTCCATGCGTTCCATTAGGCCATTGAGCACCTCATAGAATAGACCATCGCCGGAGGCGACCACAATGCCACCATATCGTTCCAATAGATCCTTTCGTGTGCGCACAAACTCCTGGGCATACTGTGGATGCGTTGTGATGTGTAGATCATATTGTGTCTCCGCTTCGCGCAACAGTGGGGCCACCTGCTTTTGGAACAGTTCGCGTCCCTTGCCCGATCCCGACTTTGGATTCAGCAATATAAGCAGCTTTTTTCCAACAGGACCTCGACCCACTTCTATCCTATTTGGCACCGTCACTGATCGCTGTTTATGCTCGCGTATTGTACGATGCCAGAGTTGGGCGGTGTTTAGATTTTCAGCATAGTCATCGCTGGTGCGGAAGCGTAAGATGCGCAATGTTTGGACACGTCGCAACGGTTTCTCCTTTTTCAGATACGCATAGATGTACAAATAGGCGCTGTTATCTGCTTGACCTTTGGCCTGCTCCGGCTCCAGTTGGTCGTTCTGCGACTCGTTCTCTGGCGGCTCATGATTGGCACTCTTACAAGAATTGAGGCCACCGCGGGCACGCTTCTTCACACGCTGGCCGTAGCTGGAGCCAACGATGTCCTCGATGCGTATCAGCTGTTCATTGATGTGATTGCTATTTGTCGTCTCGCGCCGCAAATAGATGCCATCCGCGCACAGTTTGACCACAATTTTGATATCCTGCTTGCGTCTTCGATTCTCCACAAAGAATATGCCAATTAACTGCGATTGTTCCGATTGTGTTGCTATCGTAGCTGATTCTATTTTTAGGTGCTGCAGTTGCCGTTGTTGTTGCACCTCTGATTCCGTCTCCGCATCCACATTTGCATCCACATTCGCATCCGTCTCCGACTGTTGACGTTTGGTCTGATGTTCGGTGTTGGCTGTCATGGCGCTCGTTTTTACTCCGTTGGCCCGCCACCTCCAACACACTTTTTGTGCTAATTGGCAGCTTTCACCTGTTGAATGACACATTCAGGAAAATACCATACACGAAATCAACAAATATTCTGTAAATAACTTCGGTCTGCCGAACTTGAAATACCTTTGCTAGCAAACACATACAGAGCAACATGAGTGCGATAACAGTTTCAGTTAACTGTTATTCAGTTATCGTCCAGTTATTCGCTTGGTCATAATAAAAAAATGTTTTTGTAAAGGAGAGCGTGCTTTTTACACTCAAGAGCCTCAATTTTCGTTGTTATATATATATATGTATATAAAAGTATATTATGTAAGCATATAAATAGATTCGATTAGGAAAAAGAGTTAAAAGCAGCAAGTCAAGTTATAAATGAGTACAGCCCTAACAAACTATAATATTATTTATTTATTAATTTTATGTAGTAAGTAATTCGCTTGAATAATAGGAAAACTGCAAACCGCTGTATCACAGGTGCTATTGTGTCTATTTATATCCTGATTAACGTTGCAGAATTTCCCCGCTTCTTCAAAAATTGTAAATATAACCTCCCTCCCCCCCCCCCCCCCCACACGCCAATCTACTCAAAACAGCCTTGGCTTTGCTTTGCTTTGTTTCGCTTTGTTCATACTGCATATATTTGATTATTACCTCTTTTTGTTGTCTTCTTTTTGTGTGCGATTCGCGTGTTTTTTCGTTTTTTTTTCTAATTTGTTTTTTGTTTTTGGAAGTCGCTGTTCGCTCCTGTGCGGTCGACTCCACGTAGCTTCACGTACTAAAGTAAACTAAGTTTATTTCGAATTTGGAACGAATGAACACGGAGATTGGCGCTTTGTGGGTTGATTTCACTTGTCTCTCACAAGCACACTCACACACACGCACTCACGTAAACATGCACACGCTGCTGTTGTTGGTGTTTGGAAATCTAATCAACACGTATCATATCATATTGTATCGTATATGTAGTATCGATGTTATGTGCATTATGTCTGGCTCTTAACTGTATTGTCGTACGCGCATTTAATTTTATACACATGTATTTAGTAAATATTTATGCATTACTGCTCTCCCTCTCTTTTTCTCTCTTTCACTCTCTCTCGCGCTCTCAATCTCTGGCGGGCTATATGCACACAAATCTTTTACGCTCTGAGTTCGACGGCATTGAACCGCATTTGCTAACTGACTTCGACTTTGAATTTTGTGCAAATGCAATATATTTCAGCGGCAGGCCTCCTCTCAACCCGCTCATTTTACCTTCATTCTACCGCCCACCGTACCGATCGCCCACACACAACAATTTATAAATGAGCGAGCCGACAGAGTCATCATCCATATTATAACCAGCTTGTGTTTATTGTTCGGTATTATGTATGTTTCCACTTGGTTTCACACACAATAATCTTTTTTTTTACTGGGAGGGATCTCTGTATTGTTGTAGACATGACAAGTTTCGTGTATGGTTTCGAAACTGTTTTATGGGAGTTCGAGTGTTTTGTTGATATTTGCTTAACGGGAAAATTCCCTTAAACCATCACACATACGTAATACGATAAATCAAAATTGAGAATTTAGTTTCTTCAGCATATGTATAAGAAAAATTTTAAAATTTGTTTTGCTATTTATTTGTTCCCAACTAGAAAAATATGAACGATAAACTTAGTTTCTCTGTCTCTCGCTCTCTCTATGTAACAGCAGCTAACAAATATGGAAGTTGTGTACTTTAGTCCTCTGCCTTGTTTTGATACCCTTGAAATGTATACGAGAGGCAGTGTGGGCGACATTTATGCTTGTATACCTATACTATGTTCTTACCCAACGTATATCTAGGTTTTTTTTTTTTTTAATGATTACCATTGTTTTTTTTGTATTTAAGTGTATATAAATCGATATATCCATTTAATTATTGTGTTCTTCATTGTGTACACAGTAATTTTGATAGGAAAGTATTTATTATTGTATTTTATTTTTGTCAGAAATAAAGATAAAAATAACAATAGTTAAGTTCGTATGCTTAAAATTTCCATTTTGGCGTCGCGCATGACTCAACGGCGTCCTTCACTGATGAGTCGCATGCCGAGGGATTTACATATCTAGAAACGTTATTTAGCCATGGTTACCGACGTAAAGGCTGTATTGTTTTCCATTTCGATTGTACAGGTTTGCTCTACGCAGAGTTCTTGTATGTGAAAGCTACAGAAATGAAATTGGGCAATATATTTATGTTGGTATACTCGTGTATACCCTTTTCAGACAAAATATATCAAATTATTCGCTGGCTACAAGGGCCAAAGAGTGTTTCCCGAAGTTTAAAAAGCTAGTCATACAAATGTTTAAGGTAATTTACTGATAACTGTTATTTTCTGATTGTTAAAAAGTATTTTCTATTTATTTTGATGTCTATTCAAATTATAAATGGTATGATACACAGAAATCGCACTAATTAGTTATATCATATCAGATAGAGTGATTTATATAGCTACGTCCTATAACCTATACCTCATCTTTCCATGACAGCTTTATAATATGGTTGTTTGATCCCCCGTTATAACTGACCAAAACTGAAAGGCGGATATAAGCCCAGAGTCAACTGAGGGAGTTCTGCGGATAAAGGACTAAACATTTTTTTCTGTTTTTTTTTTTTATTTTTTTTTTAATGTAGCACTTTAATTTAATATTGATCAACCTATTAAAAGGTTATAAAATATTGTTTTGAAGATTGTAAACATAATAACAGGGAATTTAAATTAAATAACATAAACATACAATTTGCTTTAACATAATACAATATTACGTAACATCAAATATAACATTAAATATAACATTTGTTGCACATTAACGATACTATTAACGCCCAACTGTCCAGAGGTCGCTGGCGTGAAGTCGCTTTAAGCGTCTACGGGTTGCATTCGACCCTAGTGACCAAGCCAATGGGTTAACATGGTTATGTAACCGGTCATTGTAACGAATTGTTCTGCAGAACTTGAATGTGGTTAACCCAAGATTTTGCCGCTGTGCCCCAAAATGGAATCCCATACGTCCATGTGGGCAAGATGATGCTCCTGTACACCAGCAGCTTGTTGCTCAGGCTGAGTTTGCTGGATGACTTCAGCAACCAGTTGAGTTTCGCCCTTTTGGATCTGCCCGCTGCTGCCGTGATCTGTATGTGTTTGCGCCAGGTAAGTTTCTTGTCCAGATACATACCCAGGTAGCGAAAATGGTTCTCCTGAGGTGTGACCGTGCTGTTGAGTCGGACGGGTGGACAGTTACCACTCCTGATCGCAAACGTACAGTGCTGAGACTTGTTCTTCCGGTTGGCCCAAGTATTAAAACCATCCAAGAACCTTTGAGTAACCGCTGCTGATCTCCAAGCAGTGGAGGAGTTAGCAAGGAACACAGTGTAATCTGCGTATGTGGCAAGCAGCTAAAAATATTTGACGTGGATTTTGGTAGATGGACGCTCAGGCTGATGGCCTTATTGGCCAAATTCTGATGCTGAATTCATGAATTTACATAGCTTATATATTTCTGCCTTGCGAAATTATGATACTCTCGACAAGGCTTTACAAATCAATCATTGTCATTTATTGGCTAGAGATTCGATCGATATGTATATTATGAATGGTAGATTGAATGTGCTCATACCATTTACCATTTGTATGTTCGATGCGCTAATCTAGTGATAACAAGAGAGAACTGCATTGATACTATATGTAATATCGTCTGATAACACACAGAATATGGTGGGTGTAGTCAAGAAATTGTAGTCTCTGAAGGAGTTTATTAGTATACTTCGTTCCAAGTTTGCCATTTAGAGTTTCGGTAGACATATACGTGTGTGGACGTGGTCTCAAAATATATATGCCTATCTATCTTTAAAGAAGATTACCAGCAAGTTACCTTTCACGTTTGGTGACTTTATCCTTGAAATTGTGGGAGATACGCGGTTATACGGCTACCAGTAATATACCTACCAAATTTGACGGTTCTAACTGAAAACAAGTGGGAATGCTGTAATCGAGTGAGCTCGACTACGATATACCCTGAACCCATTTGTTAAATATATTCTAGTTTTATGGGCCAATTTCCCTTTAAAAAGTCTCGCACCCAAATGTGAGAAGGTCTTCAAGTGCACTCTTATGGCAGGCACAGGGACTGCAGAGTAAAACAAACTAAGGCAATGCATATTCTTATTCACAAGCCCGAACTGACAATATGTCTTTAATATTGTAGCATTAAACGCCATCGAAATGTATCGATATTCGTAAAACGGTGTCAGTTATCGACAAAATAAAGCAAACTTGATCTGTGTCTGGTATATGAGAACCTATATTCCAAATTTGAAGTCGTATAGTCTCTGAGATCCGCGTGTTCATACAGACGGACAGACAGATGGACAACGCTAAATCGACTCAGCTGTTCATGCTGATCAAGAATATATATACTTTATGGGGTCGGAGATACTTCCTTCTGCCTGTTACATACATTTGCCCAAAACCATTATACTCATTTTACCCATTTTTAATGGGTTCAGGATATAAAAACTGCTGAAGATATAGCCATTTCAAATTTTTAGGGGCGTCGGAGGTGGGCATGGCATTTGCCCATATTTGAAGGACATCTCTAACGACTTACCAACCAAAAGGGAGATAACCTAGCCTCCTAGTGGACGTAACACTCCAATTTTTACACTGACTCGGGCACAGAGCATTATAAGTTCCAAGTTCCTACGACAGGCAGACAGACATTGCACAATACCAATATACTGGCACTAAGCAGACAATACTTGTTTACTTAGTGAAACTAGGCAATGCGGCAGACAGAGAGTCGAGCTAAGTCGATAAACTGAAATGTGCAAATAAATATTTATTTGCATACACATGCTTATTTACATAACAGTTGTTGATAGTAGTAGTGAAAGTCAAACGGCGTAAAAGCCCAGACAGGTTTTTCATCATCCATTTTTTTTTTTTTTGGGGCGCACGACTTTTAAACAATACAAGTTAAACTTGAAGTTGGTTGCCAGCATATGCGCAAGCATTGTTTGAATTAAATTGTGTGAATGTGGCTTGCAAATTGCGTTCAGTTTCAAAATGGCTTTTTTTATTTGGGGTAATGTTTCAATTGAGTTCTGCTTGGCGTCTGTCAGTCTAGTGGTTCGATAAGTGGGCTTAAGTTGTCAATTTGGTTCAATGTTAAAATCATTTTATAATATCAATAACCTGTAAATATTAATACGCCATGCAATTCAACTGATTACAGAGCGAATATTTGTGCGAGCTGAGCCTAGATATGCGTTCACGGAGCTATCGTTGAGATCACCCTACAGGGACAGCAAGTGAAAGAAGACAACAAGAAGCAAGTGCAGCAACGAGATCGTGTTGAGTTGCTAACGAATAGCGATTAACGAGTAAGAAGCACCGAGTAACGAGCAGCGAGTAACAAGAACGAAAGCTAGGACGACGAGCGAAGGTGGAAACTGAATTTGGTTGGTTGTCGTGTCAGCATTGTCATATAGAGATGACACTGACCACAACAGCGACACCACCGAAGAGCAATAAGAAAATGAATGTGAAGGTTTTAACAGCTGAAGAGAATCTGCCCACCTCTGAAATGGATCTACTCGCCAAGTTGGAGGCCGCCAACAAGCTAATTGAAAGCGATGCCAAGAGCCTAAACTCGCTGCACTCAACGCATAGTCGCAAAAACTCGGACACGAGCCAAATAAGCCTTACTTCAAGTGAGTGTAACTAATTAATATTGTAGCAGAAACACCAAACAGAAATCTGATAATTCATTACTTTCGCTACATTGCAGGCGGCAATTCGGTTGCTGAAGAGGATATCTGGACGACATGGGCGTCCATATTGAATGATTGGGAGGGTGCACTCAAGCGCAAAAATCCCTGCGTACGGGAACTGGTGCGTCGCGGCATACCGCATCATTTTCGCGCGATTGTCTGGCAGCAGCTAAGTGGAGCTGCCGATGCGGATAAGAAACAGTATGCAGAGTATATAAAGGCGACGTCCGCTTGCGAGAAGGTGATTCGGCGTGATATAGCGCGCACCTATCCAGAGGTAGACTTCTTCAAGGAGAAGGACGGGCCCGGCCAGGAGGCGCTCTTCAATGTGATCAAGGCGTATTCGCTGCACGATCGCGAAGTGGGCTACTGCCAGGGTTCCGGTTTTATTGTTGGGCTGTTGCTCATGCAGATGCCTGAGGAGGAGGCGTTTGCGGTGCTTGTGCAGATCATGCAACAGCATCGCATGCGGCATATGTTTAAGCCATCGATGTCGGAGCTCGGTCTATGCATGTACCAATTGGAGAATCTGGTGCAAGAGCAAATACCTGACATGCACTTACATTTCCAGCAACAGGGCTTCCAGACGACCATGTATGCGTCCAGCTGGTTCTTAACGCTCTACACGACCACAATGAATGTGAACCTCAGCTGCCGCATCATGGACGTCTTTCTCAGCGAAGGCATGGAATTTATATTCAAGGTTGCAATGGCACTTCTTTTAACCGGCAAGGAGTCGCTCCTGTCCCTTGACATGGAGGCCATGCTCAAGTTTTTCCAAAAAGAGCTGCCTGGTCGCGTCGAGGCCGATCCGGAGGGCTTTTTCAACCTGGCCTACGCACAGAAACTCAATACGAAGCGCATGAAGAAAATGGAGAAAGAGTATCAAGACTTGAAGAAAAAGGAACAGGAGGAGATGGTTGAGCTCCGACGATTGCGGCGTGAGAACTGCTTGTTAAAACAGCGCAACGAATTGCTGGAGGCCGAAAGCGCTGGCCTAGCCGACCGTCTGGTTCGTGGTCAAGTCTCTCGCGCCGAGGAAGAGGAGACCAGGTGCTTAAAATACGTACAGATTGTATTACGTCAATAAGCTATTTTCCTTTTCATTCATTTTTTGTCAGCTATGCAATTCAAACGGAGCTAATGCAGCTGCGACGCTCCTATCTAGAGGTGTCACACCAACTGGAGAATGCCAACGAGGAGGTGCGCGGTCTCAGTTTGCGGCTTCAGGAAAATGTAAGTGTTGTCTAATGCCCAAATTCATTAATCGTCGCTATTCTCAATTGTCTTGTAACTAAAACTAAAAACTGAAAAAGAAGCCGTGCTAAACCAATAGTACGCTGTTTGTTAACAAGTTCTGTCTTTCTTTTTCCATTTTTTATTTCGTATGGTTATGGTGCTTAAAACAAAAACAAATATCCGAATAACTCAAAAACGTTAATCTTAAACGTTTGCACAATTAAATATACAAAAAAAAAAACAATAAAAAATAAATAAAACAAACAAAACTACAAACGTATAATTTGCTCGACGCCAAGCAGAACGTTTCAATCGATAGCGTAAGTATCGCAACTTTTTAACACACGAGACAAGTTGTTCTCGACATGTTTATGCAAATACACTCATATATGCATATATATAAATATATATCAAAATATATAAATATAAATAAATAATAATATACATAATATATACATGTATATATATAAATATTTAGGCCTCGAAGGTTTTTGGTGTGGTTGTTTTTTTTTTTTTTTTTTGTTGCATGCCAATATTGAAACCAACTAGAGTTACTTTGCATGTATCTTAGCTTTGAATTTGTATACTACTTCTTACATTGTTGTCTTTTAACTCAACTCACCCATTTTTCCCATAATGTATTTGTTCTCTTAATTAAACATTTCTACTGAAGTTTGAAAGCTATCGATAAGTATGCGAATATCAGTTAGGGGTATTATTCGAATGTTTTAAATTATCGATAGCTTTTTGGTTAGATTTTACCATTATCTATAGTCATATGCATGCGATCTTTATCAAGCACCAGTTGTAAGCGGTTTTCAAAGCTTGTGTTGTACTCATTTAGAATAACTCGCGTCAGTCGTCTATTGATGAGCTAAGCATGAAGGAGGAGGCACTGAAGCAACGCGACGAGATGGTCTCCTGTTTGCTGGAGGAGTTAGTCAAGGTGCGCCAGGGCTCGGCCGAAAGTGAGGATCAGATTCGAAATTTGAAGGCCAAAATCGACGAGCTCGAAGAAGATAAAAAGACGCTGCGCGAAACCACACCGGATAATTCCGTAGCTCATCTGCAGGACGAGCTGATTGCCAGCAAGTTACGCGAGGCGGAGGCATCACTCTCCCTCAAGGATCTCAAACAGCGCGTACAGGAGCTGAACATGCAGTGGCAGCGACAGTTGGCCGAAAATCAGCGTAACGATCACAGCGCCGCCTCTGTTGATTCCACGCCCAAGAAGCTGCTAACGAACTTTTTCGACAACTCCAAGTCGACAGAACATACACAAAAGCTCGAGGAGGAGCTAATGACGACGCGCATCCGTGAAATGGAAACGCTCACCGAGCTAAAAGAGCTGCGGCTCAAGGTGATGGAGCTGGAGACACAGGTGCAGGTCTCCACGAATCAGTTGAGGCGGCAGGACGAGGAACACAAGAAGCTCAAGGAGGAGCTCGAAATGGCCGTCACACGCGAAAAGGAGTTGGCCAACAAGGCGCGCGAACAGCAACACAGGTAAGTGATGAACAAAAAAAATAAAAAAAAACACTAAAATCTAATTTACTCGACTTTGGCACTTTTCAGATACTCGGATCTGGAATCTCGCATGAAGGATGAACTGATGAATGTCAAAATCAAGTTCACCGAACAGAGCCAAACGGTTGCCGAATTGAAGCAGGAAATTTCACGTTTGGAGACAAAGGAAAGTTAATTTTTTTATTCGCATATCCAGTGCATTAATTTTTTGAACTGATTTCTTGTAAATTCAGAACTCGGAAATGCTTGCCGAGGGTGAGCTGCGCGCTAATTTGGATGATTCCGATAAGGTGCGTGACCTGCAGGACAGGTTGGCTGACATGAAGGCGGAGGTATGTGTTGCCAACGGTTTACGTCGATATTTGTTTGGTTTTCCTTTTCGGTTTTGGGCTTTTAATACTGAGCGCACCCAATCCACCACATAATTACTATACTCACACAAACACACACCCACTAGTCAAGTACATACTTACACACACTAGTGTAAAACCATCTTGCACCCTCGAAGTGCATTCAAAATACCATTTAAAGGGTGCAGTTAGCCATACTTAAAAAAAAAAAATTACAGTTTATGCTAACTTCCTATCAGCCCGCCCATTCGCTTGGGCGTGGCCTACGCTTTCCAGTTTTACTTTTCCGCTGTTTGTATACGTATTTTCCATAATTTGAAATTAATTTTATTGAGTTTTTGGAATATTGAAACTGTTAAAGATAATAATGTCATTGTTTCTTATTGAATCTATTTCTCACTCCATACACAAAACTATGCGTCTCTAGTACCCCACGCCAATAACCAGCCCCGACACTGAACCGTGGAAATGGATAAGTTAAGCTAACTGAAAAAAAATGCGAAACAAGCCAACAAATTCATCGTCGACCTGTCAAATGCATCTTACTTTAAATTCCAGTTATATCCAAATTAAATTCAACACAAAATCATCAAATCAAATTGACAAAAAAAAAGAAGTTAATTTTTCTTGAGCTGACCCTTCCCAATTATTGTCAAAATTGCTGTATGTAGCCAAGTACTTAGTAGTTTTCTTAAAAGACATTGTTATCCATTTTGATTGCTTTTAAATTCAATTTGTGTTTAAAACATACTTTTGAGTGTCTATATGTCCCAATTTGAACCTTGCCCACTGCCTGCTGTCTCTGCCATATGTATATGGTTTGTCCACAAGAGTATGCTTCCAATTTTTTTTCTATGTTATCAACATATTTTCATACATTATATATCCCTTTGTCTTATGTATTTCGCCAAAATTATTTCATATGGTTACCTACAAAAACAGTAAACAGTTATAAGTTTTAAGTAAAATTCACATCACCTCTGCATAAAATAATAGAAGTAATCTGTACTTTTTTTATATTTTTTTTACAAGTGTTTGCTCGTACATTTTAGTTAAGTTTTCTATATATTTAACATCCGGAATGGTTGAATATTTGGTATATGATCTTTAATCATTACTTATTACATATACAGTGGCCCACATCTTATTTTGCTCAGTGTCAAAGAAAATAGGCTACTTTTTTACATAATCCTACCTAGCAGGTGGGGAAACCCCAATGTATTGGGGTCATATATTAATTTAGGTGGTTAATATATTTACCTACCATCGATCTTTGGAATTTTTGAAAAATAATAAATAATTAGCTTATGGAAGACAATTCTTTTATTTCTTTGACGCTGAGCAAAATAAGGTGTGGGCCACTGTACATACAAAATTAATCGACTTTAATGAATTGCATTTCATATCTCTCGCTTTCTTTTATGTTTTTCATAACCAGATATGCCTGTAAGTATCATCTGCCTGCACTCCTGTATATACCTACCAACATACGAGTACATGTTCGCATCTATAAAATGTAGCTGGTTTGGTTTGGTTTGGTTTGGTTCTGTTGCAGTGTTAGATATAAATTCAACTGTAGTGTGTTCGTTATAAACTAAGCATAGTTGTATATGTTCAAACACACATACACACACATGCACAACTAAACACTAAAATACACCCAAATAACTTAAACGTAATGCACGCATACATAAGCAATTACAAAGTACAAAGAACTGAGAACAATGAGCAAACGTCATAAATGCATCACTAATCGGCCAACATAATTTCCTGATGTAGTTGACGGCGCTGAAAAGTCGCGGAAAATTTACGGCCAACAAGCTGCGCAGCACCTCCATACAGTCCATCGAGTCGACAGAGATCGATTTAAGTGATCTCAACATGGTGCGTCGCGGGAGCATGGATTTATCCACATAATATTCAGAGCAGACAACGGCACACATTTACATACATATACAAATAATATTGTTGAAGCAATCCCCATACTGTTAAATGGATTAAATGGTTAATGTTTATGTATATTAAATGCATATACCTGACTAACTGTTTGTGTTGCAGTCACAAATAAGATTTGATAATGTTGAAGTTCAATTAAAACATACATTACCGATAAAATAATATTATTTATGTTTATATGTTTTGAACAAGTTTTTTTGCACTTTATTGTATCTATTTATATATTGCTGTTATGTTTGATAAAAACGAATACCACTTTTTTTTATTTATTGATATGTATAGTTTTTGTCACAACTGCTAAATAATACATATGAATATTACTATATATGTGTAGTGTATGAAAACATAAATATAATGAAAATAATGTTTTTTATCCACCCAACATTTTTAACGTAAGTTTTAAATTGAGAAGCTAAAAACATAAAATATCAGACACGAAAAGCTATCTTAGGTACGCGGAAGAATACATACCTTTGCAGACCCAGAGTACACTGTAACACCCATCTAATTGATTCTACGATGTATAAAAATGTTGGATGTCAATTTATTATCAAAATGCTAGGAGCATATTCACATTCGTTATTAGTGAGTTTAATCTGCATATTTTAATAAACTGAACAAGTTACTTATGCATACGGTCATCATTCGACAAATTGTTGTCATGGGAGCTATTTGATATAGTGGTCCGAGCCGGCCGATGAACAGATATTTCCAAGTTTCATCGGGATAATTGTAATCATTAGCGATTAGCTCACATAGAAACACACAGACAGACGGACCTGACTATATTGAGGGTGATCAATAATATATATACTTTATGGTATCGTAGATGTCTCCATCAACGCCTTACAAACTTCTCTGCAAGGGTATAAGCAAAAATAAGAAAAATATAAGTGGGTTTTAACGTAACTATTTTTAGAATGCTTATTTATTATTTATTTTTATTTGTATTTTATATTGCTTACCTCTTCGAATCTATGTACGTGTAGAATGATATTGCTGATATTTTGTAAACATTGCCACACACACACACACTTGTCTGAAACGAATTTGTAACTCCTTATCGTATAGTTAAGTAAGTTTGGCATAATTATGAATATTGTATGTATATACGTTCATACCTGCTCACAAATATTACGAAAATATTTAACGTATTCTATAGAACCATACACACCCAAACAACACGAATATAAACTTTTACAATAAGTATAATACGAAAACGAAGTACGAAAATCATGCGATAAAAGTTTCATATATAATGTTCAAACATGTAACAAGCGTTGCCAAAATGTAATGACTAACAAAAAAACTCTATAAATTATTTATAAAATAGTACGAACCAGAACCTCGAGATAAGCAATGAATTGCAAGGCTCCCTTAACTTACGATATTCCAAATACGATATTCGGTCAATACAATGAAACGAAGTAGTTGATCCACACATTCATATATATTATATGCATACACAGCATATATATAATTATAATTACATAATTTTATACTGATACATGTGTACATCAATTATTTACTTACAATTGTCTCTACAGATTTTGGCGGCTTGTAAAACTAACAAAAAAAAAACAATACTTAAACAAAATATGTATAAAGCAAACAACATGTAATTAAGGTTGAGCTGTTTTCCAAGTGCAATAATGAATCGAATTACATTCTTTTATTAGTTCTTAAGCATTGTTTTATTTTTATTATAATTATTTTATTTTGTTATTTTATACGTGTTTAATTTCATTTTGTTAATCCCTGTGTAGTGAAGTCATATTGTATTTAATTTACCAAATGTATTTCTATTTAGCAAACGAGCTTCCATAATCCAATATCATTTGATTTGCACTACATAACAAGACCATATACATGCATAAGTACAAGTACATCATGCTAGTATACACATGTGCATATACATGTGTATATAGCTCTATGTGAATACTATGTCACAATTGTTATTAGAGCAGTTTAGAATGCAACCATATATATTTATTAACATGTTGCACCTTGTTTCTTTGTATCTTGCAATATCTATTAATGGTAAAAATATAACTCTGGAGATGCACATAGTCTTCACCAATTGAATACAACGAGAAATGGTTAAAATAGATCTCACAGTACATTTTTTATTTTACCAATACAAAATGATTTAGCGTAAAAGTGTATATTTAAATTTTTTCTTTAATCGAAAGCACTAAGCAGGCAACACATAGAGGCTTCAAGTCGACAAAAAGTGGATTACAAAAAAATCTGTGGCCGGGAGACGCACAGCTACTTCGGGTCTGGAAAGCAGCGGCACGAGGCCATCGCGTCCCAAACTTTTGCAGGCTAGCAAGTCGAGCAGCGAACACAAGTCAATGCTTCACTTGGCTTCTTTGCGACATATTCTTCAATGGAATAGTATCCCAGCCATTTATGAGTATGCATCCAAAAAATTGTGCGAAAATAGCAGCAATATTGCAAGTGGCTCGCATACTCTATCCTTGTCTGTTCGTGTGCGACTTGGCAAGAAATTTTAAATTTTTTTTTGTTTTTGGGCCTGATGTTTAAACTTACATACAGTGGGGTGGTATAACAGTTGAACAGTTTTGTAACCACAAACAGAATTCAAGCAAGTTAAAAATATTAAGATCTTAGATGAGTACAAAATGACTTTTGTTTTTTTAACTTAATTAACTATAAAAATGCAAATATAATGTAAATAAATAAAAAGAAAAAACAACATAAAACGAAGAAACACAAAATTGTAAGTTTACATATCAGGGCCAAAAACTAAAAAATCGAAAATCGAATGCCAGGTCGCACACGAACAGACATGGATAGAGTATGCGCTTGCAATATTGCTGCTATTCTGCACACTTAGAATAATTATTTACCTGTTCGGATGCATACTCATAAATGGCTGGGATACTATTCAATTGAAGAATATGTCGCAAAGAAGCCAGGTGAAGCATTGACTTGTGTTCGCTGCTCGACTTGCTAGCCTGCAAAATTTTGGGACGCGATGGCCTCGTGCCGCTGCCTTCCAGACCCGAAGTAGCTGTGGGTCTACCGGCCACAGATGTTTTGTAATCCACTTTTTGTCGACTTGACGCCTCTATGTGTTGTCTGCTTAGTGTTCAAAGTGTCCCAACAGGAGATGCATGTTAGAAAATCTGTAACATATTCGCATTTTAAAATAGCTCGGAGTTCTCTTTAATGCGCACATTCCCAATTCCATTAATATTCAATACATAAATATTCCACTCTTATTCTTTATTTTACACATTTCTGAAATTGTAGATTAAAATACAAGTGTAACGTGGTAGTAAATATATTATTGAGTATGTGTGTTAGAAATCTCGACAGAAACTTAACATATTAGTTAAATGTGTATTAGGTAATGCATACAATATTATAATTTTACATTCATACATGGCATTTTCTGAGTGCCCGTTCAGTTAATGTGTGCACTATTTGGTTTTTTTTTTTACCTTTGTTCGGCATTTGTTGTCACTCAAAATGTATTGACTCCAAGAATTTGAATTAAGAGTAATTAAAGTTAAGCTCTCTCACACACAGCGACAACAGTAAATAAATAATGGGGAAAACATATCTGTAAAACATTTCTTACCATATGTGTGTATGTATGAATTTATTTGATAAGTGGACGAAGTGCTGTCAAGAATATGAGATTTGAAAAATGCTGCTAACTTTCATAGATAGAGAGAAGAAAGCTATTCGAACTATTGGTGTACACATTTACCAGTTCACTGCACTTCTCACCTAACTAATTGAGTTTTGGGAAATTATATTGCATACATTAGCAAAATTATTTATCAAATTGCAATGCAAATCGCATCTGAGTAAGGTTTGTTCAACAGTTGGAAGGGCCAGACACATTTGTCTTAAAATGCTAAGTTACCATCACAGTAAATAAATGTATACATACATACATACATATAAATATTGAATATGTACATTTGAAAATGCATATATAATTAATATAATTGACTCAATCAACTTCAATGTAAACAATGAACTGAAAAATATTTAAATTGGCATGAGTTTTAATTATTTCGTATTTTTTAAGTGTATTAATTGTATATTTTGTTTGTCATTGAAACACATGTTTACACATATACACACACACACACACACACACACACACTCACACACACACATATACAAACAATCACTAAACACAATAAATTGAGAATAATGCCTCTATAAAAAGTAAAATTTTAAATACCGAAAGTGTTTGCTTATGTAAGCAAATTAACTTAAAATTTACGTTTGTAGAAAATACTATGAAAAATTGTGTTGTAATAGTTCCAAAACTTTTAAAACCAAATAAAGTTGAACACATTTAGCAGTCGTATACATATGCCATTATGGTATGCTATATAAATAATCAAAGATTTTGTGGACCGTTGTTAAAACAACAAAATCAATCACTTCGTAATACACAATTTACAAGGCTGAGGCCAGCAAATAAAAACTTAAAATTAAAAATATATGTAAATCAAACAACAGAAGATTCGTGCACATTTTAGTATCAATCACAAGAATATACGTACGAGCAAATAAAATGGTAGACAAATGAAAAAGTCAAATTCAACAGCTTTCTTATTATCTGATTGTGGCCTTCGATTAAAGTGATTTCCCATATTCGTCGATTTATCGTTGGGGGTGTATAGAAAGTTGAGTGCCTTTCATAAATGGATGTATCCTTAAATTGTTATTAGACGTTGGCTCTGCTCAATAAAACACTAGTTTTTTAATTTTTTCGTGCATTTACTTCACTAGGGAGTATATGTATATATTTGTGTAGTTATATATAGGTATTAGTTTAGTTAAATAATATCGATATAGCTATGCATGCATGTCTTCATAGCAGAATAACTTTGCTTTCGGTTTCTGTTCATCTTAGTGCTTTTGGTGAATGTGGTGGTTATACTTGGTAATGCTGTGAGCTATTTGGGCAAAAACCGTTCATTCGACGTACAGATTTAAATCTAGTTTTTAACGTTTTCCATTAATATCTATAGCCTAACAACAAAGTTCAACAAAAAAAAAAATAACATTTAAAAAAACACGCGTTATAATCTGCTTAAATCGACACAAAAAAAAGATTGAATATACTTATTCTAGTATGTTTTGATTGTGTATGACTGCGCCGATTGCTAACTCCGCTTAGGAAGCGGGTCCGGGTCTGGTAAACAATATCAGGCTGCTGGGCAACTGCAGATGCAAGACGATTTCTACTCGTCCAAGCAAATGGTGCGCAGAATGGCCTCCACCACGGAGTAGGGATCGCAATTTGAGCTGGGGCGTCGATCCTCGAAGTAACCCTTGCCATCATCGTTGACGCCTCGGGGTATGCGTATGCTGCAACCACGATTGGCCACACCGGCACTGAAGTCATTGATCGAGCTGGTCTCGTGCTTGCCAGTCAGGCGGCGTGCATTGTCCTGTCCCTGTTTGGGATCGTAGGCACGAATGTGGCGCTCGTGGCATTTTGATAGCTTAGCCACAGCCTTCTCGATCTCTCGTATGCCGCCATCCTCGCGCATCACTTTTGTGGACACATTGGTGTGTGCGCCAGCGCCGTTCCAGTCACCCGGCATTGGCTTGGGATCCAGTGTGGCCACAATCTGTAGAAATAGATAAGCAAGCTATAAGCTAGAGCCAAGCGTTAATAATAATAGACTTACACCAAACTCCTCTGAGATGCGATGCAAGAGGAAGCGTGACATCCAGAGGTCATCGCCAATCGAGATGCCCAGGCAGGGACCCACCTGGAACTCCCATTGAGCAGGCATCACCTCCGCATTGGTGCCGGACACCTTGACGCCAGCATAAAGGCAGGCACGATAGTGGGCGTCGACAATGTCGCGAGCATAGACCTGGGTATTGGGTTAGAAGTTAGTTTATCTCGTAAATGGGACATCTCTTTTCGTTAATTCGTTTTGGCACTCACTTTATTGGCACCCACGCCGCAGTAGTAGGGACCCTGTGGACCGGGGAAACCGTTCTTGGGCCATCCAAGCGGATGGCCATCGAAGTCAAGGAATGTGTATTCCTGCTCAATTCCAAACCAGGGCTCCTCATCCGCGCACTTATTGGCCACCTCGAGGCACGACTTGCGCTTGTTGGTAGCGGTGGGTGTTCCATCGAATTTGTAGGTGTCGCACATAACCAAAATGTTGTTGCCTCGTCGGAATGGATCCTTGTAGATGGCCACCGGATAGAGATAGGTGTCTGAGTTGCTGCCCTCAGCCTGATAGCAAGAGCTGCCATCATAGTTCCAAACGGGCAATTCTGCAAAGTTGCAAAATAAATTGGGAGCATGTGAACTGTGGTCATTAATTGCCTTGGCCTCGGATGTCAGTTAGCCGCTAATTTGTACCACAATTGTGATATGCAATACTCAAAATAATTAGTGGCAATTGGTTTTCATTTCCATCAGCTGAAATAAATGCCACTTTTTGCATCAAAAACAAACAAAAATAATGATGCTACTGTCACTTTTCACAATAATGTATACATATTGTTGTAAGTATATCATATAATGCAATATAATAGAATAGAGCTGAGTACTAAATGGCATATGCAAATCACTAAAAATAGTTACTGCGCAGTTATGCGATAAGTTTCATAACCACAAAAACATCAATAACAACAGAATCCAACTAGACCCAATCCATCTCGTCATCGTTGAACCTGCCTAACAGCTTCTACTAGAAAACGTGCGATGCATTTTGATCGACACACAATATCACATAAGCTTAAAATGTTTGGCGATGGTGCATGTCAGTACAGTTGCCACTTGGGCCTCCGTCGTGACAAAAAGGTAAGCACGATAAGCGCTAAACTCCACACGGTGCAACACAACGGTTTCGTTCTAAGAAATTTGCTTACGTGCGTGTTTGTTTAAATCGTATCGGCTCATTAACTCAATTAACAACGATGCCAATTTAAAGTTTTGGACGCACTTAAACGTACAACTCTGTGGCTTTTTGTATTTGATTAGCAATTAATAAGTAAAATTCAAACATTGACCTTAAGCGCAACCTTAAAGAAAGGTCACTAGAACCCCTGCTTATTTTAAAGGTTACGTACATTTAATTTTATAAATGTTTGATATTGCTGCGCTCATGTCTAGTTTTTTTGCAAAGCTCAATTCTAAGTCTAAGTTTGTCAATTTCTTACATCACAAAGGCATTGAGAGAGAGGAAGAGTGAGTTTGCGAAAGGTGTAGCTGCTCAGTTAGCAGTAGCATTGTTGCCTTTGACAGAGGTTATTCTTATGTGAACCTACTGTACCGTGTCGCAGCGTTAAATGTTACCTTGAGCGTCCGTTTTCATTTACAGTCTCGTGCCTAAAACTGACATTTGACTGCTCATTCCCGTATCTAACAGCGTACAGTCACGGATCTAGTGCATGCCAAGGGTCTAGGTAAATCATTAATTTGCCTTGTACATATATCAAGTGCTTTTTAAAGATGACCAGTAATTGGGCCAACTTATCGATTGTATTTGCTATATGCAGCTCATCCCAATTTACTTGTATATTCAATGTGGCTGATGCGATTGCATCAACCCTTAACTGTCATAAGCAAATGCAAAATTAACGAGAGTCATTTGTCTACAATTGCAGCATTTGTCCACAGTTGCAGCTCAATTCAATTTGCTCACTGCGATTATTTGCTAATTTCTTCGATATAGCCGGATTGGCAAATCGCCGCCAAATCACTTGGCAAAAGTTTTTCAAGTTCAGTATACACACTACGCCTACAGCTAGAAAAACAGACCGCTTGGTTTTTTCCCAGGCACGCGTCGTTGGCGTGTCAGCAACATTGGCAATATTACGTATACGCCACAGCAGGTGAATGTCGCTGTTACGTTGTGCTTGTGTTGTGTGTGAAAACGTGCTGACATTTTTCATACCTATGTGTCTGCATCTTAAAAGTATGTATATATATCTATGTAGGCGTATGCCCAGTTATTGGCTGAGATTCCTAATTAGTCATTGTGCTAATGTGCACACTTCTGTCTTGCTATATGCAACAAGCAAAATCTAATATACTTTCTGTGCAAATGCATAAGCGTAATCTTTAGATATAAAATAAAATCTATATATAACAAAAGCATAAAGTAGGAAATGAGTATTAATAGATAAATACATGCACACAAAAGCTTTGCAGTTATATAAAGTGTTTCCACAACTGAATAACAATTTTGTTTTTGTTCTTGTTCTATTGAATTGTTGTTGCATTTCCGAGTTGAAATGACTTAATTGATTTTGTGCGCTACTATTTAATGCACATTATTTTTAGTTATTTTAATTTATAATGTAATTATATACTATTATCTATTGTGTTTAACTATATGTGTAAATAGTGTAGTCTAATTATATACTCTGCTAAATGGCATAGTATATTCGCATTAGCATAATAAGCTTAATGCATTAAAAAAGTCAAAAATCTTTTTGTTATTTACTCTTTTTTCTGCTTTTTTTTTTGTTGTTTATTTTTGTGCCATTCTTCAGCACTTTTGTGGCTTCTAATTGCGTTAATATACTAGTTAGGTGTGTTCATTTGTGACAGCTAAGCAAAATCATTAAAACGTTATCAACAAATATCAGCGGTAAATTCCTTTTAAGTTGTACGGCATATATATATTATATTTACTTAAAATTCAACGCCTATCAATATTACAGCAATAATAAACGATTGTTCATTAACTTTCGTTCGTGCCAATATTGATAGAACGAAAGATTGCACAAGCGAAGGATATTTTGTATATTTAGGTTCAACTGAATAGCTTAATATTTTTATAAGTATCACTTAATTCAGCAAACTGTCTGTTAGGGGCTCTCAGATATAAATCAGAAGGACAGCTTAGACTACTTAGCTACTAGGTGGAATTGCTAGGCATAGGCTATTAGATCTGGAGTAGTACTTACCCCTTGGGCTCGATGGTATAAAGTCAAGGGTGCGATCCTTGCAGCGTAGATCCTCACCAGTGCCGTCGATCCAAATATAGGTAGCCTGCACAATGTTATCCTCTACGGGCAGAGTGAGATAACGATCCAAAATGGTTTTATTGATGCGCGCATTGGGCGAGTCTTCCAAAATTCTAGCAGACATACTGAGGGATTAATGTGATGGATTTTGGGTATTGTTTTGTGTGTGAGTGTGTCGGGAAATGTGTAAAAATTAAATTAAAATTAGTCAATTAGCTGTTACACTTTATTTGAACGCACTCGTTGAGTTTTCTGCGCACCTGTTTTATAGTTGTTGATTTTAGGAATGCGAGTTTATTAGTAAGGAACTTTTTTTTTGGTTTAAATGTTTTATGTTGTTCGCAGAGTGGGTAGCGCGCGTAACTGTTACTGGAACACGACTAAGCTAGAATGCGTTATTCCGACTCAATTTATAATGTCAGATTAAAACCCTAGCGACAGCAGCAACAAATTGTTATTACTGCTACTACTTACAACCAACTGAGCGGACAGCCAGCGGACGCAGCAGCAGAAGCAAAAACAGCATTCAATCAAAATAAGTGAGAACGTTGTACTGGGACGTTACCGACTGCATAATACTCTGTCGATGATCACCGGAAAATATGTGAAATAAGCCAGGGGCGGTGGTGTGCGGGGCATCGTTCAATATTTGTAAGTGGTTGCAAGCAATTGATCTTTATTCGTCATCGGTAATTGTGAATTTAGCCCAGTTGCAAATTTGTAGGACATTTTCAAGAAACTTAAAAGGAGGTTATCCGCCTTACAAATGAGGTAAGCCTCACTCTAAATTTGTACAAGCTATATGTTAATATAATATTTTGAAATGATCTTTAAGAGTTATTATCGGAGAACTACCTTCCAAATTGGGTCTCCTGCTTTAAAATAGTGTCTCCTTACTTTTCGGTAATTTATCGATTTGCCAACAAAAAACAATATATATAAATAACAATATATAAAAAACCAATATACGCTTCGTCGGTATCTGAGTATAGACACAAAAACAAAATCAATTGCTGCTGATGACGACGACGAAGCACCACCAACGGCGACTGCGACGGAGGCAGCGACAGAGGTCGCAATGCGCCCACACCCCTCAATTCCGGCGGCTTCACAGCGACGTAGGCGGCAGCGTCCGCGTCAGCGATGGCTTCTTCCCCTTGTAGATGCTGCATGATCGGAATACAGCGAAAGTCCCGGTTCCGGGTAAAGGTGCATATGATCATGATACAACTCTATACGATATGATAGGAAAGTATTTGGACCAAACATCTTGTCATTTCCTCACCTAATTAATGTATTCTGTGTGAACCGGCACTCAGAATTCAGATGATCTACAATTTATCATTAAGATTTGCAATCACATTTGAATGTTATGTGTACTCCTTAACTGAATACAGTATGCATTTGAATGACAATGCATAAAAAAAAAACAACACTGCAATGGCAAATAATGACTGAAATACACGATTTCGAATTGAAAACTATCGGTTACTAAATTGAACTGCACGATAACTTCGTTTATCAAAACGGGCACATCACTAATACTGATGTCGACATAGATTACAGCAAAAGGTCAACATTTTGCGTCATTGCTATCGTTTGATGTCGGATATGTCTAACTGTATATGCTAGAAATATATGCATACATTCATGTGCATGCTTTTGCTTGTCATGTTTAGTTAAATTTGCACGACTATGTATTTATGTATATGTATGTGTGTATTTATATCCAGGTTAGTATATAACTAAAGATGCGCTAAATTCTTACATAAACTATAACTGTTAACATTGATGATTTTAAATGCATGATAATATGAATAATCCTGTTAACATGCTAGTTTGTGTGCTTTTTTGTTAAGATGCTGTATGTTGGTTTTGTATGCGCATATTTGTGTTCATGATTTGTTTTTGATAACTAAACAGCAAATTTAGCTATCGATTTGAAATATAAAATGTTTGTTCAACTTACGATGAATGCATTCTGCAATATATTTATAGTACTTTTATTCGTGTTTCTTATCTTACAGTGTTATTTGGCTAAAAGCTGCGTAATTAAAAGAGGTTTTGGTAACATGCGCGTAGGAAATAAAGTTCACAGATGTTTTTTTTTAGAATTGTAATATATTACGAAAATCCATGTCTATAAACATACATTTACAAATATATGATTTAAGTACACGTATTTGAGTTCGCTTGATTTTATTGAAGCCGCGTTTCATCAGCGCAAGAGATTTGTAGAGACTGTGACGATTTTGTTGACGGACTGCACACTTAAAGCTTCGATTGACCAGCTTTTATACGCGGTGTTTGCTCGACTTCGGCTGTGAAGGTGCGATACTAAGTCTTGATTATATTTATAATGTCTGGAAAAAACACACACATTGACCTGTCATGTGCTAATTACTTATACAAGATTCTCACACTTCGAGTTTGGCATTGATTGCTTAATTAGCTGGTGCATGCATTCATATCTGCCCATAGCATAGGTACGGGCAGCACAATATAACTGGAAAACTTAATATTCTTTTTCAACGTAATACATTTATATTCATAGGCATGCAACTTGTATTATAAATGCATAAAGAAATCAAACAACAATAAAAAGAATTCGTCATCCCATCTAAAAATAAACGCATACATACAAACCTAGTAAGATGAGGAGAAGAAACATCCGAATTTAAAATACTTAATTGTAAGTCAACTCTTAATGAACTTAAATTTGTTCATTGCCAATTTTGTTTATAAACAGCACACTCAAATATAAGCAGGAAGTTATGCAAGTTGTGGGTTTTTTATCCGATCTTGGTAAAATTTATACATTTGATCTGTATTATGGAGGAAAGTTATCGATGAAATTTAGTAAACATGAATTAGGTATGGTCTACGAAAATCTAAATTTCTGATTTTAAGTCTACCTATTACAGACTGACGCTGATCAGTAATATATATAGCTGAGACCAAAATAATATAAGTGCACAAATAAGTTTTAGAAAATGTTAAAAAAAAATGATGTGTGGATGTGTTATACTACGTGTAGTGTTTGATTGCATAACCCTCATTAGAAATTACCGCCACGTAGCGATCGTGCGTAGGATCCACCATATGCTCTTCTATTTTTAGAGGAATCGAGGTCCACTCGAGGCCACATTGTAAAGGTTTTTTTTTCATAAGAAAATCCTTTAAGAACGGTTCAAAATTAACTACAACTTAATTCTGCCAAACAAAAATCATTTAAAAACGTGATATTATCAAAAATACGTGTTGATCTTGTTTTGAGCGTTTCTTTGTTGTTTTTTTTATTTTTATTTTTTTATTTTTAATGCTTCGAGTTTAGCTTTAATTAATTTGGGTTCATGTTTTTTTGTAAATAAATTTTTAAGTTAACAAAATGTTAGCTAGAATTTGAACTTTTCGTGCCGAATCAGAAGCTACAGATATATTTAACAAAACTTATTGTAGCTAATTTAATATTTAATTAACAAATATCACATTAAATTAAGCAAACGTTAATTATTTGTCTGTCGATCGATCGATAGCAAACAGCTGTTCCTCATTCCTCGTTCATCGTTCCTTATCTTTCGCTGAACATCTCACGTTCCAACCGTTAGTCACGTCAATTGCGCATAAGTCCGTCGGACTTTTTAGTCTGGCAATTTTTACGACATGTTTGGAGAATGTGTTAGGACTAAACGAGTCGATCGGAGCCATAAAGGCGGTCGCACTCTTTAATCTCAGATAGCGTTTATTACTCCCTGTTCCAGACACAAATATGTCGGTATAAGCAGCAATCCGACAGTTTATAACTGATCGGTGAGGGTAAAGACTGAAATCGACTTTTAACTTTCGAACGCTAAGCAACCGTTTATACAAGAACTCATCTTTTGATCGAGTATTCCTATTGCCGCTGGATTACATGATATCTCTGGAATCGATGTTTCAATAGGCCAGTTATTGACGCAGATTTTACATTGTATTCCTTGAACCCATGTAAAATGGGTATGACATTGCTATAAAGTGTGTTACACATGAAAGCCATTCTTAGTCAGGGTATAGGAATAAATGATTTTATACCCTCCAATTGTCGCATACAACTCTATTAATAAATTTATGCTTTAAACAGCTGAATTCTTTAACTTCTTTATTGGTGCGGTCAGTTAGGGCCCGCCCGCGTATTTAATCTAAAATAAACTTATCTAACAATCATGTGCATGGTGGTGACAGCACCTAACGAGTGTATCCAATACTAGACTCGGAATTATCACGTCGAGTTAGTCAAGGGCGCATATATGGAGATACATATGTCTACATATGTACAGATATTCTAAAAGGCTTGATCGCGAAAGTACGAATGCCAGTCTCGCCAGCTCCAACGGGTCCATCCAGCTAAATTTGAGCCGTTTTGTGCACATTAAAAACAATGCCCGCCATTATCATCCGACGTGGTCAATTGACGACCCGCCTCAATTTGTTGTAATTGGATTGCGTGTGACTGTTATTATTATTAATAAATTTGCTGCTGCTGCTATTTCTGCATGCTAGGAGCGGATGGGGGAGTCAGGTGATAGTTTCAGTGCCAGTGCCAGTGTCAGTTCCGGCATTCACCCCAGCGACCTGAATTAGTTCTGCCCCTTAAATTAGCGTTGATTCAATTTTCTAAAGTACTTGTATAATTTTTGTACAATCGCACGAAAGCCAATTTTGCACTTTATGTAACCGTTGCATTTATTTTTGCTGTTTTCTTTATTCTGATCATTGCATTTTCAGGTCTTGCATCAATAAATATTCATAGTAAAACCTACAACCCTGTGGTAGTAAATAAGTTAATGCCATCAAAATAAACAATTTTTTTTATGAAATACCTTTCAGGTCTATGTATCAGATTGGTTTATGGATTCCTGCGTGACAGTTCATTAGGTTACAAGTATCAATTTTTTTTTGTACTGATGATTAATTGTTTCCTCTAACAAATTCATTATTCTGGTCAATTTTTCATTATTCTCTTCAATTTGCAGAGGTATGCCATAAGGTAACCGTCCCTTCTTATTTTTACTAGTTTAAATCTCAGCCGCCAACTTTACTCCGTCGGGAAGTTTTCGATTTTTTTTTTGCATAGCTTTTAATCACTTACATGCACATACATATATTCACTGTCATGCCCTTGAATTGGGAAAATTATATTATAATGTTAAACTTAATTGTTCTTCTAATCGTTTATGGCAATTGTCAAGAGCTTAACTGTTTTGTAGGACTTTAGAGTTAAGAGAAAGAGAGGGAGAGAGAGATAGAGAGAGAGAGAGAGAAAGAGAGAGAAAGAGAGAGAGAGAGAGACATCGCGACTGTAATTTGCTATACGAATTTAGTTTCAATTGCCCTTTGATTGTCTTGTAAACATTTGAATAGGGACAAATTTTATATCTTCATTCTGAATAAAAAACCACATTCAGCGTTAAAGCTTAAACATCGAAAGAAAGATACAAAATAAATGCTTATAAGTAGAGTTATCTACAATATTAATCAAAATATTGAAGTTATGCCCAAAGCATAAGGCGAAAAGATTGAAATTAAGAAAGTAAGAAATCTCTAGTTGAGTGTGATGACGAGAGGACATGAACCCTGTTTGTAAAAGTAAAGTAATGTGAAATTCCACATTTATTGTGATCTAGCGAAGCACTCTAGCTAATTGTGAACTTATGCAAATTCAATGTTGATCGATGGAAATTAAAATACAGGAAAATAGTTAAAACATGGAACTTAGCCCAGCCAAAATAGTTTTATAAATTAAAAAAGAAGTCAAATTTGAACACTGAGCGATAATATTTCGTAATATGAGAGATGTGATAAAATGACAGAACTTTGAGCAAAACCAACTAACTAACTTAGTTAGTTATAAGTCGAAAATTAAGCGCAATGGCTTCGGACGAATACATTTTTATCTTACTGAATTTAAACATTGATTTGAGACGATTGCAAAGAGAAAAAAATGTTAACTACACCAGGGTGGCAACTAATGGCTCGGAATACAACAAAGAAACATGTACGCCGAAGGCGAGATCAAGAGATAAAGCATATTAATAATTATTATCTCGCTTTGATTGCTCTTTATCGCATAATTTCGAGTTATGCGTCGCTCACACTTTGACAGTTTCTTTGCGGTTGTTTTTTGAATGGTTAAATGTTGGCCTGATTTGCGATAGCAGCTATTCTAAATGGTGCGTTTCTTATAAAGAGGCGGGACATCAGCGTGAAAAAGAATCTCCGACTCGTCAAACCCTTCAAATATAATAATAATAATCTTAAATACGCTACCAATATTGTCGAGTTTTCCACAATTGCAACTGCCAATTGCTTCGCCAGAGTTACGCGGCAACGCTCTTGTCAGAGGCTACTCTATCGCTTGCAAACACTCGGACGAACATATCTGGCAACATCTACTCGAACAAATTTGAATGGCAAGATGCTAGGCATTCACTCTTCAGAGATCTGCATGTATGCAACACCAAATATAAATTTTGCAAATTTTTAGTTATAAATTAAACCATTACTAGTTTCTGCGGCTGCCACAATTTCAATTAAATTAATATTCAACAATATGGACAACAATGTCAGCACGTGTAAGTCCACATTCAAGAACAAAAATTAAAGAACAATTTTGAAATTTTCCATTGGGAAAACTGTGAAAAGTTGTAAAGCTTTCGATTTTTATACTTTGACACCGAAGGTATCGTGATATACCACGCCCACCTCCGCCTCCCCCAGGCCCTACGACCACAAAATTTTAAATGGCTATATCTTGCGCAGTTTTTGAGTCAGAGCGGTCAAATTTGGTAAGTATATTACTGGAACCCTTTAAGGACAGAAACCAAAGTTTTATGGCCACGCAAACACATGCGCCCATAATCGCCAATTCCAATCTTTCAGAAAGTGAAATTCGAAAAATCCGGTTACCTCCCACAACTTTAAACATAAAGTCACTAGTCCTAAAACGTAACTTGCTGGTAGCTTATCCCAAAGATCGGCATACACATTTTTGAACCACGCATAAATGCGCATATCTTCCACAATTTGTAAGCTAACTTCACAAAATTTTGAAAGTATGTTGATGGTAACTCTCTTGAGAAATCGATAAAAAAAATTATATGGCCACGCCCACACCGACTCCATAATCCGATACATCTGTTAGTGTAAATCGATAAGTCCATATATCTCACATAATATGAAAGCTACAATCACCGAATTTGAGGGGCATATTCCTAGTAACACTCTTAAAAAATCCGGAAACCTACTACACTACTATCGCCCCCAAAAACGATAAAAGCCATTTCTGCCGCAATTTAAGAGCTACACTTACCAAAGTTAGAGCGTACATTACTAAGATCGTAGCCCAAAAAATTTTTTGGCCACGCCCACTCCCGCCTCCAAAACTCCCAAAAGCATATCTCCCGCAGTTTAATAGCTACAGTTACCAATCTTGAAATGAAAATTATTAGGAACATTCATATATTTCTTCAGCTACCCACACTCTCGTCCCCAAAATTTTCAAAATGCCATATCTTGCACAATTTAAGAGATAGAATTACCAAACTTCGAAGTAAGGTAACTAGCTTATATCTACCCAAATTTGATAGGCAAACTTGGACAAAATTTCTTGCCTACACACACCGGATTGCTTGTTGCAGTTTTGGAAAACTCCACTCATAAATATAAAAGACTACCACCACTAAGCAGACAATACATAGAGGCTTTGTGTAAAACACGAATAGTGTGTAGTCAACAAGATGAGACGATGCTTAGAATCGAACTGCATTTTCTAGTAGGCCCTAATGGGTTATGTGTGGGAATATGTGGGAAAAAGCAACTATATTGCTACCGGATTGTCTGCTTAGTAGTAGTGGAATCCAAGAAATCCAGCTAAGCTTAAAACATAAAAATACAGCAATTACCATTTATTTCATGAAGAGTTCCATTGTCAGCATTTTTGTGAATATACTTATATATATTTTTGATTCAAATGTGAACATGAATACAGACGTACAAATGTACATATATCAATACATTTAAGAATGGATATATATTTACTGTGCAGTTCTTCGCAGGCAACTGATCCAAATATCACAACTGTTAACAACAAACGACTTCATTTGCGCTTCGTAGCATAAGTATATATGTATATATATATATATATATATATATATATATATATATATTAAGAAACACATACTTCTTGGATAGATACGTAATATTACCAGATACAAAACATATTGGTACGCGAACTAAAAATTAAATTAATTAACATTAGTAAAATTAAATTAAATTTAATCAGCTTCGGTTGCCTGCTGCAAGTTGTCAATCTTCAGTAGATGGAAAAGAGTGGGTAGATGGGTGGATGGTGGCGCTAATGGAGGTCTTCAGCAATTGGGGCATTTCATCAGGCCCACCACGTCGCAGTTCATGCATTTGAGTGCCACAAATTCGGCAGTAAAGTTATTGCGATGCGCAGACTTCTTGGAGCCGCTGCACGAGGAGCACGGTAGCAATCGGTAGCCGCCGCACGTCTGGCAGGTGTATGCTGTCGCAGTCGACTGATTTTTGTTTGAAAAATACAAAATTAAATTTTTTAAACACAAGTGAACAAGCTAGATGTGATAAATGTGACAAGTAATCACCTTATATGGTCGCAGCAGTTGGCGCAATTCGCCGCTCTCATTGAGACGCTCCACTATGTCGGCATCCTGTAAAAAGTAAGTGAATGCGAATATGATTGATTATCGATTAGATATACAACTTACTCCAATGTGCTGGCCTTCAACAAATAGTTGAGGCACGCTTATGATTTCATGATGCATGCTTTTCCGCATCTCCTTCTGATATTCAATGCTCATGAATACATCCCGTTCCTCAAACTTGATGAGCAGTGTGCGCAGTATCTGTTTGACATTGGCGCATTTCGCATACGTCTCCCGTATGATGCCCATGCTGGTTGTATACAGCACTACTTTGCCCAGATCCTTTTCCATATAGTTCTACAAGTGAGAGTTTCAGTTAAAACCAAAATTTATCATAATAAAAAATTACAGCATACTACGCTTTAAAAAGACGACCTTGACGATCAAATACAGTTACATTCAGCAATTTGTCTACTAGGAAAGATCCTAAGCTATCGGATCCAAAACTGACTCAACAGGTGCAGGATCAAATGACTTCATTGGCCGAGTACCACGGAACAAGCCCTTTATAAGCGCAAAAAATAAAGGGACTAGGATAACGTTCGCCAAAATCCACTTGGACAAGGATTTGGAGTTCTGGAACACAGTCGTATTTGCCCAAATTCAACATTTTTGGCGTAGACTGATGGAATTATGTGTGGCGTCGGAAATTTTGTTTTTATTGAAACAACAATTGACAAGATTGTGTACCTTAATATACTAAAAGAAAATTTACTCCAAAGTGCCGAACTGGACCTGCCCACACATGATAATTCCACCGGCCGTCTCCAGACTTAAATTTTATTGAGAATTTGTGGGCTCTGCTGGAGAATAACATCCGGAAGCACAGCATATCCAGCAAAGAGGATCTCAAAATGTTCTGCTGGATGACTGGAGCAAAATCAACCCCGAAACTACCCTGAAGCTGGTATCTTTCAAAAACAATAGGTTATTTGAAATTGTTAATGCTAAGGGATATCATTCTAAGTACTTACATCCTTATTAAAGCTGTTATACGCCAAATATGTTACTTTTTTTAAACTGTTCGAAATAAGCATTTTGGATATGTTTTCAGTTTTTGGCTTATTTTAAATATTAATTAACATTTTAATAAAAACTGAAGTTTCTTTTTCAAACGTGATATAACATGAAACAAATTGGTATTTAAAAATTTTGCGTTTGTTTGTAAATTTTGTACTTGACACCGTTCGAATTAAGCTCTGAGACATTGTATTTATGTATATACATTTCGTGAAATTCGATTAAAGGCACTCGTGTTCATGGTGCTAAAAACTGTACGGGACCTTGCTTACGCATTTTATAACGGTGATTTTTATTCTGCACTGTTATGATGCATTGGAATGGGAGTTCCGTTAGTTTTTTCTTAGATTTCTGATTTTTGCATATTTGCGTCTTTTGAGCTAGTTTGGTTGCGAAATTAATTTAAGGCAATCAATTTGTGGCCTTCGGAAAATGTATTTCAGGTAGTAATCGATTGGTTTGGAAGAAAATGAGGTCAAAGCCAGTATTGACAAAGGCACACCACATTAAATGTTGCAAAAGAACACATGTGAACCCAGGAAAGGCAAAATGTGATATTTTCTACTAAGATAAAGTTTAATTTCGATGGTTCAAATGGTTTAAATTATTTCTGGCATGATTTAAAGAAGTCTGAAAGATTTCTCGCTACTCAAAGCTATGGCAGTGCTTCACTCATGGTCTTGGCTGCATGCAGTCATTACACAAGGACACCGATTTGTAAAATTTTAGGCCTTATGAGGCCTAAAGTTCTCTCTTCTTTTGCCGCTGTGCCCCAAAATGGAATCCCATATGTCCAAGTGGGCACGATGATGCTCCTGTACACTAGCAGCTTGTTGCTCAAGCTGAGTTTGCTGGATGACTTCAGCAACCAGTTGAGTTTCGCCCTCTTGGATCTACACGCTGCTGCGGTGATCTGTATGTGTTTGCGCCAGGTAAGTTTTCTGTCCAGATACATACCCAGGTAGCGAACATGGTTCCCCTGAGGTATGATCGTGTTGTTGAGTCGGACGCTTGGACAGTTTCCACTCCTGAGCGCAAACGTACAGTGCTGAGACTTGTTCTCATTGATGCAGATGTTCCACCGGTTGGCCCAGGTACTAAAACCATCCAAGAACCTTTGCGTAACCGCTGAGGCTCTCCAAGCAGTGGAGGAGTTAGCAAGGAACACAGTGTCATCTGCGTATGTGGCAAGCAGCGTGTTTCTGGCAACCGGAATCGGCAAATCCGCAGTGTACAATGTGTACAGGGCAGGTCCAAGGACACTACCCTGCGGTACACCCGCTCCGATGCGGCGGATGTTTGATCGCTCGCCCCTAACTTCAACCATAAAAGAACGGCCAAGCAGGTAGGACCTCAGCAGTAAATACTGCGCCGATGGTAGTAGGGACTTAAGCTTAAAAAGCAGGCCATCATGCCATACGCGATCAAACGCTTGCTGGATATCCAGGAAGACGGCAGAGCTGTACTGCTTATTTTCCAGGGCCTCGAGGACATGCTGTACTACTCGATGAACTTGCTCTGGTGTACCATGGTGATGCCTAAAGCCAAACTGATGATCAGGAATGGCACTCTGGAAGCCACTTACTGCCGACAATCTTCCAAGAAATATTTTTTCAAATATCTTGGAGAAAGTGGACAGCAAGCTTATCGGTCGATATGACGAGACAAGATTATCCGGCTTGCCAGGTTTCGGAATCATCGCAATCACAGCACACTTCCATGGAGTGGGGAAGTGGTGGATGCGAACCATTGAGTTAAAGAGTAGCACCAAGAACATCACTCCCTTCTCGGGGAGGGCCTTAGCAACTCTGCCGTCGACGCCATCATAGCCAGGGGCTTTAGTGGACTTTAGCCTGCGAATCTGCAAGCGGACCTCACAAGGGGCGATAGGTGTGATCGGTTGCACAGGATCGAGATCTGCATTTAAAAATGCCTCAGTTTCCTGTACCTGGCTGGGCGACGCAAGCGCAAAAGGCGTGAACCGGCCTTGCAGCTCATCCGCAAATGCCGATGCAATCTCTGCATCCGATCGACACCAAGTGTTGTCCGGTCGCATAATGGGGATCCGCCTGAGTGGCTGCCGCTTGACACAACGCGTTGCCTTCCACAAATTGAATCCATGATTCTTATTGGGATCGGCATTGCGGAGCATATCCTGGAAATATTGGTTCTTAGTGTCAAAAAGTAACTTTCGCAGCTCGTACGCAGCCCGCCTAAAGTCCCTTAGATCCAAAGGATTGCGTGAGCGCATGTATTGGCGACGCAGTGCTCTCTTGTGCCTTACCAAATCCAAAATCTCAGTTTTTAAAAAAGGCTGAGCTGGACTGGGAGGCGAACAAGGAAGTTGGCCAAGCATGGAGTATTCCGCCGCCACGTTAATATTACGCAGGAATAACTCCGCTGCGTCGTCTATGTCAGCCGGTGAACTCAGCTCCATGTTCAAGTTGACAAGCTGTTCCAACCTCTGTCGAAATCGGGAGATGTTTGCCTTGCGCGGCAGAAGACGTGCCTTGGGAGCATTTAGAGTAACAGCCATTCTATACTCAACGATGAAAGGGATGTGATCGGAGTTAAGCTCAATTCGCTCAGATATACCAAGACAGTCAGAACGTATTCCAGCGTACACAACAAAGTCAATTGCTGTCGGCCTATGACCACCGTACGAATAGTGCGTTGCACCTCCCGTGGCAAGTACTTGGAGGTTGGAGTCTCTCACGCAATCCGCCAGCGCAATCCCACGGCGAGAGTCCAAAGCAGCACCCCAGAGACGGTGTTGAGCATTCCAGTCTCCAGCAATCAGGAACTTGGGGCCAAGCTCTTCGAAGAGACATTTAAAGTCTTCTATTGCCCACACAAAACGTGGTGGACAATAGACAGCCGCTAGGACTACTTCGCCTTGATCACTAGAGACTTTAACGGCAGCACATTGTGCGGAGAGCCAACTTAAGGGGGCCAGCGCATGATGTTGTAGAGAAGATTTTATGATCACTGCTGCTCCACCATGCATGCGGTCCGACGGATCATGGGCTAGGTGGGTATCGTAGCCTGGTAGGCTATAGTGAGATCTGGAGCAGTAGTGAGTCTCACAGACCAAGATTACATCTATTTGATGGCGGTGAATAAACTACTCCAACTCATTGGCGTTATTTGAAAGGCCATTGGCGTTCCAAACGCCAACGCGCATCCCAATTTGACTCATTTATTGGCAAGTACAGCGTGCAACAGGCTCATCATGGCCATCATTGTCTCATTTAACTTGTCGAATTTTGATATAAGACTTTCACATTATTAATATGTTATTTTCATATAATTTCTACATATTAACCTTAACCTCATTTTAAAACAAGAGAACGTCGTGAAATACTTTGATACTATACGTAGTGCCAGCTGATATCAGGTATCAAAGAAACCGGTGTGTGTAGCCAAGAAATTCTGTCGAAGTTTGCCTTTCAAATTTGGGTAGATATAAGTTAGTTACTTTACTTTGAAGTTTGGTAAATGTAGCTCTTAAATTGTGCGCGATATAGGCCTTTGAAAATTTTGGGGGTGGGGGTGGGCGTGGCTGAAACAAATTATGGAGAAGGTTCCTAATAATCTTTCTTCCGAGTTTGGCAACTGTAGCTTTTAAACTGCGGGAGATATGCTTCTGGGAATTTTGTAGGCGGGAGTGGGCGTGGCCAAAAGAAATTGTTGGACTACGATCTTAATGTACCTTCCAACTTTGGTAACTGTAGCTCTTAAATTGCGGCAGATATGGTGCTTATCGTTTTTAGGGGCGGTAGTGTGAGTGGTCCAACATTTTTTTTCGGATTTTTGAATAGTGTTACTAGGAATATACCCCTCAAATTTGGTGATTGTAGCTTTCATATTGTGTGAGATATTTGGACTTATCGATTTACACTAACAGATGTATCGGATTATGGAGAGTAATTTTTTATCGATCTCTTAGGAGAGTTACCATTAACATTCTTTCAAAATTTGGTGACTTTAGCTTACAAATTGTGGAAAACTTGCGCATTTAAAATTTCTAGCGCCAAGGTTCCTGGACGGCGGGTTTGGGTGAGGTTCAAAAATGTGTATGCCGATCCTTGGGAAAGGCTACCAGCAAGTTACTCTATATTTAAAGAGTCCTTAAAGAGTTCCAGTAATATACTTACCAAATTTGACCGCTCTAACTCGAAAACTGCGCAAGATATAGCTATTTAAAATTTTGTGGTCGTGGGACCTGGAGGCGGCGGAGGTGGGCGTGACGGCTGTAGCCCTGAAACTGTGGGAGGTATGTGGCCTTATCGATTTGCGAATATCGGTTTTATCGATTTCCTAGCCACCTTGTGGACGTAGCACTCCATTTTTTACACTTTGTCTGACACGGGCACAGACCAGTATATGTTTTAAGTGTCAAGTCTCTATCTAAAAGGGTGTCGAAAAAGGTTGCGTTCATATATACGAACAGCCTGTCTGTCTGCATGATGGACATTGCACTAATGGACAATTTATAAAAACTGTTATGTTAATGTAACAATTTTAATTCCCTTTTTATACCCTGAGCCCATTAAAAATGGGTAAAAAGGGTATACTGGTTTTGTGAAAATGTATGTAACAGGGAGAATGAAGCATCTATATATGTTCTTGATCAGGATCAACAGCCGGTTTTACCCATTTTTAATGGGGTCAGGGTATAATTATCTAACGATGGGGCAATAGGAATGTGTAATTCACGCTAAGTGAAAACTACAAATAATGCACACACACGCTCACATATTTTTGTTCTTCTCAATTTCCATTGGCATTGGGTAGTGTTTGCTCGCATATGTGTGAGTGTGTCTGCTTGCGAATGCAATCACAACATGTTTTTGCAACACTTTGATTGGATGTGGAATTATCGAGACCAGATAGGCAGTCTATCGCCATCGATCATCCGATAGATAGTTTTGAGCCCTGCAACGCGAAGTGATGCATGTGACAGTAGCTTTCAAAAATTTATGAATTATGTTCGTGACAAATGACATAATTAATGACATCATATGCATGTAATTAAACAATGTTATGCATTGCGTTTAATTGAGTTTAATTTAATCTCATGCAAAATGCTGTTAAATGCAATTCCATAGTTAAATCAATGAGTGTAAGATATTAATCATTTGACTACAACCCTGGCGTTGAAGGTTGTCATATGTAGTTTAGTTGGCCAGACCATTCATTGAGTTACATACAGTGGCCCACAGCTTAAAACGAGGAGTGTCAAGTAAATTATGTAATTGCCTGCCATAAGCTAATTATTCATTATTTTTCAAAAATTCCAAAGACCGATGGTAGGTACATATGTTAACCACCAAAATGAATATATGACCCCCATAAACTGGGGTTTCCCCACTTGCTAGGTAGGATTATGTAAAAAAAGTAGCCTATTTTTAGGGAAAATTTTATTTGTACCCCCGTAAAACTGGTACATCAATTATTAATGTAATCCGTGTTCAAGTATGAACATGAGAGATATTGCGATCGGTGCACTCGCTGGTAGTAGGTCAGCGGTCGCCTCATATTGCGATCGCTGCACTCGATGGATGAGGGTCAGCGGGCGCCTCATTTTGCGACCGCTGCATTCGATGGAATTGGAGCGGGGGTCGCCTTACACTGGGGTCGCTGCACTCGATAGAATTAGAACAGCGGTCGCCCTACAAACGGCCGCGTAGTGTATTTAGATTTAAGAATTATGTCAGAATTATGCTCGTCAGAGCAGACAGTTCGAAATTAAACGTCGACTCAACGAGTTTTGATCACACCCAATACGTGTCTCAAACATTGGTCCTTCGAGCCGGATGCAGAGTTCGTTGAATCTGTATAAATAGTTAAATGTAGAATACATTAACGTAATTAAAGTGAGTATGTTGTGGAAAAAGCAGCAAGAGCTGCTAAGAATGGAGCCGTCCACATAAAAAAAAGAGATTGGTGGACGGTGCGAAGAAATTATTAAGTCTTATAAAGAGGAGACAAAGAGGAGTCCTACGGAGGTCCTTCTGGAGGAATTAGATAAATATGAGTGCCAGCTACAAGATGCAATGTATGCTGCCAAAAGTTGCTTGGAGAATCCGACGATAGACCAGCTTCGGACTAGCAGCAACTGGTTAAAGATTCGTATGAGGCCCGTGCAAAATATCCTATCAGCGATCGATATGGATTAAGAATCATGGGCGTTCGATTATGGTGCCAGGAAAGAACTTTCGATGGAAGTTGATTCTGTGCTATATCGAATCGATACAGAACTATTGATTCTATCAAATGCATCGAAACATGAGAAAAGCTTCAAAGGTGGATATACCTCAATTCAACGGTGAAGCTAAGGTGCAGTGCAAGGGGTTGCTGTGCGAAGAGTATGACCAGCTGCGACAACAGGAGAAAAATGGAGATGACACTGAAGCAGCGAGACGAGAAGCTCATGGAGGCGCGTCGAGAGTCACAGCAGCGCGATGAGGAAATCAAGAAAGTGCGCGTCAATAGCTACAAGAAGATCAAGGCGCTCGAATGTCAGCTGGAAACGAAGCACAAGAAGCGCACAGGGTTGCTGCTCGAAAAGTTTGAACTGGAACGCAAACTCAGCTCCTTAGAGGATTGTAATCGTATGAATCGCTATGCCGAAGAGGCATTGAACCAAAAGATGCGTCGCGATTTGGGCGAATACAAGGCGCTACTGAAGGATGCGCAAACACAGTTGGAACAACTCTGCAATCACGCTGGCCATGAAGGCGCGCCAGACCGCAGAGGCAGAGCTTGCCAAGGTGCAGGTCGTGGTCGAAAAGTCGCACAGCACTCGCGACGATGCCGAGGAGCGCGCAAATGTGGCGCATTGCGATTGCGCCAAATTGCAGGCCCAGATCAAGGAGAACGAAGAGCAGCTGAACAAGTTGATGAAGAAGTACAACGTCACCATCGAGCAGATGGCCAAGCTGCAGCATGTACTGAACAATGCGGAAAATATTGGTGATCCCTCTTTGGCTGTCATGTCTAAGCGTTTGAAGATGCGCACCAAGGAGCTGGAGTCGCTACTAGAACTGGAGCAAGCTACACGAGAGGTTCAAGTGAGCCGACACAAAGAGTCTTCAGAGAAGATACAAAAAGCAGTGACACAATCGGAGAAACACATAATGCAAACGCAGGATGTTCTCGAGAAATTACAAGAGAGTGAACAGGAGTCGTTGACGCGATGCAACGACTTGAAAAAGAAAAGAGACTGGCACTTTATTCCCCCCCGGGAGTTCTCACATGGAAGGATTATGGAAACGTCGAGCTGAAGCGATGAAATATAGTCTAAAGCGGATCTTTCGAAACAACAGCTGTACCTATGAGGAGATTTCTACGCTACTATCGTCGCATAGAGGCGGTGTTGAACTCTCGGCCGTTGATCTCAATGAAAGATGAGATCGAGACGGACGATGCACTCACCGCTGGACATTTTCTAGTGGGAAATCCACTTATAAGCGCACCAGAAAATATAGATATGCAAGGGCAGATAGGATCGCCTGACAATTAACAACCCCAGGGAGCTTGGGAAAATACAAAAGGAAATGCAATACCTCAACGAGTACAAAGTGCATTTAGGCGACTTGCATTTCTTCACTGCAAGTGGACACATGCCACTCATTTTAGTAATAGTTGTTATAATAGGTCTTATAATTTATATTAGGATAAGATGTTTACAGACTAGAGAATTGCTTAATTTTACATTTTTGCATTTGAACTGCGATTTGAGTTGTTGACTCACCATAGCCAAGCATCCACAAATAACTCGTGCTTTTTTAGAACAGTCGACAGGCCGAAAGTTGGCAAAGCCAAAAACAGCAAAACATTAAATTTTTTTTTTGGTTTTGTGTTTTCATCGGTAACAGGTAAAGTTAGTGGGCATAAAGAGAAAGCAGGTCACGATCGACAAGCGTCGATTAGAGGATTGCCAATCGCGAACAGATTTGTGTCGAGAAGCATTTATATAAATATGTATATATATATATATATATAAATATGCCATACATAGCACAGCCGCTGAAACATCTCAGAGCCAACAACAACATTTCGGCATGCAAGGAGACATGAAACATTCGGTTATGTAAGCAAAAGGAGTTGACTTTAATGCCACCAAATAACACCAACTGCAGCCAAAACTTCTGCAACTGCAAATTCAGTGTTGTCTTGCGTCGCTTTGTGGTTCCATAAAGTTCATATGGGGCTGGACATTATGTAATTGCATGCGTCTCCCCCTTCGATACCGATCGATTGCGCACAGGGGAATGGCTGCCCGCAACGAGAATTGAAAGCCACATAGTTACTGCCACACCAATCGCTTGAATACACTATGACTAGTTGTCCAAAAAACTTAAATCGAGATCATCCAAAGTTATTTGTATCTTTCTCTTGTATGTTTTCTCCATTTGATAAGTCCGATGTATCCAAAGAAAAAAAAACTTAAATTTATATTTTCGTTCTGTCAGGGGCTTTGATAAATTGACTCCGATAACTTTGATCGATATCATGTTAATGACAACATTTAATGGATGTTTCGACATTTTGCTGTCCAAACTTAATGAGAAAAGAAAAGATTAATTAGATGAGAAGAACCACTTTACATTAAGTTCCTCATAAAATACACAGTTTGATGAAAATCAAAATACATATAAGAAACTTAATTTAGGTAATTAATTCTGAGGTAAAGACGTTTGTCAATTAATAAAAGAAATTTGGCAAAAATCGCACACGATAAAATCAAATCAATTTAAAATTTAAATTTAAAATAAAAAGCATTTTAATCAGTTTCAATTGACAGAATGATAATATCATAAAATGAATATGCTGTCAAATCTGTATGGCTGTATTACTCTTCGAAATGAGTGCATTGAAATGCGGTACCGAATCAACATTCAGTCTCGAATCTTGAACATTCATGCACATATTCATATACTGGCTTAAATGATGTGGAACATTTCACTTTCGATTTGAAGGCAAAAGCGAGCTTCAATTTGGCAACAATTGGATACTATAATAAGCCCCTTTGGTGCTTTCGTTTGGCCCTGATTGCAAATCGAAATTGAAATGCAGCAAACGTCCAATGCTCTACATTGGCTCTTGTTAAGTTGCGCACCTGAATCAATGTGCAGCACCTCAATTTATGGCTGTAAGAAATCTCTCAGTGTCATAAATTTGCGGCTTGTCACGTAAAAATCAATTTCATTTTCACTTTCGTCCAAATTCAAAGTTTCATTTGGAGTTTGGTATTGTTTTGCTTCTGCCCCACCTCTGTCAAGTAGAAATATGCATTGTGTATTTTATGATCGTCTCTTATTTATTTTACGTATTTATTAATATATTTATATTTACAAAAACTTCAAATGGAGTATAATTATTGCGTGCGGTATCATTTGTGATTTATTTTAGTTGTTTTTCTTTTGTTTCGTGTAAATTAAGCAGCAAATAATGTTTCTGAAAAACTTTGTTGCGATTTGCTTTCGGCTTTGTTTTTGTGGGATTCATCTTAACTGACGGCATTAATTATTATGGCTTTACTTCACAACTTGGCAATGCGATTTGGAGAAAATGAGAGTGAGGTCAAGTGACAGCTGTGGGTGCATTTTAACACTGCCCATGGAGACAAGCTCAAAGTCAGCTTTCTCACTATGATGTTCAAATCATAAGACCAGACCCCAAGCATTTTGTTTACTTGTACAGCTGAAAATATGAGAAAGTAGATTTAAATTATGGAGTTAAGTGTTAAATCGAACGATCGTCCAATTTTGCATATTGCTGTGAAACTTAAAATTAGTTGACATCAAGTTTGATCTCAACGAAATGTAATTAACCCTTGCTCGTTAGTTGAAATTTGATTTTGTTTTCTAATCTTACCTTAGGAAGGTATCAGAACTAACATATTTATAATTAGACTCTTATCCATGTACCTCTTTCCACTACACCACCATCTACTACATTTCTTACGAACGACGAACCACAATAAACAATAAGTGGTTTCTAGATTGAAAGAACACGTGGCATATATATATATCACATATATATAGATTGACATTGATTTCATTTAATGTCTATAGTATAGGCTGAAGGTATGCAGATAATTGTATATATACTAATTTTTTCGGTTCGTCAAGCAGTCGCATAACTCTTAAATTATTTATTGCTCATTGGAGTTGAGTCGAGTCGAATCGATCCCAATAATTCATGTGCATATATGTATTAGATAGATATTTAACTGTGAAATAATTGTGGCACCCGCACATACATGAATGTACATAGCAACCATATTAAATTGGCGTTATTAAAGCAAATCAGTATAATAATTATTGAAAAATGTGCAGATGTGAGCTGGCTGGTGATACAATCGATTGCATAACTTTCAAGAAATAGTCAATGGCCAAAATCAAAACACAAAACACAAAAGCCAAATGCCAACCAATACTATAATAACAATAATCATTTAAAGCGACTAACGCGCTAATTATGCGCATCTATAAGTCAAGCACATATACTATATAAAAAAAATTGTTTGATGCCGTGATCAGCGGAAGCTTGGATGGCGGTGGTAAGAAAAAAGGGTGCTCAGCGAGTTTTTGGGGGCTTTTGTTTAGTCGATGGACAAGTATTAAACAAAGTCAAGCGCAAAAACGAGTCGAGCGACCATTAAAGTATAATTTGGATAATCTACGTTTAAATTTCAGATTTGTTGTTGTTTTGCGTGTGTGTCTCAACCGTTTTAGTCCACTTAGCCGATCTTTCGTTTTGGCTTCGGACGAGACCATTTATGTGTATAAGTTTGGTACATACATACATACATGCATGTATAATAAAAATGAAAGTTCACATAATGAGTGTGCGCCACGCCCATATAGGCAATTAGACCCATTTTATTTTGAATATTATTTGCTTGAATTTAATTTCTAAGCAATAATGTGACACCACTGTAATGCAGGTAATTGATTTCGCAAAATCGACGAAAAGCAAAGTGGTAAGAGAAGCAAATCATCATTACAGATACAAAACGTATATATGTATGTATGTATCTATTTTGTCGATTACTAGGCAATTTTGTGGTCAATGCGTGAATAACGTAATTTCAGTAACACTGCAATTTTAATTGATTATTGTTATTGCTTGTGTCAATAACGATGGCTGTCATCGGGCTACGCGTGCTATGGCCAAAGCTGACCAATTGAGAACTTACAAGACACCTAACGCAAACTAAAAGAAGGCCAAATAGAAATCGAAAGTTACCACGACAAGTCACAACAACAGCAGCAGCTGCAATTAGTCAAGGCTGACGCTCCATTTAAGACCGAATTTATGGCGTCTATCTATTCGGATTATCAACATCGATAGTGTCTCAAATCTTAATTAGAACAGTGTCAAGTAAAAAATGTAACTGCCTGCCATATACTAATTGTTTGTGTGTTGTTTAACGGGAAGTATTCAGCTCATGAACTGACTACTAAAATTGTTGTATGTTGTTTAACGGGAAGTATTCAGCACATAAACTGACTACTAAAATTGTTGTATGTTTTGAAGGGAAGTATTCAGCACATAAACTGACGACTAAAAGGCGTCGCAACTAGCACTTGTAACTAGTTGGACTACGGAGAATGAAATCCTTCGATGCGCACAATAAGTGCGATGATAGAAATCAAACTTGCTGAGTTGACGATCAGATTCGAACTGCCCGCTCCTGATGAGCAGGGCCTTTATTTATACCAAATGCTTAAGACTAAATGCTTATGTATGTATTGTATACAGTAAATAGTATATGTACATAGTATGCAGCTGCGTGTAGGGCGAATGCTTGGCGGCGACTGATCGGCGTCTAACACCGGCCGTCCTGCATGGGTCATCTTAGTACATAGGTATATATATATAGGGTGTTCATTTTTGAACAGCTATTGAGTGCAGCGTTCGCGATATTATTTTACTTATATACTGTGGGTCTGCGCAATTTGCAGCGCACATATTATTTAATTATATGACCTAAACAATAATTATTCATTATTTTTCAAAAATTCCTCAGACCTATGATAGGTACATTGGACGTTGAAGTACTAACGAGCAGCACATTCAAGTGGCCCAACGATGCCAAGCACGGGCTTGTTAGCGCGCGGACCCAGGCAAAACAGCAACCCACCTCCCACCCACGCGCGGGTTACGAAGTTCGCGAATTGAAAGAAATATAGGATAAGACAACTGTTTTAATAGAAGAAATGGAGGAAGTACAACTTATTAACGGAAAAAGCGTATTATAATTTGTACACAAGATTCTAAATGGGTTATGAATAGCAAAATTGGAACTACAAGTTTTAAGAACAAGAGGCAGAAAATTCCTTGTATTTCTGATTGGAACTGTAAAATTAAGTTGGCTGATTAACTCCGAAGAATCAATCTCACCGTTTATAAGCTTGTGCAAAAAAATAACACCAAGCATTGTTCTACGATCAGAAAGAGAAGGAAGATTTATTAACAAAAGTCTACGATGGTAAGACGGTAAGCTAATATTAGTATTCCAATGAAGACCCCTAAGGGCTAGTAATTGAAATTGTTTTTGTAGGGAGTCTATTCTATCCTGATGAACCTTGTAATTGGGTGACCATATACTAGATCCATATTCCAGAATAGGACGCACAAGTGAGATATAAAGAGTTTTATTAATATAGGGATCGTCAAATTCTTTCGACCAGCGCTTAATGAAACTCAAGACTCCAAAGGCTCGATTAATAGTGGAAGAAATATACTTGTCGAACTTAAGCTTGGGATCTAAAAGTATTCCCAAATCAACATCACATTCTATGCGTTCCATTGGCTTGCCATGAAGAAAATATGTACTTAAATAGGGCAATCGCCAATAAAAAGACATAAATTTGCATTTTTCACATTTTAGATTTAAAAAATTTACACGACACCAGGCTTCAAAACTATCTAAGTCAGCCTGAAGCCTCCGTTCAGTAGACGACAGACACAGTTTTACATCATCGGCATACATTATTACCCGAGAATGACTTATAACGGACGGAAGATCATTTATAAATAAAGTGAATAGCAAAGCGCCAAGGTGACTTCCTTGTGGTACTCCGGAAGTAACAGACTTTGAGATAGAATCTCTAAAGTAAACTTTCTGTGTCCTACGCGTTAAGTAGTTTGAGATCCAACAAATTAAGTTATTTGGGAATCCCAGAAGATTAAGTTTGTGAATTAGCAATGAATGATTAACGGAATCAAATGCCTTACTAAAGTCAGTGTAAACAACCTCCGTTTGCATCTTGGTTTGAAATCCCTTAATAACAAAAGAAGTGAATTCTAATAGGTTAGTGGTGGTAGATCTATATTTCATAAACCCGTGCTGGCAGGGAGAAATTAAGGATCTACAAAGATGTTGTAGTTGAGAAGTTACCAATTTCTCAAAAACCTTAGGAACAGCGCATAACTCCACAGATAATTCAAAAAGTTTAAACAAAGGCTTTAAAAGACCATCAGCGCAGTACCTAAGCACACAGCCAGGTACACCATCAGGTCCCGGTAAAAATGCCGGCTTAATGACATTTAGTTCATTATCAAAGGACCAAAAATGCAATTAGAACCACTAACCAGGTAAGGATATGGCAAAACCAACTGATGATTATGGGAACTATATGAAGTTAGAAAAAATTCGGCAAATAAATCGGCAATGGACAGATCTGAGTCTGCAGTCTTGTTTTCAAAAAATACGGCAGCAGGAAGTATTGTTGAGCCTCTCTTAGCATTAACAAAATCATAAAAACATTTAGGATCCCGCTGAAACTGTAAACTACAGCTTCTTAGGTAATCCTTATAACATTTGTTATTCATGGCCAATTACTTGGATCGTGCAATCAAGTAACGAGAGTTAAGGAAGAACCAGTTTCCCTGAATTTCTTATACATTCTTGACTTATTATTCTTTAACCTGATCAACTCCCGCGTAAATCACAAAGGTTTGGTAGACCTACATGGCTCAAGAACAGGAAGACACAAGTCAAATAAACCGGCCAACGTATTATAAAAGACATTGATTGCAATATCCATGTCAGCACAATTATAAAGCCGGGACCAGTCAGTCTGCGATAAAAGACGAGTTAACTTAACAAAGTCGGTTTTCCGAAATTGACGAACTCGCCCTGAAAGCTTGTTATCCTGACTTGGTACCGTAGTTGGCAAATCAAACAACACCTCCAACGTTGGGTGATAGGAATCTTCAGGATAGGATATGGGTTCAGAACGGGAGACAGAAAAGAAGTAGGGATCCGTGACAAAAATCAGATCAATCATCTTATTTAACGAATTCGGGATTGCATTGATTTGACACAATAATATCCCAAATAAGCCCTCCAAAAACTCACTCTGAGTCGTGGTTGACAAAACACTTGAGTCAGGACAAGGCGTCCATGTAGTTCCAGTGAGATTAAAATCACCACGTACTACCAGAAAATCACGATCAGAAAGCTGTGAATACACAGAAAGAATAGCAGCTAAATGGGAAGAATACAAAGAACTATCTGAAGAAGGAGGAATGTAAGAACAGGTTATAAAGATACCAATACCATTAATATGTAATTTAATAGCTATGAACTCTATACCCATAGAAACATCTGTCATTACTATCTCTGAAGATAAGTCCGCATTGATAGCAATAAGTACTCCCCCACCACGCCGGGGAGTCCGATCTTTTTTATAGATAGAGAATCCACTAGAGAGGATTTCGGAATCTAGGATGTCGGGCCTTAACCACGTTTCAGGCCACGACATTAAAAAGAAAGGAAAAACTATTTCGGTATAGATTTGAAAGCTTACTACAGATACCTCTTGCATTTTAATTGCCAAGTGAGAGAGTTAGTTTTTTGAACTACCAGATTTAGCAAGAGGCTTACTTGAACTAGCAGTAGAAGGAAGTACAGCAATCGGAGACCGATTATTCTTTTTTGCAAATTCTTTACCACAGATGGTGCTAAAGTGTTCTGCCGGAACATTTATTTTAAACGAAGAAATCTTCCGAAAATAAGAGAATTGGAATTTTTTCACTGTAAACACTGCTTTAAATTTGGCTTGGATAAAAGCGTTGACATCCTCAGATGTGGTTTCAGGGGAAAGCCGTGAACACGTGGAACACCTACCAGGGTCACGTTGGGATCTTTAACAGCAGCTTCCGGTTGAATTGCATCAACGGTGTCAACAATCACCGAATCGACCACAATTTCAGGGATAGAAGCAACAACATCCAAGGGCATAGTGTTGTTATCATCGCTTCTATCTGGTATTTGTAAAGATCGAGAAGACAGATTATTCAATTCTAAATTAGGTACGGACTTTGTGGACAATTGTGAAGGGACGGGAAGTTCATTTGGGCCAATAGACAGCCTAAAATTGGCCTTTTTACGCTTCGGAGATTCATTCAAAAGTTTCAAACCTTTAATATCATTTTCCATAGCAGAGAACCCATCGAAAAGTTTTTTAAACCTATCGAAAAGATCTCCAAAGCCATTTTTGGTCTGCCTAATGAATCCCATCATGTCCCTCTCAACATCCCTACACTTTCTCATGTCCACTTTAGACCTGATTTGGACTCAATCAGGTCAATAATACGGTTGTTTAGGCCAGCACATTTTTCGTGTGATACATTATCACACAGCCAGCAACAAACAAAGCCCATCCTAATATTTGCACGGACCTGGCAATTTTTATTATAACAGACATTCGACATAATTACAAAGGTAAATAATTTAAATTAATAAAATTTAAACGAAAAAGAAAAAGAATAAACAAACACAAGATAAACCCTAAGAACACACAAGGGTTAAAGTATTTCAAAAGATGTTGTGTACTTACGTACAAATACTATGTTAAGCAAAAACAAATAAAATAAATCGGCGGGGGCGCGACAACCGAAAAATGAAACACAACGGAATAGAAAACTAGAGAGAAGAAAAGAACCGCTACCACCAACAATGTTATTGAGATCGCGAGAGGAAGATGCAATTTAAATCGCGGAGAGACAAGCAAGAGCGTAAAAATACAATAACAAAATTGCAGGCAGACACAAATACTGCACAAGAGCTTGAATTTGGGCTGCTGTTTGTTGCACTTTGAACAGTATTTAATTGTTTAACCGATTTTAATGTTCAACTAATGTGTTTTACATAAAACCGGTATAACACAATGTCACAAAATTGTACACGGTCACAAAAATAAATAGATAATTCGATTTAAAACGAAATAAAATAAAAGTTTGCAATGCTCAAAAAATAAACGCGTCCGCTGTGAAGAACAAGCGAAGCGTAACATTTTTACACATTACCCTATTAAACTGAGGTATCTCCACCTGCTAGGTAGGATTATGTAAAAAAGTACCCTGTTTTTTGGTCAATGCTTATTTGAAACAGTCTTAATAAAGTAATATATTTGGCGTATGAAAACTTAAATAAGGATGTTAATACTTAGTATGATATCCTTTAACCTTAACAACTTCCCTTAACCTATTGATCGTGGAAGATACCAGCTTCCGGGTAGTTTCTGGGTTGATTTTGCTCCACTCATACAGCAGAACATTGAGATCCTCTTTGCTGGATATGCTGTGCTTCCGGATGTTATTCTCCAGCAGAGCACACAAATTCTCAATAACAATTAAATCTGGAGAAAGGGCTTCTTCCGTGGTACTCGGACATTGGTTGGTACAGTGCACCTGTTGAATCCCTTTTGGAGCCGATAGCCTGGGATTTTCCCTTATTTTCCTAATGATCCTCCGCTCGTCCTGTTCGGTGAAAATCTTGTTTGGTGCCTTGCTGCCCTTGGTCTCTATCCGATTTTCGTCGACGAAGCGCCGAATGATGTTGTACACAGTTGAGTTGCTCAGATTGACTGAGTTTCCGTTGTTCAATGGTAGTCCGTTTGCTCATAGTCCTTGTTGGATTGTTGCACTCGTGATGCAGGATATAACTAAACTGACTAGGAAGGATTGGTCTATTTATACCGAAAACAATCAACTATAGGTAAAAGCTCCGAGGTTTTTGGCACACAGGTGTCCATAATGTACTTGTTTCAAATAAGCATTGACCAAAAAATAGGTTACTTTTTTACATAATCCTACCTAGCAGGTGGGGAAACCGCAGTTTATTATGGTCATATATTCATATGGGTGGTTAATAAATGTACCTATCATAGGTCTTTGGAATTTTTGAAAAATAATGAATAATTAGTATATGGCAGGCAATTACATTATTTACTTGACACTGTTCCAATTAAGCTTTGGGACACTGTACATCTGCGTGCCATCTATGTATCTGCCGACTTCCGTTGGGCATACGCAACAACAAAACTTTCTCAATCCCGACTGTCTTCTGTTGTTGGCGTAAGTAGTATATGGAAATTCTTTTGCCATATTTGTGTTCGTGCCGAAATGCTTTTTTTTTAGCATGGCAATAAAACATATTGAGCCATTTAACGGTAAATTGACATACAAAATACAACAGCACCATATTCATATTAAATTGACAGCAAGGTGTTAATTCTTCATTAAACATGTCAAAAACAATTGTCGATTAATCATTTAATAGTTGATGTTATAATGACTCAGTTTTAAAATAAGAACAATACCAACATCTTGAGAGGCTTGACTTTCACAAATGTAGTCTAAAAACTAAATAACCGGCCAAATAAAAGTTAGTCAATCTTGGGATGTTAGCAGTTAATTGTAGACACCAGACTGACACGAAACTTATTGCATTTTTTAACTTTTTTTTTGTGCATGTAAGTGCATTCATTGCTTAGTAACAGTCTCAGATACATTGGTCTCTGTATGCATAATATTACAAACAAAAAATCGAAAATTTTCGTAAGCATTGTTTACAATTCACGAATTTTATAAAACAATCTGTCTACTTTATCGTATTCGTTATTTTACACAAATTTGTCTCTAAATTAGCTTATCTGCTAGACAATATATGAGACCTCAAGCAACTCAGGAAATCACTAAACATGGCAGAGGATTCAGATTCTTGAAAAATAACCAAATAAAAAATATGAAATATACACAATAATATTTATATACGAGTATGCATACATAATCAGTGTAAGGTCCAGCCAATCGACACCAACTGAGGTAAACTCAAGCTCAAACTGGGATATACAATAAGAAACTCGCACCTAATTCGGAAATTCTTCTATACCGGATTTTGCACTTCAGTATTAATCTTTGAGTACTCGACTTCGTACTAAAGAATAAAACAAAACCCAATCCAAAGTATTAAGCATTGTTACTTACCTTGACATTTGGCTGCAAGAAGGTGGCTACTCCATTGCGCACACGATTCTTAACACCGCGCACGGTTCCCTTGGACGAGCGTATAGTTGATGCTTGGTGTTTGGTGCTGCGCATATCCTTGTAACCGGCAAAGGCATCATTCTCCTCTTCCTCTGGCACCAGCAAATCTTGCCTAAGCTCCTGCTGGTGCTCTTTGCTATCACTGGGCAATCTGATCGCCTCATATTCCGTAACAAAACGGCAAAGATTTGCATGCTCATTCATATGGAAATTGTAGTATTGATCCGTTTCATATTGCAGCGGTCGTCCATCGATTTTTGTTGCAGCCACAATGCGTTCACTGCCATCCACCTCCCTATCCCGTATATCGTCCAGCATCGAACTTGTCAACAGGGCGCCCAATTTGAGCGGCGATTGTGCCTCATTCGAATGCAAAGAATCGCAGCTCAGCGAGGAGCTGCTCTCATCACACTCCTCGCTATCGTCTGTCAAGCTGTAGGCTCGAGAATGTGATTCCGAATTCGAATGCATCACAGATTGCCCACTTGACGCATCCACTCGAATGCGTGTCGTCTTCAGATGTAACTCCAGCTTGGGTGCTTCATTTTTGCAGCTGCTGCTGTTCTCGTTGCTATTGCGGTTGCAAGTGGACAATTTGTTGCTTTCGAAATCACTACCAGTGCCACTATCCAGAGTCTCGCAGGGCGAGTATTGGCCACTGGACACCAAATAGCAAAGATGATAGGGCGTCATGACAGACGGTGGCACAGTTTGTGATTGCTGTTGTTGTTTTTGCTGCTGTTGTTGCTGCTGATGTTGCTTTAGTTGCAATACCATATCGTTATCGCTTTGACTGTCATTCAGCTTTACCACGCTTATTTGTTTGCCTTGCCCACGTTGGCTTTGACTCTGAATTGAATTCAAACTCTTATCGTTACCAATGTGTATCTTGACCGTATGCTGAGGTGCAAAGATGACAACTGTTTCGGTCACTGCACTCCTTGGCCAATCGACTAATGTTAACTGACTAGCGTTGTCATCGTTGTTACTATTGCTGCAGATGCTGCTCTTTTCAAATTCACCAAATACAGTCTCAGCTACAGTTTCAGCTCGCAACACGTTTTTAATGTCATCGGCAACATTGCAGCTGATAATAGTTGCTGCTGATGCTATTGCTGGCGCCATTTTTCCGTTAAGAGACACAGACTGAACATCGGCCTCAGTTTGTCCAATGCGCAGTAAGAGCTGTGGGTACAACTTTGTTACTGGCTTAGTTGTTGCAGCTGCAGTTGCAGATGCTGTTGCTGTTGTTAATTTTTCTGTTGTTGCCTCTGTGCTGTAACAAGTTTCCAAATCAACATTCATTGCATGGTCAACGTGCAGCGTCTGCAAATTGCAATCGTAGTTGCTGTCGTTGTTGTTGCGGCTGCTGCTGTTACTGTTGTCGCAAAATGCCAGCAACATTGTCTGCGACTTGAGCGACATTTCGTCGCCTTCAATGTTGTTGCCTGCCGGCTTAGCTGGCTCCTCAGATTCAATTATTAATGAAATACCGCGCAACGGCCTTTGTGGCTGTTGTTGCTGTTGGTGCACGCTGCCAAGTGTTGCTGTTGCTATTGTTGTTGCCATAGTTATTGTTGTTGTTGTTGCCAAAGTTCTGGCATCAACAACAGCATTTGATAATTGGATGCGCCGCCAATTCCTACTTTAAAATGTATATGCAATTGCCGAGAATGTATTCTAGCTAATTGTTGTTGTGGTTACAGGTAGTTGCTGATCATGTAGTTGGTGCTGTTGCTGCAGTTGTTGCTATTGCGATAATTCTACTTGCTATTTGCTGATGATTAGCTGGCAGCATCCAGATCATAGAAGTACCTGCAATTAAATAGAATAAACCAGAATGCATAAGTAAAAGAGTCAGGAAAAAAAGAGAAAGAGAGAGAGAGAGAGAGAGAAAGATAGAGAGATATAGAGATGAGACACCGAGAGAGATGATGATGCTACGCCTACAAGACCTGGTCAATTGACTAACTGGCCAACTGGCTCATTAGATGACTCTCTAAGTGAATGGTGGCTCCCAGCATGAGTTTGAAATTTAAAACGAAGGTGTTCAGACCCGGTTCGTCGAAAGACGTCTGTTAATAATAAATGTTAAGAGCTTTGCAAAAGCCAGCAAAACCTAACAGACACAACAACGACAGTAATAAAATAGGAAATAACAATAATCATTATAATAATGATTATTACTAAACCGCATTCAAAGCAATCAAAACCACAAAAAGAACAAAAAATACATACACAAAATAATAATAATAAAAGAAGAAGAACAAAAACCGGCTTAGAAAACCTTTGGCATGCGCAAAGAGTTTCCGACTACTTCATACGCTTCAATTGATAGACATATTCAAATTCCGAGTATTTGGTATTGAAACTAAATAACTGATTTTGGTAATATTATATCCGCGAATGAACGAACCTTTGTTAGATTTCTATCCCAAACATCACTGAACAATACATAATTCATTGCCTCTAAACGCTCAAAAAGTGAACACAGCATCGATATTTATAGAGTATTGCAAATAAAAAAAGTTTAAGAAATAACAAAATTTAAATACATTACATATACATATGTATATTGGAATTACCGTCAAGTGGAACTCGGTCTTCGACTTTTGGAGCTTGAGCTCTGCTTAAAGTTGTTGCTGATGCTGCTGTTGTTGTTGTCTTTGTTGTTGCTGCTATCTTTCTGAAGACTGGTAACTGGTTGCCTTGAACCTGTTGTCCAGCTGCCCAATTGTGGGATACCAAGTCTGTAAATATTTTAAGCCGGCGGATAAGGCTCTAATACCTCTAAATGTTACAGTTATTTTTGTCGATGTTTTTATTGTTGTTGTTGCTGTTGGCCTGCATTCGCCGCTTATTGCACACAAATGTCTTTTGGCGACATATGAAATGCAGCAGCATGAAATTAATAAAACAAATATAAAAAAAGAGAAGAAACAATAAAAAACAAAATAAAAACAGATTATGCTTGTTGGGGATGGTGGGTGCAGTTTAAGTATACACATATACTCGTATATGCACGCACGCACGATTTTTGCAGAGTTTCGAGTTATGGATTTTGGCTTCTGGTATTGGTTTCGATTTCGTTTTTTTGTTGTTATTTTGGGCGTCTGAAAGCGACGCGCCGCGTACAACTCACTCAAAATCGCGCTGGCAACTGAAAGCCGCAGCAACAAAGTCGCGCTGGGTTTGCGTGTTTTGCCAGGAATTTTTTGTTGGTGTTATTGTTGCTGTTGTTTGTTGTATATTTTTTTTACGTGTCTCTGTCGCTGCCGCGAAGGCCGCAGCCGTCGCTGCTGCTTTTTCTCTTTATTTATTTGTATTTTTAATTTTTGCTTCCAAGAAACAACAAAAATTCCAGCAAAACGGCCGAAAGGCGGCAGCAGCAGAGCCAACGAAATGACTTTAAAAAAACACACACACAAAAACAATGACAACAACAAAAAATCAGCAGCGAGCAGCAATCGCAGTCATAAAAGTTGGTCCGACGCAGTCAACAGCAGCAGCAAAAGCAATGCGCATTGAGAATTTGTTTACGTGCGGAGGCGCAGCTGACGATGCAGTTGACGCCAACATTGGCAGAGCAACAGCGCTAGCAAACACACCTCCATGGCAGAAACCACTCCGCAACTCACCTGTTGCATGTTGCTGTTACCGATGTTATTGTTGTAGTACTCGTTTGTTGCCTAAGTTAATTGTGTGCGGCTGCCGCGACTGCCCCAAGCTGCACAGTATCACCAAAATGATCTTAACAATTTGATGCATTTATTTAGAAGAAACGTTTTGTTTTTCTTCCCATTATACATATATTGTGATTATAAATTCATGTGTGAATACCCCGAATGCGTGAAGAAGCATTGCGAGAACGTGACATAAAAACACTTAACGCTGAATACTAATAATAAATTCAGAGATTGTTTTTATGACAAAACTAACATTCATTTCAAATAATGTTGATTTTTCAAAAACCTGTAATTTTTGTGGTTGCTGTTGTCTCACCACTCAATAGAACCACTGTGCATACCACTGTCGGACGAACATAAACGTCAACTTTTGCGGCATTCGTCTTAGCTATTTAATTTATTTTACCTGCCTCATATACATGTATTAATGGAAGTATGTATGTGTGTATGAGTACACCTGAGCATGGCTCAATGAATTAACTGTCTTTCTCTATCTCTCTCCATCTCCTTTTGCAACTCACTCTCTCTCTCTCTTTGTGCTCTCACTCTGCTAATCATTGGCTGTGCATATCTTATTTTTCTATTCAACTTATTTATGCATTGTTGTTTCTGTTGCTGCTGCTATATTGTTGTTGTGGTTGTTGTTGCGCCTGAGGTTCAGTTTGTTTAGACTGGTTCGTCTAAGGTTGACTAGTAGTTGCCGTGCCGTTGACATCGACGTTGCTGTTGCTGGTTTGGATTACAATTTAACATGTTATCAATCATCCATTGGAGTTTTATTGTGTTGTTGCTATTTGTGCTTTTGTGTTGGCAGTGCCACGAAAACTATGCCAACAATTGTGTGCATGTCTCGCAGCTACAACAACAACAACAGCAGCAGCAACATCAATGCAGCAGCATAGTTTTTATTTTTTTGTCGCTTCTTAAGTGTGTTCGCCTGGCTGCATTTCCATCTACACACATTTATGCAAAGCTTTTCAAATTTGTATGTGCAATCAACGGAGCCACAACAGTGTGCAAAGTTAGCAGCGAAACGGCAACAGCAGCAACGCTGGCAAAACCAGCAACAGCAAAGCCTATTGTACGCTGTAATGTGTTGCTAATTTGATGCGCAAGTGGCGGCCAAGACGCTTCCAGTTGCACAGAGACTACCTGGCTGGCCAGCTACCTGGTTACCCGGCTGGCCAACGTCTGGCATCTGTTTCCGCCTGTTGCGCTTCGCTGCGGCATGGCAGAAGGAAACACGGTGGGGCAGCTGCCACGCGACAGCCAGTCGGGCAAAAGGGGCACGGCCAAAACTGCTATCAATTCAGAATCACAGTCTAGCTTACCGTTATGAATGGCACTTGTGGAAAGATTGCTAGATCCATTGCCTCTCAAAACTGTTCGCGAATCACAATGATCATTTAACAGGAAGCTAAAGTTAAAAGTTTAGTAGCATCTGCTATATTCGAACTTAAGATTTGCTTCTTCTGCATTCTGTTTAGAATATTCCAAATCTATTTCAATTTAATTTTAAAATTAAAAAAAATTATAAGTAAATTTAATATTAAAATTAAATTATAAGTAAATTTAAAAAATTATAAGTAAATTTAAAAATAAGAAATACTTATACGATTTCTGGGAATACATTTGTTGCATGAATTGGGGAAAACCCAGAACAAAACCAATCAGACCAAAAATGATAGTAAGAATTAGTTAGGCCCCACCACCTATTCCATGCAAAAAAGTTATTCACAAATTTCGGTAAATACTAGAATATAAAATTCAAAGGAAAGACTGTCAATATATATGTATATAGTTTAGAACGTTTAGTCTTAAGACCTCTAACATTATGATATGCTAGAGAAAGAGAGGATTTTAGTTTTTTGGAGCAACATTCGAAAAAGAAGCACCAGAAGGATTATGTTTAGGTCATATAATTAAATAATAAGCTAGTAATATATGCGCTGCAGATTGCGCAGACCCACAGCATATAAGTAAAATAATATCGCGAACGCTGCACTCAATAGCTGTTCAAAAACAAACACCCTATATATGTATTATATATATATATACGAGATGTGTTCAAAAAGTATCGCGAATTTTGAATTTTCGCGGGTTACGTATATTCGAATTTCGATTTTTTTTGTAGCGTTATGTTGGTACTCATGTCTCTCACTTATACCGACAAGCTCGGCCATTTTGAATGTTCACTTAATTGTTGACAGCTGCTTTGCTTGCACGTGTTTTGGATCGTCTTCGATTTTTACCTATTCAAAAAAATGGATCAAAGAACGTGTATCAAATTTTGTGTGAAAAACGTAATTAAGTGCGCGGATGCCAGATCTGGGGAATACGGTGGCTGCGGCATCATTAGTGTGTTGTTTTTGGCCAAAAAGTCGCGCACAAGCAACGATGTGTGAGCAGGGGCGTTATCGTGGTGCAAAAGCCAATTTTGTTCTTCCACAAATCCGGGCGTTTTTGGCGGATTGCTTCGCGCAAATTGCGCATAACTTGCAGGTAATATTCCTTATTGACCGTTCTACCCTGTGGCAAGAACTCATGATGCACCACGCCCCAGCAATCGAAGAAAACTGTCAGCAAAACTTTCACATTCGACCGAACTTGGCGCGCTTTTTTCGGTCTTGGTTCGTGCGGCAGCTTCCATTGAGATGATTGAGCTTTGGTTTCCACGTCGTAACCATAAACGCACGATTCGTCACCAGTTATGACCCTCTGGAGCAAATTTGGGTCGTCGCGGACAGAGTCCAACATCTCATTAGCAATGTTCATGCGATGCTGTTTTTGGTCGCAATTGAGCAAAAATCGAAGACGATCCAAAACACGTGCAAGCAAAGCAGCTGTCAACAATTAAGTGAACATTCAAAATGGCCGAGCTTGTCGGCATAAGTGAGAGACATGAGTACCAACATAACGCTACAAAAAAAATCGAAATTCGAATATACGTAACCCGCGAAAATTCAAAATTCGCGATACGTTTTGAACACATCTCGTATGTACCAAGATGACCCATGCAGCCGGTGTTAGGCGCCGATCAGTCGCCGCCAAGCATTCGCCCTACACGCAGCTGCATACTATGTACATATACTATTTACTGTATACAATACATACATAAGTATTTAGTCTTAAGCATTTGGTATAAATAAAGGCCCTGCTCATCAGGAGCGGGCAGTTCGAATCTGATCGTCAACTCCGCTTGTTTGATTTCTATCATCGCACTTATTGTGCGCATCGAAGGATCTCATTCTCCGTAGTCCAACTAGTTACAAGTGCTAGTTGCGACGCCTTTTAGTAGTCAGTTTATGTGCTGAATACTTCCCTTCAAAACCATACAACAATTTTAGTAGTCAGTTTATGTGCTGAATACTTCCCGTTAAACAACACACAAACAGATTAAAATATATATAAAAAATTTAAGCGTTGAGCATCCAAGAGTTTGTTTGGGATGTCAAAACTAAACCGATTTTTAAACCATTTTAAAATTTCGGACTCAAGAATGAGAAATCGATTTAAAGATTGTTACCTTTAACTTTTTACACAATTGCTTTATTGTCATTAGGTAAATTATTGTTATAGTTTATCATCAGAACACTTTCAACGTAGTCGTCATGATATTGAAGTTTCTTTTTATACTATTATCATAAAACTACATATTATCTTTGAAATCATATCAGTACAATTTTGGTTTTTTCACATTATATTGAAAAAAAAATATAATATTTATAATCGTTGATATATAATAATAAGGGCATCAGCTGAAATTACAATGTTTCACTTTTATTGGATACAATATTAATAATCGTTGATATATAATAAACAATGCATTAACTGAAATTACAAGGTTTTATTTTTATTTGATATCCGTGTATAAGACATCCTCTTATGATAACCTCTTTTTTGTATTTGATTGGTTTAGTATGATTAAATAATTGTATTGCTTAAGTGGGACATTCTAGCAAACTGTGGGTCGGGTTTTGGGGGTAAAGTGATCTTGTATATTGTTTTAAAACGACTTCCATAATTATTATCAACATGGATAACACTTAATACCGTTAAATATTCACGTAAGTATATAGTATATAATTTTTACTTTAAATGTATGTTTATGTTTTGTGTAAACATTGTACAACTATTAAATAAATTATTTGCTGCATTGCACATTTAGTAACAATAAATATATACATATATATGTATATAATTGTGTATGGAAATCCTTCCAGTTTTTTATTTGTATGCGATAAGATATGCATAATGAGTTGTTGCAATATGATGAGCAATTTCACGAAGCACTTTGAAAGTTAATCAAACCTATCGTGACTCGATAATCCAAATGTTCAACTTATGCCTGATAACAATGAGGGTTGTCAAAGAGCCCAATTTAAAAGGAAACCCTTGAATAATTATAATTCTAGTACATAGCTTTACATTTTTAATTTATGCATATAATTATATAGAGTTCTCTTTGTAGTATATTAATCGATTTCGATTTTAATTCGGCTAGATGAACGGTTTCGTTTTGATAGGCATCTAACATATGTGTGGGTGTATGTGTACAAATATTGTGTGTGTGTATGTGGACTCAGTGCATTGTAGCTGTAAAACTCGTAATGCTCAGAGCCCAAAGGTATGTGCTACCATGTACATATGTGCTAATACAACGCCGACTCCTATCACGTTTGGCGCTAACTACAGTTTGCTTATGGAATATAGTATATGTATATGGCTAGACGTTCAGATCATGGGTACAATATGACCAACTGCAAGCAGGCTTAATTTGTTATTATACATACATGTATATTTGAAATCAATGAAATTCGCTTATTTTAGCAATTATTCGTACACCATTGATTAGAGCAAAGAAAACATCTTTAACATTCAGATTGTATTGTATATTCTCTACCCATAAAATGGATACAATATAAATGTATGCACAATGTATTTAAACAGGCAGTATGAGTCGTCATCCCTGACCCTGATAGTATTTTTAAGGGCATATATAAATTCAATTCTTCATAATATGAACTGGTTACAGGGTATCTTTCTGGGCGAGCTATCTGCTTATCTAGTAATGTAATGCGTTTGGATTTTGTTTCATTATACTCTACCAACAACACACAAAGCTGATTGAGGCAAATATGTTTGTATGTAAATTAGTATTTGTTTGTTTGTAACAAATTTACATCGCTGAAAGTATTACATTATTGTTCCTCCGTTTGTTGGTGGTCTGTCGTAATAGGTAATATTTTATCGATAGACATAGCCCATGTAAAACTTAAAGTGTATGCTAAGCTGTAAACATTGCTTTATCAAGAAAAATACACGTAATATTGTGCATACTTTTCTATGCGTTGCATAACACAAAAAAAAAATTTCATTTGAAACGCTTTATAAATAACAGTGTTAAATGCTTAGGAATGCTCAACATACAATAGTACAATACAATGGAATAATGCAGTTACATTCATGATGAGAGTATACAATATAAGTATGAATAAATATTTATATATATCATATATATATAGTCAGCAATCTTAGCAATCCATTTTGTCAACTTGTCGTCAATTTCTCATTGCATTTTTTCTTTGTAACTATAAATTAAAGATTCAACGTATAATCGCACTATACGAAATTGGATATGTAGTACATATATAGAATGTGGGTTACACCGTAAAAAACCTGAACATTAAATATGTATGTATGTGTATATGTATGTATGTTTGAAAATACAATGATGGGTCGGTCTCAGCATTTTGCATATTAATAACTATAAAAATAAATATATCTTTCACGCACTTGTTGTTTGTATTATTGTTACTAACTGTTTTCTATGCCGCCTGTCGTCTACAAATCACACTGCATTATCGTAGCACATTGAACATACATACATGAATTTATGCAGAAATATTTTCTAGAATCTATATTTAAGTTGTTTTGCGCTGTTTTTTGTGTTTTTTTTTTCTGTGTGTTTGGCCTTTGCCATTTGGATCCTGTTTCTTTTGTCATGATTATTATTATTATCGTGGCTTGTTGTTGTCTTTTGAGTAGTCTTTGGGAACATATACATACATACACATACACACATGGATTATATGTCAGTGCCGATGCTGCTTTTAATCGGTGAGCGAGTTTTGGTTTAGTTATTGTCCGTATTTACAGTAAGTTGTGTCTTATGCAATTTCAATTTATATTTATATATATATATTTTATATTTATATATATACATAATATGTATATATATATATATATTATTGTCCTCGTTGGTGCGTCATGCAGGATCTACACCTACTCCTCCTCCTCCTCGAGCGATTTCTCGGGCAGCCCGTATTTGGGACAGCACATACCCTCTGTGCCGTCCATGTTGAAGCAGAAAACACTGCGCTCCAACTCAGTGGGCTCGTGGGGTATAATACCATGCACCTCCCTCAGCTCCGCCTCGGGGAACCAGGCTGGATCCGAATCCTCTACCACCTTGATGCCGCACAGACTAGACAAGGATGAATAATAAATGGATGTGAATCAGTTAGAAGAGAGATATGAAAAAGCCATAGCATGAACTAGTCATGCAACTGCTATTACAAATCTGCATAAATGAGAACGTTGTGAGGTGGGTGGGAAGGTGTGCCTCAGACATGGAATAATCAATAATATGCTTTTCAAATTTGGTGACTCCAGCTCTAAAATTGCAGGAAATATAGGCTTTCAATTTGGGAGAAGATTACTAGTAATTTACCTCCAAAGGTTTCGGTAACTCAAAATCTAAAGGTGCGGATTTTTATGCCGAATGCCGATCTTTGAAGGACATCGCCTAGCCTTAAAAATGTGGGAGCTATGTAGCTTTATCGATTTGCAGTTATCGATTATACAGCCCTCAGCCCTTGCAACCCATTTTTTAAACTTTGTCGGATATATCGACGGACCGTTTAGCTTTGGTATCAGAGCACAAAAGCACTTACCGTAATATTGCCACCACAGGTATCCACAGAATGGATGAGAGTATCAGCGCGAAGGCAATGACAATGCACCAATGTGGCCACTCCATGTTATCCGTGGCACCCTTTGCTGCAATCCAAGCCGGATAGCTGCTGCCCTCGGTTACCAGCTGATAGAAGGAGGCCAGCAGAATGGTGACCATGGCACAAGGAGACAAGTACTTCCAGCAAAACATCCAATAGATTCCCGGCCTCGACCCGGTCATCATCTCAATGTCATCCGAGAAACGCCTAACGCCATAGATGTAGCTGATCGATAAACATTCGAACAGGGCAATAATCAGCAGCGGAAAGTTGCCAGCAAAGCTGTCCATTAGTTGGAAGATATAGCTGCCGGCTCCATTTGCAAAGCACATGGAAATCAGGCAGCAGGACAGGCACAATGCCTATTTGAAAAAAAATGGGGATTTAGGGACTAAGATCACAATTTTAAATTAATTATATGAAGAGCACATACGCCAACGATATACTCCTTGGGCATATTGGGGAAGAGCTTCATGTCCACCAGCGATGTGACGACGCCCTCCAACGTTCCAAACTGCGAATCGATGCCCAGCGTGAAGAGCATGAGGAAGAAGAGCACTGCCCAGAGTTGGGCGCAGGGAAACTGATTGATCGCCTCCGTAAAGATGATGAATGCCAATCCCGTGCCGGATGCACTCTGTGGTAAAGAAAAATCACTATTACATAACTTATCCAATCAAAATGATTTTAATTTTGATAAGAACTTGGAAAATATCCGTTTTCTTTCTGCAGGCCGTACATATCAATAAATCATTTAGCTGCAAGGAACTACCAGTCCAAAGGTAACTGCTTGTCTTGTAGGCCACAACATTGTCAACACTGAACAGATTTAACCGACTTAAATCATTCCCGTTTGTTCTTAATTCGAGTGAGCCTCTTTAACTAAGACTTTGACGTGCTTGACATAATTATATTTGAACAAAATTTTGATTTATTATTTACGACTTACATTGGCAAGTTCCTGCTCTAAGTCGCATATGGGCAGATTGTGTGTCCGATTTAGAGCGACTAATCCGGCACGCGCCTCCGTGCAGCGATCGAAGGTCGCCGTAGCCTTGAAGCCGATCACCGAAAAGACGACGACGCCAGCGAACATGGAGGTGCCACAATTGGTCAGCGACACGAGTATCGCATCCCTATAGCAATTGTTGTTGGCCGGATTGTATGAACTGAAGGCGATTAGGCCGCCAAATGCGAGGCCCAGCGAAAAGAAGATCTGTGTGCCGGCCTCCAGCCACACGACCGGATCGAGCAGTGTTTCCCAGCGCGGCGTAAACAGATGCGCCACCCCATCGGCGGCGCCCTTCAGAGTGATGCCTCGAAAGAAGAAAATTATGAGCACCACATAGGGAAAGATGGCGGTCATGTAGACGATCTTGCCGGACGATGTGATTCCTTGTACCATGCATATATACACCAAAAACCATGACACAATCAGTGCAATCCCCATGTGATAGTTGAAGCTCTCCGGCATGTCAACTCTCTCCGAGCACTGCAGAGTGGTACGATACCAGTAGAACTGTGTCGGCGACGAGGCCACACACTCCGGCTCGTGATCGTATGTATAGTTTTTGTAGAGGCGCGTCGGACAGTCGGCCCACGGCAATGGTGACTCAAAGCTGTGCAGCAGATAGATCAGGCACCAGGCAATTATCGTGTTGTAGTACAGCGCCACAATGAAACTGACCACTGCCGAGGATATGCCAATGCCCCCGAGATATGGCGACACCTGACTCCATACGCCAATTGCCCCTTTGCGCAGTCGTTGCCCAATAGCCAGCTCCAGATAGAAGATTGGTATGCCCTGAATGCACAGCATTATGAAGTAGGGCACCAGGAAGGCGCCACCACCATTTTTTTGCGCCAAATATGGAAATCGCCACACGTTGCCCAATCCAACTGCATATCTATGGATGAGAAAGATGTTAAAACACATTTTACAATTCAAATACACTTTGATTCTCTTTTTATGCCTTGATACCGAATGTTTTCATAGTATATTGGTTTTGGGCAATGTCCGTCTGTCTGTATGAATGCAACTTAATTCGACAACCTTTAGAGATAGAGACTTGGAACTGGGAACAAATACTGATCTGTACACGATTCAAACAAAATGGGAGAGAAATCGATAAGCCACATATCTCCCACAATTTTAAGGCTACTGTCATCAAATTTGGTTGGTAGGTTGCTGGAGATGTTCTTCTAACATTGGCAAATGCCACGCCCACCTGCAAGGCCCCAAACCTCCACCCCGAAAAATTTTAAATGGCTATATCTTTCGTTGTTGAGTTAGAGCCGTCAAATTTGGTGTGTAAATTACTGGTAGCCGTTTTTAAGAACGGATAAGAACACCTCTCATAATCGCCAAAGCCGATATTTCGGAAAGTGTAAGTTGATCAATCCGAATATATCCCAAAATCTTAAGAACAGACTCACTAAACTTGGAAGGTAATTTGCTGCTAACCTCCTTTAAAGATCGGCCGATACAGACCATCCCACACCTGCCGCCCCGAGTAACTTCTGCCCTAGATATCTAAAAAGCGCATATCTTCCACAATTTGTAAGCTAAATCTCCCCACTACGCTTCCTCAAACCGATACACCTCTTATCGTAAGTCGATAAAACCATATAGGTCGCGCAATTTGAAAGCTGGCGTCACCAAATTTGAAAGGTACATTGCTAGCCCCACATAATTTCTAAAAGCTCATATCTCTCGTAACTTAAGAGCTACACTTAGCAAATTTGGAAGGAAGGTTACTAGAAAACTGTTCCAACAATATTTTCGGCCACACCCACGCCGCCAAAATTTGCTAAGGCCTATATCTACCGCAATTTGAAAGGCAAACTTCGCCGGTATTTCTTGGCTAAGCCCACCCTGTTATTTTCTACATGTTATCAGCTGGTATTACTAATGGTATCAGTCGGTTACGCCCGACTTCAACGTTCTTTTTTGTTATTATTGACACTGTAGAAGTAAAAGGTTGATTATTTGATTCTTTATTATTTGTACATCTTTATCGTCGTTTTGCAAATTAATTTATACATATATTTAATTCAAATTAATTTTGTATTTTTGGAAAACTTCGTTATTGTAATTTACTTAATTATTTTAAAAAATTACAAAAATAAAACACATTTACTTTTTTGAGACATTTTTCAAAGAGCCATCTTTGATATTACACACACATGTAATATTATTGGGTACATTATCTTTGACGACTTACCCTATGGTGGCCAGCAGGAACATGATCTTGCTATCCCAACTCTCACGTTCGTCCCCCTCCTTTTCGCCCTCAACGATGTCCTCCTGCTGCTGATCAACGAATGCGGCCAACTTGGCCTTGGTTTTGCTGGTGCTGGCATCGGAGCCAAGGGGCGGCTCCTGTTCAAGTTCCGATGACTCGTCAAAGACATCGGACATGAAACCCTGATTTGTTGCACCATACATGGGCTGATGATGTAGGTGCAGCGATGTGTGATGATGATGGCTGACGCCATGCTCCTTGGGCACCAGACGGCCACGCAGCTCCTTTGGCGCATACAGGCACATTGGACAGATTAAACTGATCGCTCTGATAGCTTAATAACAATATCCACTCACCCGCAATTCCAACTGATCGAGGCTCTTTTGGGTCTTAAGCACAATGTCGCGCGAGCTTTGGCGGCGCAACAGTTGCGCTGTATTCGCCATTATCGTAAAGGGTAAGAGTGTGGTTGTAGTTCTTGTTGTTCGTTATTTGTATTTGTCTTTATTCTTGTTGAATTTGTAGTTTTAGTTGTTGATTTGTAGGTTGTGATCAGCAAGATATGTACGTGTGCGTGGTGTTGGACTGATTGCAAAAGTGGTTGCTTGCTAAATTACGTCTGCTTGTGTAACTAACATTTTCGTTGCATACTTTGTGTGTCAAGCTAAAATATCCGAGCACTTTCGTTTTGCGCCTTTTACGGAGTGCTAAACAAAATGTAAATGCAGGCAAAATGTGTTGAAACATGAGAAATGTAACGTATCATGGCAAACAATTATTCAATGGCGCACAGGCATGCGATAAGTGTGTGCACTTATTTTCATTCACGGCTCACGCGGAAAGCTATCAATTTATCAGCCGAACTTGATTGCATTTAGCCACCCACGCCCATTTAGACCAACTTGCCAACACATATACACACAGATTTACAAAGAGGAGGCACAGCTAAAAATAAAAATATAGTGCGGCTGTGTTTCTGTTACGCATGCTGATAAAGTGCACAAATTCCGGTAGATTTGCCTGTCTGTCTGGTCTGATGGTTAAATACTTATCTAGGATAATGTATTTCGTTGAAATGTGCTCTTTTCCTTGGAACGACCCTTGACTGATAGTTTGCCAAGGTCAGGCATTGAGTACCTTAATCTCACATTTTTGTGTAAATATGCCAATACATATTCTTCGTTGTTTTCGTTTCAGTTAGTCTTGTACGGACGCAGCATTCCACATTTATATTTTATAATTAACTTTACTTTGCTTTTACACATATATTATAATTTGTTGGTTAAAGTAACTTCTTTTTTTTTTGTACCATCAGCGTTTGAAATACGGATAATTTTAAAACAGAACTTTCTTGGCCACTTTTCATCTGGCACTTACATATGCAGATACAGACATAGAAAGCACTCTTGCAAATTTGTCCGCTTGTTTTATATAACGAAACGATTGCTCGGGCGACAACGAAGCGATAATAAAGCGAACGAAGGCAACGCAAAGGACAGTGTACCCGCACGTGGCGGGTGGTGGGAGAGGTGAGGTGAGGTGGGTGGCATAAAAGGCATTAAATGCTATTCGCACCGTTGATATTGTAATATCAGTATGTATGTATTTATGTATATATATAATAAGCTTATAAGTGTAAAACCTAGAAACGGAAATGGCCAAGGAGCTGATAAGGCTGCAGGACGATAGCAAGAAATTTTTGAGTAGATCCACAATAATACTACAATGCCAGATGTTGAACTCGCTGCTAAATTGAGCGCCCGCGCACTCAGCGAATGGGATAGCGCCAATTGGAACGAGATGATATTATTTGGAGTTGGTTGGGACAGGCACTTTGTGTAAACAGAAATAGCTAAAACAAAAAAAATACCAGCAACAATTGAGCCCAAACAACCACTGCACGGAACAGCTGCAGCTGTTTTCTGTATAAAACATTAACTTATTTACAAACTTCGAATAAGTTTAATTTCTTTATATATCGGTTGTCGAAAATTGTTAAACAGGCTGGTGACATATTCTGAATATTTCTTTACCAGTTCAACCCCACCTCGAATGCTTGCACGACATAAGCCAACAGTGAGTGCAAAGACGCAAAAAAGAGCAAGGCGAGCATCAAACGTAGCGCAAACGGAGCACGAGTTACGCTTACATTACGCTGTACATTTGCATTTGTTGTTGTTGTTACCGGTTGCAGCCGCTGTGTATTACAACATTTTCAAACAGATTTCATAATCAAGAAAGCAGCTGCTGGCGGCAGAATGGTGTTCAAGTGTCAGGAAGACAGCTTCCTAAAGCAGGTAAATTAAAAGGTTGCTTGCCACCCTTAAGCAAACTTTTAATCCTCCTCTGCAGTTTCAGACGACCGTTGTCTCGTGTGACTTTGCCACGTTGGAGTGGTGCGGAGAGGAGAGCAACAGCACCACAGAGACACGTCAGCTGCGCGGCTTTAATGTGGTCTGTGAGGACACCATACTCTTCCCCGAGGGTGGCGGCCAGCCCTGCGATTATGGCACAATCAATGGCCAGCCGGTACGCAGTGTTCTGCGGAAAGGCAGCACAGTCGTACACTTTGTGGAGTCGTCTAGCAGCTTTGAGGAGGGCGCCGCCGTGCAGCAGCTGGTGGACTGGCCACGCCGGCTGGATCACATGCAGCAGCATTCTGGTCAACATCTAATCACGGCTCTGCTTGATCGCGAATTTAAGTATGACACGACATCCTGGTCACTGGGCACCAGTGTCTCCTATATACAGCTGAGCACACCACATTTAATCAGCCGCGAATCGCTCTATCTGATTGAGAGGCAGGCAAATGATTTAATACGCGAGGGACGCGCTGTCAGCGTGCTGCTGGTGGATCCAGAGGTGGCGCAGGAGTTTCAGGACGCACGCGCACCGCGTGGCCTGCCCAAGGACCATGAGGGATTGGCGCGTGTTGTTCGCATCGAAGGTATCGAATCGAACATGTGCTGTGGCACACACGTCACAAACCTGTCGCAACTGCAGTGCATAAAGCTGCTCTACGCCGAGAAGGTCAAGTCAAATGTTCACGTGCATTTTGTTGTCGGCGAACGTTGCCTTCGCAAGCTGGGCGAGATCTTTCAGCGCGAGCAGCAGCTTACCATAGCTCTGAAGTGAGTATCTGATCATAATCATTGCTGTGATCATAACGCCCTCTTGCAAATCACTCATCAATCGAACCCAATACAATCACTTTCAGGTGCGGCGCCCAGCAGCATCTGGAGATGTTGCAGAAGCTACAGCAAAATGTCAAATCCACACGCAAGTCGTTCCAGCAGTTGCTGAAGGATTTCGCCACCGCAGAGGCCGAACGTCTAGAGAATATACCGAAGGCACTGCGTCCCAAATACTTTGCCCTGCATCGACGCGACGGCCTCGAGGTGGACTTCACCAATACATTTTTACGCAACGCGCCGGAAGAGATATTCTATTTTCTGACGGTATCCGAGTGCGTCTCGGTCGGCATTGGTGCTAAAGGGCACATGGTTTTGCGTGGCGAACCGACGCTGGTGCAAGAGTTGGGCCCGCAGTTTCTCGAACTTCTCGAGGGCAAAGGCAATGGGAAGGAAAATAATTTCCAGGGCAAAATCAACAACCTTACCAAGCTTCCGGATTGCACTGCACTATTGGAGGCGCACTTTAAGCCGAAAAAACCGATTGCGGAACGAACAATCGCCTCGTAAAGAACTGGAAGGTCTCTTCCGCTTGCAAATGCTAATTTGTACTATTTTGTTTTCTTTCAAATGGTCATAATACATAGTATGATAATAAACAAGACTAAGCACAGCTACAAAAAAAAAAAAAAAAATGGGGATCGCGGCATGTGGATAGAGCATCACAGATAGTTGATATCGTAGTTGTGCATTTTCCACTTGAGACGCCAGTACTGGTTCCAGAAGCCAACGTCGATGATGCGCTCATGGAAATTTAAATAGTTTACTGTGGTGTACTGACAAATGGCTGGATAGGTGCAATCATCCTCATCGAACATGTCCACCCACAGAAGGGTGCAGATACCTAGGTTGAGGAGGCGTAGCTTATTCTGATTGATGGCACGCTCCAGCATAATGAGGTAATCGCTTGATTCTGAATTTTGTTGTTCCGGCGGCAGCGTTATCATGCGGTTTGTTTGTGTCCGCAGTAGCGTCGAGAAGGCATGCTGATCTGGGTTATTTTTGGCCATCTGGTATAGTGCTACGATGGCCGTGCAATAAATCAGGGATCGCTTCGGCTTCGCATACGACTCCTTGACGACGCCGGTGGCTACTTCAGCGTAATCACGCATCAATCCTTTCCAGTAGTCTGCCCACTTCTCCACCGTGGTGCCCTTAAAGCGGTTCGGAAGGGTTAATTTCTCACCCAATCGCAAACGTATTGCGGCCACACGGTTGCCCACATTTAGCAAACGCATCGTGCGGCACTGCAATTAAATTTATAATTGATGTTTATGCAACGCTAACGAATTCTCGAAAATTATACGTACGTTCTAGGCTCAAGTTGATTTATCGGCAGAGGTGTATTACGTTGCGATAGTTTATTTGTTTCAGAATAATATTAGGCCATAATATTAGGCGATATATTCATAACCAGTCGATTATTTAGTATTCTCAATAACGAGCGATATTCACCAATCGGCGTCACATGTAAAAGAACCGTTGACATTTTATTTGTGTATATCAGTGTGTAAAAGTCAAACTCATGTTCAAATATTCATTTTTCATTTCCTACATAATATAATAGGTGACGATGTTCATGCGTTCTTTTGAAGAGGTACGTCAGCCCAATTAATGCCAATTTCTATGCGATTTCAAGACTTTCAATACGTTTTGCAGGCCAAGTGCCAAATTTGCAAGCGAATCTTCTGCTGCGCCACTTGCCGCCAAAAGCATCAATTTGAAGCGCACGCCATTGCTGTCACCCAACCGTTGGCTCAGCGCACTAAAATGGTTGGCTTTTGCAATGAACGTGCCAATGCAGCACCTGTAAGCGCAACCGTCTATGTTTTCTGCCCGATATGTGAGCAGAAGCCGCTAGCGCTGCTTGAGGAAATGTACGCCGAGCTGCTGGCTCACATCGAGAGCGTGCATTTGCCGCTGCGCTGTCGCAAATGCCAGCGAAAATACACCAAAATCGAGGATTTGCGTGAGTTCTCCAAGTGTCAGAATTTTGGCCAGGATTGCAGCGCGGCTAGTTCGGCGCACAATCAGAGCTGTGACATGAACGCCTCAAAGGTAACTTTGAAAAGGGCAACAGTCGCCGCCAGCTCAATGTCGACACAAACCTCGCCCAGCATAGCCAACGGCATGCAAGAATCTCAGCAGCAGCTGCTGCTGCAGGTGCAGTCTCAGGAGGAGCAGCCACATCACGCAAACTTAACGCCGATATCGTTATTCAATCTTCGGTGGAAGGCCAAGAGTCGTCTGACACAGGAGGAGCTTAACAGCGACAGCGTCTCCTCGATACGCAATCTGTCATCGGATAGCGTCAACCTGTCGGTACAGCAACGTCGTAGCATTGGCTTGCTCACCGCATTACCCGGAAAGGGCAAAGTAATACGGTCAACGTCAACGCCAGTGGCAGTGGACACCATGTTCGCCAAATTGAAGGATACACTCACCTTTAATGGGTCCGCCGTTGGAGGCGCTCACATGTCCAGCATCTATCACAGCGGCTATGTGCTGGATGAGCAAAACCCGGTTCCCGCACCAACGGACAGCAATCAGCCGCACCAGCAACAGCATCAGAGAGCCTGGAAGATAGGTGGTCGCCGCAAAATTAGTGGCGTGACCCCACTGCGCCAGGTCATGTCAAGAAGTATACAGAAAGCGTTCGTGGAGCATGGAGTGGGTATTTTGGCCACAGCACATGGGGCACAACGGCGCATGCGTCTAGATCTGAGCGAGAACAGCCCGTCAGAGTCCGCCCTGGCCTTGGATCTTCGCATCTCACCGGTCGTGCGACGTTCACAGAGCGTAGAGGAAAATGTCCAGGCCAATCAGGCTGTCGGCTCTTTGAGCCCGGTTGAGCCTTACCACATAATGCTGTCGGCCCAAAAGCTAACCACTGAATCAATTATCATAACTCGCACACAGCATTGCGCCAAAAGTGGATCATTAGCTGCATCTGCGGCAAGCGGCAGCACCGTTTTCAATTCATGCGAGAGTGTCGAGATCATCACGTCAGCAACGGGCGAGGGAGGTGCCAATTTGGTGGTGCCACCAATAACGCCAATTACCCGAATACCCGGTGCCATTATTAACAAGAAGCTTATTAAGTTTGTGACACCACAAAAGCAGCATGATGCGACGCAATCAATCCCAGATGAGATGGAGATCTTCTATACTCCTAATCCGAGCACTTTTCAGTCAGCGGCAGCGACAGCAGTTGATCAGACTTTCAGCAGTAATGAGCAACGTCGACAGCAGATTGTACCGCGCCAGCTGAGCGGTGAATTCGCGGCGCAAACGAAAATGCTGCAGGGACCGCAGGCGCGTCTGCCGTTGCGTGCGTACCGTACACAGAATTCCTTCAGCTCCGTGGAGGACCTTATCAGTGACGATGAGGACGAGGTGTTTCTGCCAAATAGTGCATCCACGCATAATGACAAGAAGCGCACAGCGGCAGCAGAATCTGACGGACAATCGGAGCCTGGGCGACTCTGGTCACTGATGTCGTCTGTCATTCGCTTGCCCTTGACCCTGAGAACGGATCGGTCAGCAGCCATCAGGAGCAGTAGCGGTAGTGATGACAAAGAAAACACCGCTACAGCTTCGACGTCCAGCACTGGGTCTCTGATCAGGCGTTGTGCCTCCATTGCTGGCTCACTGGTGCGCACCATGCAAGCTCACGATGATGCAGACATGCAGACCTTGAAACGCAAACGAACCCAAACGCTTGATTATCAGTACTGCACTCAAATGTCTCCCTCCTCTAGCTCCTCAAAGCGTTTTCGCATCCAGCCCCGGCAACCGGTCAAGCGGATGCGCAACACTTAGTTATATGCATATATGTTATAGTTATTTTCAATTTACCAGTATTTGTCTCTTTGTAATAATAAAACTAAGCTTAAAAGATTGGATCAGACAACTTTAAAACAGAATACAGTAGAAGTCAATGCTTCTACTACAGATGATTATTTTGTAATTTTACTACATTTCAACTTTTTATTTTTTAATTGGCTTAAGAATTTAAGTTGCCGTTATTAATGCAGCAGCACTTTGCCATCGATTAATTTGGCTATAGTATTCCACCTTTGGTATTCACAGTTGGTTTAATTGGCACGAAAAAACAGTTCGATATCTATGTATTAATGTGAGTGAGCTTACTATTTGTGGTATTTTGCAGTATTTACAAATGTACTTACATATTCCTCAAACGGTCACACTGAATATAACTCGCTGATTGTATTTGGTATCGAGTGTATGTGTGCGTGATTTTCATCTTGCAGTCGTTTCTTTTTTAGTTAATCCGTCGCAGAAAAAAAAATAACAAAATAGTAATAAACGTTAAACGTATACACAGAAATAGTGATGTCATTATCAAGTCTTCTGCCTGCACCGACCAATGCGGTTTGGGATCGCGAAGACGAGCGTCGCTTGGTAGCCAAAGGGGCTCCAATGATTGGTGCTCTGGTGTCCGCCAAAATTGCAGCGCCACCTTACTGCCAGCGCAAGGACTGGATACCACGCACAGAGGCTGACTTTGGCGACGGTGGCGCATTCCCCGAAATACACGTTGCCCAGTATCCCTTAGGTAAGATGACACTAACAATGCAACAGCAGCACCTAGTTTTTATTTGCATTTCGTTTAGGTCTCGGAGTGCCTGCTAATTTTGGCAAGAAGTCGGAAGCGCTCGCCGTACGTCTGGATGACAACGGTAAAGTGAAATATGATGCGATTGCTCGCCAGGGACATGGTAAGGACAAAATTGTCTACTCTTCAATAACGCAGCTGTTGCCCGCCGAAGTGCTAGCCGAAGATGCCGACGAGCTGCAGCGACCGGACGAGGAAACGGTTAACGAGACAACCGAGGAGACACGTCTGGCACTGGAGAAACTGACAAACCAAAAGATCACATCAGCTCTACCTGTGCGGCATGCACAAAAAGCAGCGCCCGCACAATACATTCGCTACACGCCATCGCAGCAGGGGGATGCCTTCAATTCTGGAGCCAAACAGCGTGTCATTCGAATGGTGGAGGCACAGCTGGATCCAATGGAACCACCAAAGTTTCGCATTAACAAGAAGATACCACGTGGACCGCCGTCGCCGCCAGCACCAGTGTTGCACTCTCCGTCACGCAAGGTGACAGTCAAGGAGCAGAAAGAATGGAAAATACCGCCCTGCATATCCAACTGGAAGAACGCCAAAGGTTGTAATCCTCTATTTAGACCACTATAACGGCAATCCGTTAATGTGTGCTTTCTCCCCTAGGTTACACCATACCTCTAGACAAGCGCTTGGCCGCCGATGGACGTGGCCTGCAGCAGGTTCACATCAACGAAAAGTTCGCTAAAATGGCCGAGGCTCTCTACATTGCTGATCGAAAGGCGCGCGAAGCTGTCGAAGCGCGGGCTCAGCTGGAGAAGAAGCTGGCACAGAAGGAAAAGGAAAAGAAGGAGGATATGCTGCGCATGATGGCGCAACGGGCACGTGAGGAACGCGCCGGTCTACGCAATCCAGAACCAGATGCCCCTAATGGTGGTGGTTTCGGCTTCAGTGCTGGTAATACGGATGCACGCGAGCGCAATGATCTCCGTGCCGAACGGCAGCGCGAGCGTCAACGTGACCGCAATTTGCAACGTGCCGCGCCAGAAAAACGCACAAAGCTGCAGCGCGAACGGGAGCGTGACATATCTGAGCAGATTGCCCTTGGCTTGCCGGCAAAGAGCGCAGGAACTGGTGACACCCTGTTTGATCAGCGTCTGTTCAATACCACAAAAGGCATGGACTCTGGCTATGGCGACGATGAGGTATACAATGTGTATGACAAGCCATGGCGCGATTCTAACACTCTAGGCGCCCACATCTACAGACCGAGCAAGCAGGCGGATAGCGACAATTATGGCGGGGACTTGGATACAATTGTTAACACGAAACGATTTGTGCCGGATAAACAATTCGCTGGTGCTGGCTCGAGGGATCCGGGTTCCACTCTGCGTAGCGGACCTGTTGAGTTTGAGAAGGAAGAGGATCCATTCGGTCTGGACAAGTTCCTGAACATGGCCAAGAAAGCGCCCAAGCGTGCCGACGAAAAGAATGATCGCGGCTCACACTCGGAGCGCAAACGTAGCCGACGTGAGTAGACTGCCGGATTCGAAGTAGTTGCTGCAATTGCCTTTAAAAAAAATAATTCCCAAACTTTTGGCAAATACATTCATTTATATTAATCAACTATGGTCTGGTCTGTCTAATTTGTTTGTTTTAGATATTGGCGCTTATAGTGTCAATTATCCAAGGTACATAGTATTCAACTCTGGTGAATATCATTGGCTGTCCTCCATTATTGCAGCTGGCCGTGCCCAGTGAAACGATGCCAGCAATATAAGCTGGTGCATCAGTGGACCGCCGGAATCGTCACCACAGGTGCCCGCCATCGTTCCGCCACCGGCACACAATTGCCCCGACACAACATGCGGGTAGATTTTTCTACAGTTGGCCATGGACAAGGCGTTCAGCACTGCTCTCAATTTGATCGCACTACCGCCGAAGCGTATGCGCTCGGTGTTGCCCCAACCGGCAATGTCCATGCCATAATCAGCGTACGTGTATTCATCGTTAGCATTTGACACCGGTACGCAAATGGGCTGCACAAAATCTGAAATGTTCACGGGCTGCTGCAGAAGTGCAATGTCGTTGATAACTTTGGCATTCGGTGCAAACTCCTCCAAAAATATGATCCGATCGACATTCATGTCTATGTGCGGGGTAGTACAGATTTCTTCCTCCCTCGACCGCTGGCAGTCGGGTGTGCTGGTCGTGTTCCACTCGCCCAGACGCACCAGCATCAAAGTTAGACTATCTTCTCGGCTGGGCAGACAGTGTGCCGCTGTCAATACGCAGCGCTCGTGGATAAGCGAGCCACCGCACAACTGGGTATATTGCTCTCCTATAACAATAATAATTTTATGGAACGCAACAATTCAAGGGTTTGTGTTAATATCTTCTGCTGAGAAAACCTTTAAGCCTCTCACAATTAGTATGAAGGTAATGGAAATAGTTGAATTTTTTCTTTTATGAATATTTCCATCTTTGAAGTGGATCGGATGAAAAACAGTAAGGAAAACTATTATATATGAAATTTTTTTCCAGTTTTCCATTGTTGCGTCATTAATTAAGTCATAAGAGTACAATTTTTAAAAAGGTCTGACAAAAAAGATTTGAAATTGGTTTTCGTATTTTTAATTAAATGAAATTACCATCACTTGACTTGCGCAGCAGAGCCATCCACGGAAAATCCCTTATGCTTGGTATGGTGCCCGATATGACGCGATTTTCAATGGGATCAACAAAACCACAAACTCCCGGTTGTGGTAGCAATTGCTTCAGGGCAGAGGAAACAATCCTTAACGCTCCGCGGCAACAACAAACTAGATCACGACGTAATTGAATTGGACACTGGCTACGGGCCGAGCTGCTGAAGTTTGCCCCTTGCTCCTAACACTGCTGACGATGCAGGCAATAACCGGTTTCGTTTCCCATATTACAGCGGCCATAGTGTCTTATTAGTTCTGTGGTTGTTTTAGAAAGAGATTAGAAAACTGAAAATTGAAATTGACAAAACAAACTTACTACCGGAAGAGCTATTGATTAAGACAAATGCAATCGTGCAAAATATAGTAAAAACGCGGATATTCGAAGAGGTCATGTTTCATCTTCAACGTGTAACAATGCATATAACATTGAAATCAAGTAAACATCTTATCAGTCGGGGGAGGAGAGAGTTCATGTGTTGAGGGCGATTACTCTCCAAAAATTACCATAGTTATTGGATGACAAGGTTGCATTGCTTCCGTATTTGTAACTTTTAAAACTGTCACTTAAACAACAAATTTGTTTACTGTTAGACTGGTAGAAAATACCACTAATAAAAATCCAAATTCATATTTGAAATGAGCATTGCGAGAGTGGCGCAGTGCTGCTTTTATACATTAGCCATACCCACCTCGATATACATTTGTAATCGCTTTGAATATTATCGTTCTTGGCGATACATCGATAAGCGGCATGACATTGAGTTGACATTTCGGTGTATAATTTTAGCATTTCAAACAGCTTAGTTTTTAATTTTTGCTAATCAACCATCGACAAGTCATTTTAATTGGCCTAGTGCAACCGCGTCCGGTGTCCAATCGCACAAACTTATAATGCAACATTGACCATTGACAACAATTGCGGCAGCTTTTATCTGCAGCCAGCTGCTTTTGCTGCTGTGTGGGTGATTTGGCTGTGGGCCTTGGGGAAGGTGCCCAACAATTACATACGCTTAGTAACATCACGCCGCACAGACGACAACTGGCGCTCTTCGATATAATTATGTAAGTTTATTTGTTCGTACTACATATATATATATATCAGTGCAATAACAAATTCGCTTACCTGCAAACTGCAGCAGAACGCGGAAACAAGAAGCAGAAGAAGAAGAAGGCAACTAAGATGCGGTCGCGCAGCAATTCAGGCGTCCGCTTGGACTACTATCAGCGAATCGTGCATCGCTTGATTTTGGCACATCAGGAACCAGTAACCGGCCTGTTTCCCGCCTCGAACGTCAATTCGCACGCCTGGATACGGGACAATGTCTATTGCATTCTGGCTGTGTGGGGTTTGTCAATGGCCTACAAGAAAATTGCCGATCAGGATGAGGATCGTGCCAAGTGCTATGAGCTGGAGCAGAGCTGTGTCAAGCTGATGCGCGGCCTACTCATGGCCATGATGAACCAAAAGGATAAGGTTGAGAAATTTAAAATGACCCAGAGCCCATTCGATTCACTGCATGCGAAATACTCCAGCAAGAACGGTCTGCCCGTTGTCGGTGACAACGAATGGGGCCATTTGCAAATCGATGCGGTGTCTCTATACCTGCTCATACTTGCACAGATGACCGCATCCGGTTTACAGATTGTCTTTTCACTGGACGAAGTATCGTTTATACAAAATCTAGTATTCTACATTGAGTCCGCCTACTCCATCCCCGATTATGGCATCTGGGAGCGCGGTGATAAGACCAATCATGGTGAGTGTTTGAAACACGATAAGAGTATAGTCAACGACGACATTTAGATTCGAACTCTGTTTTGACGAACAGGTATATTTAACTCCAACGCGACCTCTAAAAATAGCGTAACCCTACGCAGACCAGCCTCCTGCTTAGAGCATCACATGTTCAGTAGGCAGTAAATGCAATATTTAACAATTGTCTATTTTGAAAACATCTTATTCTTATGTAAACTATAAAACCTATTATATCCACGTTCACTAAAACGAATGAGACGTGTCCACTTGCAGTGAAGAAATGCAAGTCGCCTAAGTGAACTTTGTGGTCGTCAAGATATTTTATTTTTTTTTGCAGTTGTTGAGGCACGCCTTTAAGTATTAAAGAGCATTCTTCGATGAGGTCCAGGGTGCCAACATTTGGTATTGATGATACGAGTGACTGCATTGGATCTGACCCCACGTATTTTCAAATGTTTTAAGCATCAGGTGGTTGTGGGCACCCAGCTCTATCCAAAATTATCTCCTTGTATTCAAACATTGAAAACGACATTTTTGAGTGAGGCTTCATTGATGATGTTTAGTATCCTTGACAGATTCATGTTTCCTTGTTTTCCCAATTTGTTCAGGTCCGAGTCAGACGTTAAGTGGAATGTGCTGGAAGGTATAGATCATGCAATTCGCTGATTCAGGTACAGTGGAATTTTCGCCTTAATTATGATCATATCAATATTGAATATACCGTGTGCTGCGAATGCTGCTTGTAGTTTATGCCCAGCAATTTCCCCAGGTAACACATAGTTGCGTGGCATGACATCCTGTTCTTTTCTTTTTTATCTCCTTCAACATTTGAGAAGGCTTGATGAGTATGGGATTCAAATTTCCCTGATTTAAATCCATGAATAAGTTAATTATTTTTCCTTTAATTATCCGCTTCGTCTATCCAATTCTTCAGTTGTTGAATGAGCATACTAGATGCTGAACCTTTGGTTGATTCAGTGATATTAATCAATCTTATGGTCTTCATCTTTAAGGTCTTCATGGTAATTATTGATGTTTCTTCCGCTTTTCCAACATTTTCCAGAAATAATGCTGAATCCCTTTTTTAGCTCACGTATTTATTTATTTATTTAATGTCAACTAAAGTCAGTCGACCCAAAATACATAAAGTAAATAAATAAAATAAAATTAAATTTAAAAATAAGTATTTATAAGATTTCTGTGAGTATTTAAATGCAAAAAAAATCCAACATTTGTTGCATGAATTGGGGAAATCCCAGAATAAAAACCCAATCAGACCAAAAAAATAATTAGTATGAATTAGTATATGCGAAAAGTTTATTCATGAGATAGGTCGTTTAAAATTGTGTTCTTAATTTTAGAAATGGAGAACTCTTAATTGATATATTTATATATATATATATATATATATATATATATATATATATATATATATATATATATATATATATATGTATATATGTATACTTTTTACTTTTTTTCTTTGACACTGCTTGAAATAAAGTGTGAGACACTGTATATATATATATATGTAGGTTAGAGCTATTTTGATAGGAAATAATGAATTGTTTTTATTATGACAACTCTGGCTTTATTTCCTTTTCCTTTGGCCGATTTTGTTATTTTGCCCATTGCCCATTTTCCTGAATTTGAATTTTCCTGTTTGACCAAAACCACTTGACCCTCATTAAGGTTTTCTTTGTCGCTTCGCCATTTTGGTCTTTTCTGCAGCGACAAAAATAATCTGCTTTCCAATTTTTCCAAAATTTTGCAGTCATGCGATAAAAAGCCAGGTTATGCCATATTTTTGTACCAGATTGATATTATTCAAAATAGGGGCTTCTAAATTGACATTTTATTTCCTTACTGCTCCTACGAAATTTGTTGTATAATCGGAGTACAGGTGCTTACTCTTGCCCCGACTCGCAAAAAATCGATGCAAGGCTTCCAGGAATTTATGTGTGCTCATGTGCTCATGACTAGTTCCAAATGGATTGTAGCCATACAAATTTGTACGTAGACGTGTCCCTTGCTTATAAGCTTTCAGTCCTCGTCCTTTTGACCATTTAATTTAAAAATGTCCATAGCATGCCCTTAGCATAAAATTAAAACTCTCTTCAATCTGGTTTCCCGTGAGTTAGTTGTTTGACTATATCTAATGCAAGTGACAACTGTTCGGAAATGTTTATTTAAAAATATCCAGAATTCCCGCTGTAAGAAGTTTTTCTTTTGTGGGCCTAATCGTTAGTAGCCAAGCCAAAAGCGATTTTGCGATGATGATGAGATGTTGCATTCTGAAAGGTAAGGTCGAGTTTTGTGGTCGACCTTCAATTCCCAGAATTCCCTCGACGTCGAGAAAAACGTAGAGTGGCACTCGTTTGCTCTTTGTCTCCAATCCTTTTTTGTTCTGAAGTTGACGAATTTGCTTTCCGTAGTCCATTTTCAGCTAAAAATTTATTATTGTTGTTATAGTTTTATTCCAAAATTGGCTTCGGTGAACGGTGTTTGAGTAACTTTTGCCCGAAGATTTGCTATGATAAGCTCGATTGTGGATTGTTTTCATTTAATACTGTTGACATTATCACTGGCTCATTTTCTTGGTATACTGGCCATTCGCTGGCAGGCTAAGCTATCGTCTGTGGCCCTTACCAAAAAATTCCAGCTTTTCTGGTGTGATTCCTATTGAGCTACGTCTGTTGGATTATCTTCCGATTTCACGTTGTTCCATTTTACTAATGGTAGATGGCCTTATTGCGCTTATTTGTTATCCATGCAATTGTAATTTGCAAGTCGCTCTTGAATTGAACTTGACGGTTTTTACGTGGACGAGACTTGAAACAGTAGTTTTGCCACAAGTTGAGCTGCACATAGCTCTAACTTGGTAAAGGTTTTTTTTATTTTGATCGGACTTACCTTGCTTCTGGCTGCAAGCAGGGTAACTTGGCTACCTAAATTTGCGTACACTACGGCAGAGCATGCTCTCTGAACCGTCACAAAGTTCATGCAGCTCAATGGTTGTGTGACCCATACTTACAATCCCACGCGGAATCCTTATACTTATATGCAGAGTTGTGTCAAATGTCGTATAGCTAGTATGTCGTGTAGCTCCTGCAGGAAACTTTTTCCTTGCTCTGCCACCGTGTTAGCCACTATAATGTGTCAAATATCCTTGATAGTTGAGAAAGTACTGATCGTTTTGAAATATGACCCAAATGATATGATGCGGCTGATGACTCATACGTTATGGTCGTCAATTTAGATTATTTGATTGGGTACTTTGGATTTTCTCTCCAAACTATACTCCTGATCTACTACTTTGATTTGACGATACATTTTTTCTATATCTGCTGTCATCACATATCACCACATGCGCCTGCTGGATGGAATATAAAAAATATTGCTTTGAATTTTGGGACCGGTTGACCGGTTACGGATGCATCAAAAACAACCCGCAGCTTTGTGGTTAATCTGCCTTGTCTAATTACCGCCTGGTGCGGCAGATAGTATTTACCTTGGCCTGTTGTGTTTACTGACACCATATTCCCAAGCTGGAGGTGCTCTTTCATGAAGGTGTTATAGAAGAGCATTTGGTTATTTTATTTTTTTTTTTTATTCCATTTGTCTTGCTACTGCTTGCCTACGAAGGTTTCTTAATTCAACATTACTATGAAATGGAATCGAGACTATCAGTCGTCCATCTTTATCTACTGATTGTTGTTTGTTGATAATATTCTTCACAATGTAGATTTTCTTCAGTTACATCGGTGTCTTCGTTTTCCAGTTCTCAGAGGGGGCTCCAGATCATCAATGTTAACAGTCGTTGTCGCTATCAGAATTTTTTTGTGGCGGTGCTCGTACAATATTTCCAGAAACTATGCATCCGAGCCGCGACTTTTGCCCAAGCGCTTCATTAACTATTTTGACTTGTCTCATGTCAATTTTGCTGGGCATATTAAAATATGGATCGGCTAAAGTGCAATTCATCCAGTCTGTATTGATATCATTATCAATACTCTTGCTGGAGAGCGCCCTTTGTAATTTGCGCTGCAGTCTTCCCATTGAATTTGCTTAAATCGAAGTTTTATTTTAGTTGCACACCTTGTGAAAATATTGTATTTCCACGCACTCCTTGCATTTCATCAGCCTTAACTCTGCGGGACTCTGCAGTACAAAACCGTCAAGCAAGGATTTCGGCCAAAATTACATCGTCAATCTTTGATTTTTGGTTATTATGTAGATACACTCCGTTTCTTTATATATGAGTCACACCGGCTCCAATTCTAATAGGGTGTTCAGCCGCTTAGCGAAAATATTTCTATTATTTTCGTTACGCTTACAAATAAGATCCCATAACTCCTGGCAGTTCACTGCTGAGCCAATCAGTACTTAACATTGTGGATGCATCTGCTTTGAGGCATGATCTTAAGTAGTTCAGCCTTATTGTCGCTGATATATACTCTCTCATGAATGTCTTTGATGAATAGACCAAAATAGTTTGGCCATTCCTTCGCATTGCCATTGATTTGTGGTAGCTCAATCTTCGGAGGTTCTTGCCTGGGATATTCCTCTCTCGGTGAAGTTTTTAGATCAGACATTAGCACATCGATTTTATCAAACAGAACTTCAACTTCCAATATGAGGTCCGTATTTACTCTGCAAAGAAGTTATACGTTTTTGGATCGTCTCATTTGAATTTTTAGCGTACTCTCAATATTTTGCACCTCTTGTCTTGGCTCTCTTTATTTCGGCTCGTAGATGGACTGCATGCCGTTAGGCATGACAGGTTGCAGGCTCTTTAATATTCTCCTCCAAACCACAGAACAACACGCCTTGCCTTTCTCGAAGGAACAAACCATTTTTTTTTTCAGATCCGGCGTTTAAAATCAAACTCTGAATCCGGCTCGAAGTACCAAAAAGACTACTTATAGATTCGAACTCTGCACTGACAAGCCAATCCTTTGTTTCATTGAAAATTCTTAAACGCAAATACATATGTTTCTTATCTAACGCAGCGATCGCTAAATACTCCTCTGCGATCTCTAAAAATAGCGTGACCTTATGCAGGCAAGCCTCAAGTACCGAGAATGCTGAATGAGGGCGCTATTTGGTAAAGCAGATGTTCATACTTGAACAGTGAGCAACCAGACGATTTTTTTTCTGGATTAATAAAATAATTCCTTATTTTTATTTTCATTGATTAGGTGAACCCGAGTTGAATGCCAGCTCCATTGGTATGGCTAAGGCCGCACTGGAGGCCATGAATGAGCTGGATTTGTTTGGCGCACGCGGTGGACCGGCCAGTGTTATACACGTGCTGGCTGATGAGGCGCACAAGTGCCAGGCGGTGTTGCAGTCGATGCTGCCCCGCGAGTCCAACAGCAAGGAGCTTGACTCGGGTCTGCTGTGCGTCATTGGTTTTCCGGCGTTTGCCGTCGATGATGCGCAGCTAATTCACAATACGAGGGATGCGATACTTTCAAGACTGCAGGGCAAATATGGCTGCAAGCGTTTTCTGCGCGACGGCTACCGTACTCCCAAGGAGGATCCGTCGCGTCTCTATTATGAACGCTGGGAATTGCGCATGTTCGAGAACATTGAGTGCGAGTGGCCGCTTTTCTATTGTTATCTAATACTGTTCCATGCATTTCAAAATGATAAGCACTTGGTGCAGGAGTATGCTGATCGGCTGGAAAAGATAATGGTGCGCTCCGAGGATGGCATACTACTTGTGCCCGAAAGCTATGCAGTGCCGCAGGATCTGGTCGGCTCCGAATATCAAAAACCCGGCTCACAGGCTCGCGAAGTTGTTGGACGCTGCCCATTCTTGTGGGGCCAGTCACTCTTTATTTTGGGACGCCTGCTACAGGAGGTGAGCATACGCCAGAAAACCCAAATCCTTCCTATATTGAACTTTAAAAAAAAAAAAAAAACAGGGATTTTTGGCTGTAGGTGAGCTGGATCCGTTAAATCGACGCCTAGGCGCTCAGAAGAAGCCCGATGTTGTCGTCCAGGTGGTCATCATAGCTGAGGACAATGAGATCCGCGACAAGCTGGCCGAGCACGACCTGCATGTGCAAACCATTGCTGAGGTCGCGCCCATTGAGGTGCAGCCGGCCCGCGTCCTCAGTCATTTGTATACGTATTTGGGACGCAATCGCAAGCTGGGTCTAAGTGGACGCAAATCTCGTGACGTTGGTATCCTGAGCACCAGTAAACTGTACTCTCTCAAGGATCGCATATTTGCCTTTACCCCTCAGGTAAATTGCACGGGTCGTTTTGATACCAATTCCCCCTTCTCGCACTCTGTACCGCTCTCTATTATTTTCAGCCTCTCTTTCTCAATCTATATCGGTTTTATTTATTTCCTTAATGTTAATGATTATTGTTTTGACTTTAAATAATTTATTTGTTATTACGATTATTATTATTTTTATTCTATATTATTTGTGTAATTATTTATTATGCATTAGTTTGTCGACTTGTCGCGCTTCTATATCGCCTCCGATAACGAACTCATGATTGACATCCTTAAGGGCGAGATAAATTTTCTCAAGTCCGCTTGGGATCTGCTTGGGCGTCCCTTAGTGACACTGGTGCTGAAGCGCATCCATTTAGGTCGGTCTTACCTTACATAAATCTAAATCAGTGTTATTTTTAATATAAAATCCCAACAACATATACATGTATATTATTATATATTGTTATTCTTGTTATTTACATTCTCCTTCCCCTAACTACTTAATTTGTATGCGTGTGTGTGTGTTCAGTTACAGTTTCTTCTAAGATTTTATTTTTTAAAGTTGGTATTTTGAATTTGCCAGTATTATGTACCATTTATTATTTTCCACGTTAAGTTATATATTTTTTATATACACTCACACGCACACACACGCATACAAACTATGACTCGAGTTAGTTTTAGTTGATTTGATTTTAGTTAGTCTGTATGTATTACTTTAGTTTTGAGTTGCAAATGCATTCCTTTTTTTTTTTGGTTGTGGACACCTAGACAAGCACACACACATATACTCGTATATATATAAATGTAAAGCGCACATATGTGTAAAGCATTATACATACATACATACCTATCCGTATGCAATTGAGTTCTAGTTTAATTGATTCTCTGACTTCTGACTTTACACGATTCACATGCTCTCATTTATCTATTAATTTCTCTCTATGATTTGCACTGTCCCGTCCAAAGAAAAAAAAAAAAAAAGATGAAAGAAATCTATTCCCCTTGAAAATTTTCCAAAATGCAAAAGATAAGACAACAAACAACAAAATCTTTTCTCTTTTTGTATAATTCGTGCTTGACAAACAATAACAACAACAACAATGAACCAATGAACAACCAAACAAAAAAATTAAATTCAACCCATACACAGCATATCGACTATGAAGAATACTACACAACACGCGATCCCGATCTGCTCGCAAGCAATTTTACCACAAACTTAGCCTTCTTGACCAACAATTGGCGCCACATGTTGGGCAGACCGACAATCACACTAATGGCAACGCATTATATGCTAGGTAACTACATAACAACTACACCCATACCGTATGCTAAAAACAAAAACAAAAGCAAATCACACAACAACAAATCAACAACAACACCTTGCATACCTTTAATACATACATACACAATACATGTTATATGATCTATCGTATGATATGTTTACGATTTCGATTTCAATTACGACTATGCTAATTACTGATTATATTTTTTGTCTGTGTATGTTGATCCTTAAGCGCACTTGATTCTTCCCTCCACAACGCTTACCTTCCACTACTACTACTTCTACTATTACTATTTATATCGATATAACCTTAAATTTCCATGCAAGTCCCAATTTGATTTCCAGCACTTTTCTCTGCTGACAGCTTAAATTGCTTCAAAATACGATATTTAAATCGGTTCAAGAGTATTACCAAATAATGCTCTATTGAGTTGTATGTCGAGTCAATCAATCAATCTAATTTACGTAAAACTCTTCTGAGCTGAGAAAAACTCTCTGCACAATTTTTTGTATATTGTAGAGAACCATGTTTGAATTGTTTTCGATTTATCGTTCTATATATTATGATGAAATAAAAAAAAGACGCCTTACAAACTTCACGATACAATTGGAATATCCTCTACAAGACTCTATAAATAGGTCAGAAATTTATTGAAAAATGTTCAATGCCTTAATAAATTAATTTTTGTAGCCAATGAATTGAAATTGGTAAATAAGTGGAAACTTACCACTTTATAATAACTTTGACTTACTGATTGTTTTAAATGATTATTGTTACTAGGATTAATCTAATTGATCTAATTGGACATGCTTCACTTTATGCAAATTTCATAATATTTATAATTTTTATATATGGGCAGTTTTAGAACAATTTGTCTGTCTTTCTTTCTTTCATATTTCCTGTCTGTTAAATATTCGTTGAGTGAATCTTTAGGTATGTCGGTGATTGTCATATACTTATCATAGCTTGTGAACTAAATGTAGTCTTAAGCGGCACCTATTAAGCATGCACAATTGTTAACCCAAACGAACCGAGCCTTAATCGATCGAATCACAAATCAATTCAACAACAAACCATATAAAAAACACTATTCCCAATGCAACCACAAGTTCTATTTCCTAACATACACATTTTCCCCGCTGGTATTTGTGATGCCCAACAGACCAGGACAAGATACCGCTGGCAATGATTCAGACGATGAGAAAGTTAAAGTCTGGCTATATAAATGGCACCCGTGTTATGCTGGGCAGCTTGAAAGATTTTCTCAACACCTCGGCCATAACGGATTTGAGCTTTTTGGGCAGCACCGAGGATGGCTATCCTGATCGCCTGCATCCGGATGTGCAGACCTATTTGGATGAGCATCTATTGCGCTCGTTTAGCAATCGCAACACCATGAATCTGCGAGGCGGTCAACTGCGTCCGCGACACTTGCGCCGCCGCATGTCCTGCAAGGGAGCCATAAAAAAAACGCGTTCCATCAATGTGGACTGTGAGTGGAGCTGCTGCACGGCGTGACTTTCATTTATTATTTAATCTTTTGTCCCCTGTTTATTTTAGCTGATAATTTGGGCATGGAGGGCCCATCGCCGTTAACCGAGCGCCGTCTGTCCTCGATTGTGCCACCACCCTGGCTGCAGGCAAATAAGCAGGGGCACATCAGCGTTTTTGCCACAACGCCTGAGGAGGGCCCCACCTCGCCGCCGCAGCTTGGCGGCGATCTTGGACTGCGTCAGAATATCTATCCCATGGATCCGCAGCACAGCCGAGCGGCCATCGATCGCCGCAGCGAGTTTGTGCGCCAGCAAGAGAGTTAGTCCCTCATACCTTCTGATTAATTTTGTAGTGGTTCTAATTTTGGTATTTATTTTTCTTTTCGGTTCGATTTGATTCGATTGGTTTCGTTTTGGTTTGATCCTTTTATGTTTTCACTTGCTCTGTTTGGTGTCAAACTAAAGTAACCGTTCCCAAAATTCTCATTCAACGTCACCGTGCGGAAACTAATTTTGCGGACACAGAGGTCGAAGAGCTGATCGCCATGCTTCGCGAAACGGAAACTCTCGAAGAGCAGGGCGATATCTTGCAGTACTTGGTCGACACTCAAGGCCTAGATTTTAATACCGGTAAGTTGTTGTCCAAAGCCAAATCATCCATTTGCAACTGGTTACATTGCGAACTGACTCGCTTCTGGGATACAATACTCAATCGTAAACAAACAAACACACACACATGCGCTACAGCTACATCCAACCATTTATATATTCTCTTATATGTTTGTTGCGTTATTTGTGAGGTTTACAGGATACTCGACTATATTCTCCATAATTGGATCTTGGATTATGAACACTCTTTTATTTTCTTGCTCGATTTCACAATAGACAACAATAACACAAGAATGCTTAACTAAATAAAAAATAAACACAAATTCAAGACCTTTAAAGACTTTGCGTTGTGAAATCGACAGCAAGTCGAAACGATTTGAAGGGATTTTAAATGGGCTTATACATATAAGTGTGCGTATGTTGCTTTATTCGATTTTTTTATTTAATTGTTTTGTTCCTCGTTCTTCGTATGTATGTACACTCTTTGTGCTCTCGTTGTTTTTCACTTCACTCCGTTCCACTTCACTTCGTACTCGCATCTCCGCAGCTGGTCTGGGCTTAAAGCACAAAACCGATGATAATGCCGCTGGTAAGTGTTAAAATGTCCCTGATTCTTTGTCTTCTGTGTATGATGTTGTTGGCGTTGTTCTATATACATAAATATGTGATGCGTAAATTGGTTTAACCCAATCCCCCAACCATCCCTTTCACAATTACCATAGTGACTTATATGCCCAGTCTTCGATCCAATCCCGATATACCATCCTGACATTCTTGTGTTTTTTAGTGGCACCCATTTGTTTTACTCAAAGCTCCCCCATAATGCACATCTCATTTTTCCACAAGCTATACTGCATGTGTTAAAATCTTATATGCATATGTGTATTATCTAGCATTATATAAACTGATATACAGTGAGAGACAGCTCAAGTCGACCAGTGTCAAAGAAAAACGTAATTGCCTGCCATAAGCTAATTATTCATTAATTTTTCAAAAATTCCAACAACCGCTGGTAGGTACATGCACATCTATTAACCACCAATATAAATGTATAATGTAACAAACTGAGGTTTCCCCACCTGCACCCAGGTGTCAACAATGTACCTGGTCCAAATAAGTTGCAGGCAATTATTTTTTTCTTTGACACTGGTCGACTTGAGCTGTCTCTCACTGTACATTAACTGCTCACACACTCATACAAAATGCAGTTACGCATATTGCGCTTGGTTTTTATTATTGACGCTTTTGATTATTCATTATTTTTAACTCACATTCTTTTATTATTTTTCTTTCAATGCACACAAACACGTAACATACGTAACCACATCCTGCCATTAACTTGTACAACATTTTCTTCATTGACGAATAACAACAACTAATCCACAACTGGCCCACAAAAAACTCTACAATGCCAACCTAATCCCCCGCAAACACATTTAACCCAAAACCCAAAAAAATAAATGTGTAAAACACAAAAACCAAAAGACTCCGAGCATGCGTTCGTGGATGATGTAATGCTTGAATTGTCGACTGCTGGTGGTGGTGGTGATGGTGATGGAGCCAAGCCGAGGTCTGTGCCTACAGTGATTACCGATCCCACTACACCAACAGCAAGCAGCGTTGCAGTGTTGGATGGGGAGCAAGCCAATACGGCCATCGTTTTAGTCGCCACCGCCGCCGGCTCCAATAACAGCAACAGGAACATCAACTGCAGCTTGAATAACAACGATTCTTCTCAATCTGAAGGCATGCTGGAGGAGGGACGCGTGGTCACGGTTAGGGATCTACTGAAGGGCCTATACGAGAAGGCATGCCAGCAGAAGCTCTGGGGCTTGGTACGTCACACGGCTGGCATGCTGGGCAAGCGTGTCGAGGATCTGGGCAAGGCGGTCACCGATTTGCTGGTGCGCCAGAAACAGGTCACCGTTGGTATGCCACCAAACAATGAGCACACGATTACGGCACCGCTGCCAGAAGTTGAGCTGCGTCAGCTAATACACGATGTGGGTACATTTCACAATGGCAACATACAATCAGCTGCGTCTAAACTTGTTTGTTTCTCATCCATTGCAGGCCTATGGCGATGACGAGAGCACGGCGATGCTGACACAGGAGCTGATGGTCTATCTGGCCATGTTCATACGCACCGAGCCGCAATTGTTTCACGAAATGTTGCGCTTGCGGGTCGGCCTCATCATTCAGGTGATGGCCAAGGAGCTGTCACGCACGCTTAATTGTAACGGCGAGGCCGCCTCGGAGCATCTACTTAACCTATCACCCTTCGAGATGAAAAATTTACTCTATCATATACTCAGTGGCAAGGAGTTTGCCGTCAGCAGCGGTAAGTCTAGTATCCATTCATCCATCAACCCTCATCTCAATTCATGCCAATCTGATCTAATCTCAGTGGCGCGTGGTAATCTGTCCATTGTGAGCTGCAAGTCGAGTCGCGTTAGTAAGAAAAGCCAAATTGGGCTTGGCGATCCGGAGGGCGATGATGCGCTAATTTCCACCATTGATGATCGTCAGGGTCAGTGGTTGCGACGACGTCGGCTTGATGGCGCCTTGAATCGTGTGCCACGCGATTTCTATTCACGCGTCTGGACTGTACTGGAGAAGTGCCAGGGGTTGGCCATTGAGGGCCGTATTCTACAACAAAGCCTTACCCAGGAGATGACGCCAGGCGAGCTGAAATTCGCATTGGAGGTAGAAACGGCACTCAATCAAATACCACAGCCAGAGTACAGGCAACTGGTGGTTGAGGCGCTTATGGTGCTCACACTGGTCACCGAGCACAACATGGTGCCCACATTGGGTGGCATTATTTGTGTGGAGCATCTGGTGCACAAGGCCAACCAATTGTTCTTGGAAGACCAACGCAAGGTGCAGGGTGATGCAACGCTGTGCTGTGCCAAGCTCAAGGATGGCAAGGAACAGCAGCAGGCTGCATCCGGTATGCTGCTTTGCGGTGGTGCTGCGTACATATGCCAACATCTTTATGACAGGTGAGTTTGCTGACTTTTGAAATATAAATATTTACTTTATGACTGAAAACGTCTCCTTCCTAGTGCGCCCAGTGGCAGCTATGGCACCATGACGTATCTGTCGCGTGCTGTCGCCCTCGTTCTGGACTGTGTGCCCAAGCAAGGTGAAAAGGAATGCGCTATCTCCTAAAGCTTTGGGACAAACGCTACGCCCGACCTGGAAGCAAGCAGAGCGCCTGTAGGGCGACTCTCACTTAATGCCATGTACTGTCAAACCAACTATTATATTTTCTGTATCCCCCTCTCTCTCTCTATCACTTTATCTTCCGTTGTCTGTCTGTCTCTCTCTCAGTTTACATCTCTCTTGCTCGCTCTCTTGTGTGCATACGCCAGGCCGCGTATTTATCCCAACGATAAGTAATGTCTGTTTACCCGCCTACTTAGCCATTTGTGTTTCGTTTAGAATGTGACGTAAAGTCACCAAAAAAAAAAGCTATAGCGGACACACATGCATGCGTGTACATAAACTATATGTATTATCATAATAATCGCTTCGATCCACAAATTCAATTTTATATTCGCAACTGGCAAATGCAGCTTGAATCAATATCCCATGCAACAAGTTATTATTGTGAAAATAAATTTCGAAGAATAAAGAGTGTTTATGCAATGTTATCTGCAATTTGATCAATTTTTCAAAGTGTGTTCATTTGTAAATAAAGTCATCGACGTAATTGTATGTTGTTCTAAATTTAGAATGTATGTAGTGGAGACCCGGTACTCGCCGGACAATTGCCAAATTTGGGAATGTATAAAAATTACGAAATCCTCAATTCAAACAGTTAAACTTACTTCCAAAATGTAAGTCATTATCACTCTCTACAATGTAAGCAGAACAGCTCACGATTATGAAGAAATTTTCATAGAAAATACATATGCAGAATGATGTTAAAGAAACGGTACAAGTTAACCCGAATCGAACTATAACATTTCAAATAAATATTTTGGATTATTGTAAAAATTCGGCAAACACACCTTTGCTCTCCGCAGCTAGCTTCTAAACAATTTTTGAAAATGCCAACGTCTGTCACGATGATAATTTTATCGCATCGGCAGAGATAATTGATAGTTGAAAAACATTACGATCACCAAAATAATGAAAATGCTTTAGATTTTAGTTTTGTTAAGCGTAAATTTCATTCCATCATCCAATCTTTATTTTTGTATTCAGTGATTGTTTTTTTTTTGCTGTTGGTTCCGCTCTATGATGGGGATATTAAATGTTTACAATTCAACTAAAATTTGATTGTGTGTTGATTTTACACATTTCTGAAATTTGTTCTTTATTTTTTGTTTTTTAGTTTTTGTTCGGTCCTCTCCCTATAATAGTATACGTTGTGTATAAGTAGTAATTCGTGCAGCAGAAACTGATTTGAAATGTTGACAAGCAATTTGGAGAACTTCAATTGTGCTGGATGTGCCAAATACTAGAGCGTGTGTGTTTGTATATGTGAGCGTTTTTGGGTGTGTGGGTGAGTTATAATTTTAAGCAGAAACATAAAGTTAGCGATGTTGTTAAACAAAAGTTGTGAGGATTTTAGAAAAAATCCTTGACAAATATATTTGATAAAAATCAATGTTTAGCAATATCCCCTATCGGGAACGCGACGACGTGGCGCACACTTGATGATGTCGTCGACACGCAAAATCATTTCAGCAGCCTCGGCGGCAGACATTAGAACCTGACGCTTCACGGCAAAGGACTCAGTGATGCCCAGTTCGCGCACATCGGCCACCTTGCCCTGCTCCATATCCAGACCCAGATTTTGTTTGCCTTGGGCATGGCCAGCGCGCAGCTCGGAGATCAGTTGAGCCGAATCAAAGCCAGCATTGTCGGCAATAGCTGTGGGCAGCGATAGCAGAGCTCCTACAAGACAATAAAAAAAGAATGGCATACAAAACCATGTATTACAATAGTTCAAAACTAGCATCTATATATATTCCTTACGTGCAAATGCTTCAATGGCAATAGCTTCCTTGCCGGGTGTCTCGGATGCCTTCTTGAAAACGGCGTTGGCCATTAAGGCCTCGGAGCAGCCGCCGCCGTAAATAATGCGCGACTCCTTGACGGTGGCTGCTAGCACGCAGAGTGCATCGTGCAGTGAGCGATCAGCCTCATCCAGGATCTGTTGGGTGGCACCACGAATAACAATGGAACAGGCTTCGCCCATCTTGACACCGCTGAAGCGCAATAGTGTGTCTTCGCCAATCATCACCTGCTCAATAAGATCGCACTCGCCAAGTTTGACTAAAGCGGGATTCTCAAATGTGGACACAATTTCGCCGCCGGTGCAGTAAGCCAAACGCTCAATGCCATCGAAATCGGCATGCTCGATGGCCATTACTTGGGCATCGGCGAACAACTGCTCAGGATAATTGTAAATCAACTGGCGATTGATGAATACATTACATTTGTGACTCAATATCTTGGCTACTTTCTCCTTCATCTTCTCCTTTTCGGCCATCTCCAGGTCGGCGATCTTAGCCAACGAGTCAACTTTGATGCTGCTGCCAAATACTTTGATTTTGTCCGTGTCCATCGATGTGTTCGCAATGAGAATTTTTGCATTTTCAATCTACGCAAACGAAATGAGTATCAGAAATTTTAGTCTATTGAATCATAGAAAAACAAACCATCTGTTTTGTTTTTAATATAGTTTGTAAAATGTATTCACATAACATCTCCCGTGATTTTACCATGCATGGTAAATGGTAATCAGGCCTGGGCCTGATGTCAGCGTCTGAGTCACGTGGTCGACAAGTCTTTTTATTTTTTTTTGTAGTTTTGGTCAATAAGTAGATTGTGGCTACCACATCAAACTCGTCAAAATGGCTGTGATATGAATGACAAATGCAACAACATAGCTCACAGTCAATTTGACGCGCTAATATGGAGTAGTTATAGCATCGACCAAGGACACACTCACATATTTGTGATTAGGTGGTAAATAATGAATGAATATTATTCATTGGTAAAGACTAATGGTTATCACTTACGCGCTGAGGCTGATGTACGCCGGGCTTCTTGTCCAGCAGAAAACCATCATCGAGAAACGAATCGCCCAATGTGCCACCAGACTTTTTGATAATCTGTATGGATTTCAGTTCACCAGATCCCTTCAGACGTAGCACAGCATCGACGGCAAGATTGGCAAAGAAATCCTTATGCTGATGCAAGATCTTTGAAGACAATGTGGTGCGGGAGATGTTAAGCAAATCGTTCTTGAATTTCTCATTATTTGATGAGTTGTCCTGAGCAGCGGCTGTCAGTGCATCCAGTGCTGCTTGTGCAGCAATACGCCAACCGGCTACAATGATCTGTGGATGCAGTTTCTGTTCTACCAGTTTCTCGGCTTCGCGCAACAATTCGGACGCCAGCACGGTAACAGATGTGGTGCCATCGCCAACCTCTTCATCCTGCACACGCGACATATCGACCAGAATTTTGGCAGCCGGGTTATCGACGCCAACAGCACGCAAAATCGTGGCACCATCATTGGTCACCTCTACTTGGCCGGCATTGCGACCGGTGGCCACCAAGATTTTGTCCATACCCTTGGGTCCTAAAGTACTCTTTACAAGGTCACCGATGGCAATCGCACCAATAAATGACGACAGACGCGCCATTTCGGCTTTCTCCTCCTGCGCCTCATTTTTGAGTACGCGCACGGGATTTAAAGACATCTCCTATGAAAAAAATTATAATTTAAATAAATAAAACATAATACTTCTATATGTTTATGCATTTATAAATATATGCATATATATCTATATATATATATATATATATATATATATATATAGTAAATAAATGCACATATGTTTGTATGTAGAAAGAAGCCGAAATTTTTAGTGCTTCGGACCTAACCCCCAAATAGTGCGTGATTCATCGACAACCAAACGCTGCACACGCCCAAAGACGCATGCAACTAAAAAGTTGCAGTTCACTTGCCAAAAATATGCTATAATGCCTGAGAGTTGAGCAAACATTTTAGTAACTGTTCAAAAAATCTATCCAAAAACAATGGAAGTTTCTGGAAACATTGCGTTCTCACGTGTGCGTAGGCTAGTTAATTGGCTTGAGGCTGTTGCTGTTCGTGAGTTATTTTTGACACCCGGCAAATGAAAACGCTAGTTTGTTTGAAATTATCAATGAAAACACGGTTATTTTACTATACACGCATACGTTATGCTGTAAACTATATATATTTTGTATGCGATTCCATTTTATTTACCATTTTCAGTGTTTATTCACAAGTTTTTGATCACAGAATTCAGAATGCCCCAAGCACGACAGAGCGACAAAAAAATGGCGAAATTGTGGTAAGGTTGTTGATCCGTTATCGATGTATCGATATATAATGAACTAAAAGAGCTCATAATACTTATCGCTATAATGTGAAGTCGAATGATAAGTTCTTGCGGCGGCATTTTTAAAATTTATTATTTTAAAAGTTTATTTTTTATCTTTTCCAGAGTTTAGATTTGCAAGTCAAAAGAAAAAAACTTTAATTTTAATAATCAATATTTATGAATATTCTGTCAAACTTACGTGTATTTTCTGATCTACCATGCAAAATACTATCAGTTAATTTTGAAAACGTTTTATTTCCTTTTATCTTTTTAATAATAAATAGACGAATATATTTAAGAATAGGTGCTACACAAAAGTAATTTTAAGATTTAACAAGCATCTGTCTCGTCGACAATCAACCGAAAATATTTGAATACAAACTGTTCAACCCATTGCTTATGGTCGAGAAGATGCCGTTCTCACTGGAGGCGGCTGCAGCGTAGGGCGGAACGCCTGGTCTATAATGCTGCGGTGCTTGTATGGGCCGATAGTAAGGGGGCCCGCTAGCTCCGACTCCTTCAATGTGCTGTGAAGAGGGCCGAGAGTGGTTAATGCAATGGTTCAAGTGCATAGCAGCGCTGCTTCTAATGCTTCAACATTATTTACTGTCCACAATTAAAATCCATAAACGAATATTCGATTTTACAACATTATTAACGGCAATGGCATTTAATATTGTTGCTGGCCTTGGAGCAGGTGTATTGTTTATGCATTTTATCTCCACTTTATGATTAAACCAAGCCAAATAGTATTAAAAAAGCCAAAACCAAGAAATTTTCATTCCTCTGCTTAAATTATAATAAAGCTTTGAAGCTTTGTATGATTATTATATTCTAACCAAACCCATATGTGTGTGTGACTATGAGGTAAATGTTATTGATACACTTTGGCTAGTAGTAGTAGAGCTTAATCCTAAGCATTGGTCAATAAAATCCATTTATCCTACCCATGGAAGTATGTACTTGTTACTGTGACTAAATAAATATTAAGATAGGAGCGCTTCTTGCGGCTTAATCAATCTGCGAAAAGTATTTACTGGCCAATTGGCCGTTGTCTTCGCCTGTTCACTCTACTCCTGGATCAACTGGATTTTATCTTTCACCAGCTGGCGGTGTGTACGTGGCGTCGTCACTCTGGTGGTTGTGGTGGTCGCGGTCGTCGATGGTCTGTGTGAAATAATATACTGCGGAGGAAACGGATCACATATACACATTTGTACATAGGTGGTGGGTTGAATTTAAGCCATAAACCAGGAAATTACAAATAACCATACGCCATTATTAGTAGTGGTTGCATTAGCTGAGTGCCAAATTTACCTTGGATGCCTGCAATGTGACATTGAGCAGTGTGGGATGCTGCTCGACAATGACGAACTCCACTTCCCGGTGCGCGTATCCTTCGGCAAAGACCTAAGCGCATTGGGATTAAAAGCGATGCATTGTGGAAATGTTGAGTCATGCTCACCTCGGCCTTGTAGTAGCCAGGCAACAATATGCGCCAAAATTCGCCGTATTTCGTTGTCTGAAAGCCAACGTCGCGTCCCTTTATCTTAATTGAGGCACGTTCAATGGGCATGCCCACTGCATCGAAGACGAAGCCCTGTACGCCTCGATGTGCCTCGGCCAGGAATTTTATAAGAGACTGTGAATGGAATAAAATAGTTTGTTAACGATTGTTGTTTCAAATATTAAATTAGCAATGGAAATTATCCATATATTAATTTTTGAATATGGAAATGTTATACATAAAAAAAAAGAATATGTTACCAATATGTAACTGGCACTCACCAATTGATTGTCCTCCCAGTACTTCTTAAGCTCGTAGGCTGGCGGGAATTTACAGCAGGATATTTCCAGGGTGATCTCCATGCAGCCATACCAAACATAATTGTAGTCCTGCATGCCACCCGTCAGTGGATACCAGGCAGCACCATTTGTGATGCCATTATCAAATGCTGGTGTCGCTGACTTGCATGCCACGCCCCTGGACATTTTAGCATGATTGCGGGCATACACCAACGATATATGCTTAAAGACATCGTCGTCGGGCGTCAGCGAAGGCGTCGCTGAATAGGTCTGGAACACTGCGCCCAGGGAACATGCGGGGCGATACAAAACAAAAACCAAATCAAAATCAACCAAAAATACACGCAAATAGTGAGAAACAGAAAGAGAAATAGAGCGAGAGAGAGAAAGTTGGAAAGATTAGTTAATCAGCTAAGGAGGAATTTGGAACGGCTACTCTACTCACTCGCGCACAGGGCGGACGAACGGCAGATTCCTTTTAGCAGCCATATTGGTGCGAAGTGAAGGAGTAAAGTTCAGACAGAGAGCATTGAGGGAGAGATAATTGTATAAATCGGTACTCTCTCACAATGGCGAGGCCCAAAATAGTAATAACTTTTTTGTCATTTGAAGGAAGGATCTATGGCGCACTACTTAAACTACTTACTGGAGTTGGGTGTATTGTCGTAGGGATAGCTGGCAACTAAGGCGCCGCCATGCAGGCTGCCACTGAGGACAAACTGTATCTTTGATATCCAGTCCTTGACGGCATCCGTTTCGGGCTGTCCGCGTTTATTGTTTTGCTTGAAATAATCCGGAAAATTGCGATTCAAATCGAAGCCACGCGCATTGTAACTGCAAATTGTTCGGTTAGGCATTAGAATGAATAGTTAACGAGATCGATTCATTTAAATCCTTACCGTCCTTGTCCGCCATCGCAGGTGCCCTCCTTGGACACTGCATAGCCATCCGGATTCATGGTGGGCAATATGTGAATACGCGTATTATCCAGCAACCATTTGACATACTGATCCGTATTATAGCTGCTCACAAAATACTGAATGAGATGGAGCAGCATCTCCCTGCCCACGGGCTCATTGCCATGAATATTGCCCACATATTTGACATCCGGCTTGCCAACCATATGCTCATATGGTGAGGAACTGACCACCATCACCCACAGATCCCGTCCTTGAATTGACTTGCCAATCGAGTACAATGCGGTTAAGTTTGGGTACCGTGCACTTGTTGCTCTTCAACACAAAATACAAATTATGTCTGATGAGCTTTGCTAGACAGATGGCCAGGAGCCTTACCTCAAAAATCGCGTAAGCTCCTCGTGATCATGATAAACAAAGTCGAGATTCTGTGCGTCGGGTAGATAAGCTCGTGGCTCTGGTAGTGCCATTGTCAGCTGTTCGGTGTGTACCGTCTTGGCGTTGGAGAAAATCGTGTGTCCAGTATAGACAAACAGCAGCAGCAACTGGCCCACAGTATTTCGCAGTATCATTGTAGTTAGTCGTGCTGATCCGTAGTTGATGACGTCAAGTCTGCAAATGTCGAAAATATCCAGTGAGTTGGTCGTTATAAGCAGATAAAGATGGATGAGCTCTTGCTGTTGACCACAACAACCAGTTGTGGCTGACCAAAACGAATGGCCGCACTAGTACGTGCTTCAATTTGGCCAATGAATGAGTGAGGGACTGACTGACTGAGTGAGTGTGTGAGTGAGTGAGTAAGTGAGTGAGTGCATTGGCCCCAACCAACAAATCAACAACAAATTCCCGACAGTTTCCATCCATGCGAACTGCAAACATGTTCCCCCCAATGCAGGCAAACGCAATCAAAGTTCATTGATTTGTGCAATTGTGTGTGTGTGTGTGTGTATGCGAGTGGTAGAGTGGAGACAGCAGCAGTTAGTTAGCCCCAAATTGAACTTGAATTTCGAATTTCCATAGCCATCAGTGCTCGAGCGGCAGCTTCTTCTTTTTAACTTGTCTTATCACCGACCATACCGGATGGGTCGTATCTCATTTATAGCACAGATAAGATTAATTTTATTTGAAAAGGACAGATACTGATTGGGAAAGACTATAAAAGCGAACTTCTTACACCATTCCGGGTCATTAAAAGAAAAAAAATAATTATGAAATTATCTGGTGCTTTTGTGATACTCGGCTTTGCACTTGTTGACTGCTCTATGGCCAGTGGTGGGCCTCAAGGGCACATCGCTGGCGGTGAGGATGCCACACTGGGACAGTTGCCCTATCAGGCTTCCCTCGCCATTGGTGGCAGCTACAACTGTGGTGCTGTCATCATTGCCGAACGGTTTGCCTTAACCGCCCTCACCTGTGTCTGCTCTTCCGGCAAGGATACGCCGTAAGTAGCCAAAGAGCGGTTATAGGAATGTCGAATTAATCGTAGAGCAATTTACAGGTGGCCACCGCAGCTATTTACAGTTTCGGCTGGCACCGTCGATCTGTACAATGGCGGTCAGCGCATACGCGTTGAGGAGATCACAGTGAATCCAAACTATAATGAATTGAAAACGGGCATCGCTCTATTGCGTCTAAGCGAGCCTCTAATCTTTAATAAGGATGTCGGCGCTTTGTCTTTGGCTACAGAGAATCCATCAGTGGGCTCCTACGTCGACATCTCTGGATGGGGACGCACCAAGGAGTCGGATGCGGACATGTACCGCACCCTGCAAGTGGGTCTCGCCATAGTTGAGGCAGAACGTCAATGCTTAGAGGCTAGCGATGCCGTGGTTGGTAACGATCAGGTGCTCTGCCTGGGCCACCAGAGGCGCCAGGGTATCTGTGCCGGCGATATCGGCGGACCCGCTGTCTACCAGGACACCCTCGTAGGTTTGGGCGCGGAAGTGCTGGGCGAGTGCGGCAGCATGTTGCCCGAACGCTTTATCAGCATCGCTGCCAACTACGAGTGGATCCAACTGCAGATGAAGTAAGCAAATTTTTTTGTTCATCCTTTCCCAATTAAACAGTTCGGACAAATCAGATTCCTTTTTATGACGAATAAATCCAATAGCGTGCATGCAATACGTGAAGAAATTGTTTTCTATTTAAATCTATAAAAATTGTGGTATTTGCTATACTTACAGCTATACTTACTAGTTTATATATTTAATTACACTGTTTTTCAGAGCTCTACTTGAGATTGGTCGACGCGTTGCTAATTTATGATTCTTCAGTCACTTTATATATTATTGAAAATATAATATATAATATGAATATTCAAATCTGTTTTGGTTAATAAAAGTTTAGTTAAATAAATTCGTATTCTTTGGAAATCTCTTAATTTGGCAAATTATCGATATGACAAGCCCAACGGAACTTCTAAAAACAAATAATATTGCAATATAATCTCAAAATGGATTGATCAATATGCTAACCTGCAGAAAAGATGTCGAAGATGAAGTACCATTCTATATATGTTATTCTTATCTTCGTCTTGGTACGCTGACGATACGAATCTGTGTCAAATTTAATCAATACAGCTTCAAAAATGGGAAACTTTTTCTATATATTATTATAATTGGGGAAAGTTAGCACTGCGACCTATAAGGTCTATTGTGCCCCTTTTTCTATATAACTAGAAAAAAATACCCTCTGCGAGGATATAAAAACGGCTTATTTTGTTTAGTTCAGACAACATAACCGAGGAAGAACCAAGTATATAAGCCCAACAGATAAGAGTTTTTTTAGTATGACATATGTATATATTAGCAATTGCTAGACATCCTTCATTTGAATGTATAAAAATAGCAGAGTAAAATTTTGATCTGCGCATGTCAAATATATAGTTATGCGCTTGAATTGTGATTATTTTCGACAAGAATCAAAATTTTAAAATGAAGATTTCTGTTATAGGAGAGGGAGAGGGAGAGAGAAATAGAGAGAGAGACAGATAGAGAGTGAGATAGATAGAGAGAGAGAAAGATAGAGAGACCGAGAGAGAGTGAGGGACAGACAGAGAGAGAGAGAGAGAGAGAGAGAGAGAGAGAGAGAGAGCGAGAGAGAGAGAGAGAGAGAGGGAGAGATAGAGAGAGAGAAAGAGAAAGAGATCCACATTATTATTATTATGCCAACTTACATGAACTTCCACTTAGTATGAAATCGGGCTGAAGATACTGCTTCATCCTTTGCACATCTTCATTACATTCTTTCGTTTTTTTCAGAGTTCCCTATAACATGCTATTTACACAAAATTCTGCTATTACATCAGTTTGTCTGATGGTTTTTAAGCGAATATTTTTTATTTTTGGTAAAGTAAGCTAAGACATATAAGGCCAACACAGCTATGATTTATTAAAGAGCTTGATTACATGTTCTCATTGATCCAGCCTCTATAATAAGGAATACTCATAAAACCATTCGGCTTCAAACTGCCGCAGACATCCACAAAAAAGCTGCCAATGCCGACCAGCTCATTCTTGTAGACAGCTGGAGCACCAGCATCATTATGACAGATGCCACTTTCTATCGATTCTGATGCAGACACCAGACATAGGAGTCCCTCCTGATCCACATAGAGTTGTTTCTGACAGTCAGCTTCAGTAATCGCCTTCCGGCTGCCCACAAGCATCCGTTGACTGGAAGCACCCTGATTGCTTTCGGCACCCCATCCCGTGTAGATGATCTCGGCATCTGACGGCGGTGCTTCAGTGGCCAGTGCAATGGTCTGTGTATTGGCATTAAGTGTTAGCGGCTGCTGCAACACCATCAATGCCACATCATTCATCCCATTCGCATAGCCTTTGTGCACCTTAATGCGATCGACCTGCGCCAGTTGGCCTCCAGCCAAACGCTGAATGCTGCCCGCGCGTACAAGAAAAGTGCGAGCCGGATAGCTGTAGATGAGTTGCGATGGTGTGTTGAAGTGATTTAGTGGACTAGAGACTACAAACATGTGCTACCTTTCAACACCGCCAGTGGATACACAATGTGCGGCAGTCAGGCTAACCTTGGCACTGATCAAGGCACCACCGCAGATATGGGCGCCATTCCGTTGCACCGAAACACTGTACGGATGGGAGCCGACGGCAGCTACCTTTCCATCGAGCAGACGAACTTGTGGCTGGGCCGTGGCACCATTAACAGCTGCACCGAGCAGCAGAAGGAGTACGATGTGAACTGTTGTCATTATGGGTTAATTGATAACTAATCAATGCCGGCCTCAAACGGGACACTTTTATACGGGCGTCAACATTTTATGACCGCTAAATCTAATCGCTACCGACCAGGTCATATATAACGCTTATCAACGCTGGCAACCAAAGTGACTGGTAACCGGTGGCTTAGCTAGTGATTGTTGCTGGACGTTTCAGTTAACATTCCTACACCATGATTGAACAACGCATGTCGCTCGCAGCGCTTTGTCTCGCTTTGACACTGGGTCTGGCATTGGCCGTGCCCCAGGGCCGTATACTGGGCGGTGAGGATGCCAAGATGGCCGAGTTCCCCTATGTGGCATCCCTACGTCTCGATAAGGCGCACGTGTGCCAGGCCAGCATTATATCCGAAATGCAAATGTTAACCGCTGGCCACTGTGTGTCTGACGTGGGCGCCAATCCGTAAGTAATCCTAATCAGTGGGAGTTCAAGGGAGCTCTAGTTTCGTAGTTGGGCGAAATCTGCAGCTAAGCTTTTTTTTGCGCATTACTAGTTGAATTTAGCAAACTAGTGCGGAAGAGACTTGCTTGGATTTTTCAATTACCTCACTGAAAAGCTTGGCTCATGTTTTTATTTTCGCTTTTGCTGATTTGAACGAACCAGTTTCCTCGCTTTAGGCAACATTGTTCATTTTATATCCTATATACCCAGTACTAGCTTTCTAAAGGTTAAACTCAACTTGGCTTATTTCTTACACTACATCTTTCTCTCTGTATCTCTCCCATCACTGTCTGTCTCTTTTATAGTGTTGAGGCAAAACAGTTATCAGCTCGCGTGGGCAGCATTAATCAGTTTGCTGGCGGCGATCTAGTGGATATTTGCGAGGTTGTCATTCATGCCTCGTATGGAAACTTTTTGCACGATCTGGCAATACTCACGCTTTGCGAACCCCTGACCTTTGGCGAAAAGATAAACAAGATTACGCTACCAGCGCCCGTTGAGGAGGGTGAGTCGGAAGAGGTTCCAGCAAATGGTACACCCGTCTATGTGGCTGGCTGGGGTGAGCGCACGGATGGAACCTCCAACTACAAGCTACAAAAGGCCAACTTTAATACGCTGGGCAAAGGGCCCTGTGAGCTTGAAGCTGGCTATGGCTACGATTCCACGCTGTGCCTGGCAAGGTCTGAAAAGCAAGGCGTTTGTCGAGGCGATGATGGCGCCGCTGTCGTCGATGACAACAATGTGATCCAGGGCGTTGTCAGTTTCTTCTGGGGCGATTGCGGCACTAAATATCCCGATGTGTCCACTCGCGTCGCCAACTATATACCATGGATTGAGGCCAATAAGAAATAATGCAAAAAAAAGATGACACAGATACCATCAAGAGTTCCCTAAAAAAATAGAATCCTCAATCCTTCTGTTTTTTAAATCATTTTTTTTTAATAATTTTTTTCTTGTGCAAAGTGGTGAGGGAGAAAAGAAAAAAAAAACAGAAAACAGCATCATAGTTGTGAACCACGTGTTATTATTTCTATTGCCAATTTACTACCAATTTTATAGTGGGTGATTAACAAAACAATGGTCGATCCGTTTATAACGACCATAAATTTTAGTAGTTTGCTCAAATTGCCCTTATCAGAAGATAACGAAAGGCACACATGTAAGTATTCTATGGTCTGTAGATATCATCAATTTTACTGCAAAATTAGTGCGAGCAAAGGTTCCGCGTATTTCCAGACAATCGAAGTGGAAACAATAGGGGAAGAGGGAGATATGCTATTGTTGTTGGATTAAACACTATGGCAATCATGCGACCCAATAGATAAATATGTTATCATATCTCAATCAGTAGCCTGTTTTTTGAGTCATTGCTCACTTCCTAGTCGAGCAATATTTATTTGTTTGCCTATAGATACAAAAAAAAAGTGGAACTACCGTTGTGATCGGATAAAAGGTATGAAGTGGATATTGTTTATATTTGAAATTCTAATTCTAATTAAATCGCAATATAAAGCTGCTAATATGAAATGAACAATTTAATTTAGGCTGAACCTATCGCATGGTGTCCATATCATGTAGTAATCAGATTGAATAAAAATTATAATTTTTTAATTAATACATTTTATAAATAGCGAATGTAATCAAATCGAATCATGTTTCAAAGTGGTTTCATTTCGGTAGTATGGTTTAATAATATAGGTTCCAGTAAGTGGTTCTTAGAGAATGTGATATCGAAGTGCTCTAGAGCGCTTTATGACTGTCGTAGCCCGCAAATCTTGGGGTACATCACCAAAGATCATAAGAAGGCTATACCTAATGGTAGTAAGGCCCATGCTAGCCTATGGAGCAATAGCATGGGGGGATCGGGCGCGGCTAATAACCGTGCAGAGACAGTTGTTAAAACTGCAGAGAATGGCCTGCGTATGCATGACAGGGGCAATGCGCACCTGCCCTACAATGGCCTTGGAAGCCTTAATGGAGCTTACGCCACTCCACCCCATCATACAGCTCCAACAGAAGGCAACGCTTATAAGGTTGTCAGCCAAAGGAGTTGGGGGCAATCACATCCTAAGCAACAGGGATGCGCAACTTCTTTCAGATGAACTTCCCCTAAATATGCAACCTAGGGACGAAATGGCAGCCGAATATTTATTCGAGAGAAATTTCAAGGTTCGTATGAGCAGTAGGAAGGAATGGACGACGTTAAACGAAGTCCACCCTGTGAAACCGCACACCATAAAATGGTATACCGACGGATCTCTTACCACACAGGGAACAGGTCTTGGAGTGGTGGGCCCTTGGTTATCATACCATGAGTCCCTGGGAAAGCCCACCAGCATATTTCAAGCTGAGGTGTGTGCGATAGGGAGATGTGCGGAGTTTAACCTAAATCGAATGCGATATATCCATCCTCTCCGATAGTCAAGCAGCAATAAATGCATTAAGGAGGACGAAAATAACATCTAAAGTAGTCCACGAAGTAAGACCCAAGCTTGACCAACTCGGAACACATAATAGGCTTACCCCAAGATGGGTTCCGGGTCACAGGGACATAGCGGGGAACGAAGCGGCTAAAGAGCAAGCAAGAATGGGAGCATAGAGACCTATGATAGGCCCTGAACCGTATTGTGGCATAGGAAGACACACAATACGGCTGCAAATCAGGGACGAAGAAAGACAGATGCGGGAACGGAGCTGGGCAGAGACACCAGGACTCCGACAAGCCAGAAGTCTCCTAGGTGGCTACAATCAAAAGCGATTTAAGCAAATGATATCCAAGGGAAGAAGAGGCTCAGAATACTCACCGGCCTATTGACAGGACATTGTAGACTGCAAAGTCACCTAACCAAATTAAGTATAATATAATAGCGATGTATGCAGGTTTTGTGGAAATGAGGAGGAATCCTCAATGCACATCCTTGCAGACTGCGTCGCTAGGAAGAGATGCAGCATCCTAGGGAAGCATGTCCTGAGTCCCAAGGACATAGAAACCCTCAACCCAACAAAGATCCTGGCATTCGTGCAGGACCTGGGGTTGATGGAAGAGCTGTAGGCTCAGAAAGGGGGCGCAATAGACCTTATAGGTCGCAGTGATGGTTCTCCCCAACTATAATAAGTGGTTCTTAAAAATAATTTCAGTTTCCGGTTGCTGTTCTGAATTTAAATCTGATTAAAATATTTTTGAGCGTTAGACTTAAAAACATTTGTACAGTATGTAAAGGTTTTATTTTAATTTGCCAGTTTAAATGCAGAATCATAATTGAAATACATATACTATAAATCGTATATTTTTATACCTGAACTTTCGTATATGTAAATATATATCGAATATAAGAGTATAGACTTAAATGTCGAATCAATCTACAGCGAATCCCATGCTTAAAATTGTATTAAGCCTAGAAATCGGCTTAGTTGTGCCAAGGTTAAGGGAGTTTCAAGTGTATGAAAATAATGCAATGACTAATGACTGAACCGTTCGATCAGCTATTGAGTAAATTGTGTATTGCTTAATATTGTAGGAACTACATACCTATAATCTGATACTGCCGACAAACACCACTTTTATTGTTCCCTCTATCTCCCTTTTACTCTATTGCAAATTTATTGCTTTATCAACAACAGTTGATATGGGCTTTTGAAAACGATAAGATTATAAGTCGATGTCGTAATAAAATTATAAATTGACTACAAACTTCGAATGTTTATTTCGCATCATTTGCGCTGTGCATACGACAACGACTTGAACTGGGCGCAATCAATATTCACTTCGACAAATACAAACCGAAGGAATATTTTTCATAGTAAACGAATTAAAAAAGTAGATCATAATGCAAAGGCAGTCGTTGGGAGCATCGCTGCTTCTACTACTGATTGGCCTGGCAATTGCTGGCGAGGTTATATCGCATGGTCGCATTTGGGGTGGCGACGAGGCGCTGGCTGATGCAGCACCCTATGTGGCATCGCTCCGAATTGATAATGTGCACGTCTGCGGCGCCAGCATTCTGTCCGAGACGAAACTCCTCACCACCGCCCACTGCTGCTATCGAAATGGGGAACTGTAAGTCCACTTTTTCTTTCTCTCTCTCTGGCTCTCTTTTAACTCTCTCTGTCACGAATTCTCCACATGACAGGATTGATCCTAGTCGCATTACGTTTCGCGTTGGCAGCACCAATCAATATGCCGGTGGTCGTATTGTGAGCGTTGCTTCGATTACACCGCATCCGGATTATGACAAGCTGGCCAACAATCTGGCCGTTATTACGCTAACGACTCCCTTGGTCTTTACGGACCGCATCAAGGTAATTGAGCTAGTCGATAAGAACGATCAGCTGCCACCGGAAGACGCTATTATCAGCGTTTTTGGATGGGGGCACACGGTCGATGGTAAGACCTCGTTTAAGATACGCCAGCTCAATTTAAACCTAGCCACGGAAGCTACTTGCCGGGATGCGTACAGTGAAAGCGATGCTACCAAAACCTTATGTTTGGCCCATACCCTCAAGCATGGCACCTGCTATGGCGATGGTGGCGGTCCTGCCGTTTATCAGGGCAAACTTCTTGGCGTTAGCAGTTTTGTGGTGGGCGCCTGTGGTTCACGCTATCCGGATGTCTTTGTTCGCACCGCCGGCTTCTCGGATTTTCTGCAGCAGCAGCTTCAACACTAGCTCCGAACATCGGAATGCCAAAATAATATGTACATAGCATCAATATATATAATATATATATTAATATATACAAAGGACATATTCGTTTTATTTGCTTTTTGAACAACTCAATCGTGATCTGATAAGCATGTGTTGATGGCGTCTAAGTTTAGAGGTCTCGAATTATAGCCGATAAAGCTATGCGCAACATGCGCTCCAATTAAGGTAATAAATACAAAGTGGATCGAGCTGTCAAACTGACTGACTGATAAGGGATCAAGCCTGTTCAACAAACATTTGTTGAAAACCGTAAATTGCTTTGAAAAATTTGTCAAAAAATGCGGAAAGTGGGTGGAAAATTTTAGCTTCAAAGACTTAGTTAAAAAAGATAATGGTTTTTCTGATCGGCTTTATAAGTCTTTTGTTTCTCGGTTTAGAAATTTATGCAGTGAGTGTTTACGATTCTTGTGAAATATACCTCGACTAAGTGTAGTATGCGTGACATACTTTATCGCATTCATATCAGTTAAGCCCACACGGCATCCGCACTTATTTATAAAGCTTATCAACTTATACCCGAAAGGAAGAGAGCGATAAAGTAGGTGATACTACATTGTATAAGTAAAAGTTAGTTGTGCAATCTTTACATTCTATTTTGAGAACTGTGGTAAATTTGAAGTGCTCAGTAAAAGAGCCGCAATGATAGTGTTAAATGTTCTAGCCAAATTCTGGTCGGCTCAGTACAAAACAAGACGGAATTCTCTAGTCGAGAGAGCTCGTCTAAATCCTGAGATCCACTTGTTCATACAGACAGTCAGATATGATATGGATATGACTTCATCGAATCGGGGTTTGACGCTGATAAACAATATGTATACCAAATGGGGTCGGAGATTCTTCCTTCTACCTGATAATTACTTTTTCCCGTTTTTAAAGGGCTCAGTACATAAAAATTTCCACAAGTTCGTTTCGTTTTGTTCCCACAGTAAATATCACATCTAATATCAAAATTACCTTCTTCGTTGTAGGCTGCTTAGGATTTTGTGCCAAATAGATCCTAAGCAGTTCTATAACTTTGTGAACATGAAATGCAAATCGTCTTCTTTACCTAACTACGTTTTCTATGAAGATAGGAAAGCAAAAGATGATCAGGATGCAGCCAATCTGTTTGCTGATTATTTTCAATCCACCTATTCCTCTACTAACTTCTCACAAAATGTACCTTATCCTTACCCTGTTCAAAGAGCAAATTGCATTTTTCCTGTGATTACTTTAGAGTCACTTCTTGCCGACCTACACTCAATCAAGCCTGGTCCTGATGGAGTTCCGGGATGTGTACTTAAGTACTGTTCCGAGTCTATTTGCAAACCTTTACGTAAATTATTTACCTTGTCTGTTGAAACTTGTTGTTTTCCCGCTATTTGAAAGGAATCCTTTATTATTCGTCTACATAAAAATGGTCCAAAGTCTGATATAAAAAACTATAGGGGTATTTCCAAATTGTCCGCAGTACCTAAGGAATTTCAGAAAATATTATTATTTAGTTCTATTATTTCACCATTCCAGCATGGTTTTGTGAAATGTAGGCCTACCACCACTATCATTCTGGAATTTACTTCTCTTGTGATCAAAGGATTTCAGAATAAAATGCGAACTGATGTCGTTTACACAGACTTCAGTAAGGCCTTTGATTCTGTTAACCATTCTGTCCTTCTTCGCAAACTAAACCTTGTAGGATTTCCCACTAACCTTCTGACCTGGATTTCTGAGTATCTGAGTAACAGAACTCAAAGAATTGTATTTAAATCTGTGTTCTCTAAACCTATCCTAGTCACCTCTGGTGTACCCCAGGGCAGTCACCTTGGTCCGTTGCTTTTCAACCTATTCATTAATGACCTTCCTCTGTTGTTTTGCATTCTAACATATTAATGTATGCTGATGACGTCAAGTTGTGCCTGGCGTATAATGATATGTCCTCTCATTGCTTATTGTAGGCGGACTTATTTTCTTTTCTGTCTTGGTGTAAAATGAATCTGCTCAACCTGAACTGCTCTAAGTGTAAGGTTATGTCATTTTATCGTATCACTCCCCATGTTGTTAGTTATACTCTCGATGGGGTGTCACTTGACAGACTTAATGAAGTAAAGGATTTAGGTTTACTTCTTGATCACAGGTTAAAGTTCGATAACCATATTAAGTTGACTGTCAACAAAGCTTTTCAAGTTCTGGGTTTTATATAGCGTTGGTCAAATGAATTTGATGACCCTTATACAACCAAGATACTTTTCACTTCCCTGGTACGTCCAATTCTGGATCTTGTGTGTGGTCTCCACAATATCATATTCATCAAAGTAGATTGGAATCTGTACAGAAGAGTTTCTTACTTTTTGCTTTTCATCGCTTTGACTGGGGTGCTCTTCCCCCATACACCAATAGGCTGCTGCTTATTAACCTTCCCTCCTAACTATTTTCCTATTTTTTCCTATATAGAATGGATATTTACTTTTTCTCAGCCAGTCTGAGTTAAAATACATTTTGGAATCGTAAAAAGGACACCTAACCTTTCTCAAAATAGACAGCTAAATAACGAATGACGCAATTTATGGCAACTGATTAGGACAGTTTTCATACTGATAAGATTTTACTATTAAAAATTCAGAATTGTAGTGAGACTCGTAAATAATATATTACTGCCATAAGAGCGAACCAGTTACATAATAATGATAATTTATTATGGCGGATTAGCACATTTTGTTTTTCACTCATTGTTTCGCACTTCATTGGATTTGAACGATTTCCATTCGTGGAACAGGATTTGAGATATAGATAAGATATAGACTTGTTGACAGAATTCCCTAGTACTTGCCTGCGTAAATAGCCAAATCTTTGTAATTGTGTCACCCACTTGCTAACACACTGCCATGTTGAGAACTTTGATTTTTGGCTGCGCTGCAATAACACTGATCTCGGCCGCGCCACAATCGCTGGAGGGCCGTGTGGTCGGAGGCGTCGATGCCACAAGTGGACAGTTTCCGCATCAGATTTCACTGCGCTACACTGGCTCCCACATCTGTGGTGGCTCTATTATCTCACACGATTACATACTAACGGCTGCCCACTGCGTCACGGAAGAGTCGGAAGATGGTTCGATCGTCGCGTAAGTAAAATAAAAATATAGTTGCCTAAATTAAGTTAGGTTGGGCTTTAAATTTCATGTACGAATCGATCGAAATTTTACTTAAGTAAATCGACACAAGTAAGACATTTTATTACTCAGATTACTCCAGCTATATATGAAAGAAATATCTCGATTAACGACGCAAAACAAATATGAATATTTTTTGAGAATATACAGTCATCCACACCTTATTTTGCACAATGTCAAAGAAAAAAAGTAATTGCCTGCCATAAGCTAATCATTCATTATTTTTCAAAAATTCCAAAAACCGATGGTAGGTACATATATTTACCAACTAAATTATGATATGACCCCAATACATTGGGGTTTCCCACCTGCTTGGTAGGATTATGAAAAAAAGTAGCCTATTTTCTTTGACACAGCTTGAAATAAGGTGTGAGACACTGTAGGTCTTTTAACGGGCAAAAGCGGGCGATTTTTTTTCGGAATTTTGAAGAGTGTTACTTGCAATTTACCTTTCAAATTTGGTGACTGTAGCTTTCCAATTGTGTGAGATAAATGGGCTTATCGATTTACACCAACAGGTGTATCGGTTTAGGAGTATTCGTGGCCATACAATTTCTCATCGATCTCTTAGGGGAGTTACCAATAACATACTTTTACAATTTGATGACTCTAGCTTACAAATTGTGCGCATATCAGGTTTCTAGGGCAGAAGTTCCGCGGGCGCGGCGGGTGTGGGCGTGGTCTGAAAATGTATCAGCTGATCTTTGAAGGAGGTTATGGGAGATATTCGGATTGACCGACTTACACTTCCCGAAATATCGGCTTTGGAGATTATGGGGGCAGACGTGGGCGTGGCCATAAATATTTGATATTGGTTCTGAAGGGCGGCTACCCGTATTATACCTACAAAATTTGATGGCTCTAACTCACAAACCCCGAAAGATTTTAAATGTAGACCTGATAGGGAGGGGGAGATATGTGGCTTTATCGATTTGATCGATTGCCTAGCCCCTTAGTGTACGTATCAGTCCAATTTTTACACTCTGTCTGACGATGGCACAGACCAGCATATGTTCCAAATTTCGACATCTCTAAGGGTCTCGAAAAAAGTTGCTCTCATACAGGCGGACGGACGGACTGACGGACAGACGGACGGACAGGCCGGCAGACAGCATGACTGACTTTGCACAAAACAAATATACTATGATACATTCGGTATCCAAGTATAAATGGGGACGTAAATTGATTTATTCCTTTCATAAAATTTAAATATTGTTTAACATATGACTGACACTACACTAAATATGCGCAACCCTAATCTTAAATATTCTCTATGAACAGTACTCCGGCGGAAATGCTAAGCATTCGGGCTGGCACTTTGGATCGTTTTATGGGAGGAGTGCTTATCAATGTGGCCACTGTGTATGTGCATGAGAATTACACAAGCTTTTGGAATGATGTGGCTATGCTAAAGCTGGAGAGGCCACTTGTCTTTTCTAATCAGATTGGCGCCATTCCGCTGGCCAGTGTGGATACACCTGTTGGCAGCCAGGTAATGATTTCGGGCTGGGGTCGGCTAAAGACCGGGGGCGATTTGCCCCGTGAAATGCAGTGGAACACACTCAAATCCATATCGAAGTTGAGCTGCGGCACCTCCATTTTGGTATACAGGGATAACATGCTTTGCCTGGCCCATGAGATGGGTAACGGTGCCTGCAATGGAGACTCTGGCGGTCCGGCCATCTTCAATAATGAGCTCGTTGGTGTTGCCGGCTTTGTCGTCGATGGCTGTGGCTCGTCCAATCCCGATGGCTATGCCAAGGTCTTCTATCATCGCGATTGGATTATCAAGCATGGCAATTTGTAAACAACAATAAATAATAACTGCAATCAAATTAATAATTGATTGTTATGTACATACGTATGTGTACCATATTATATCTGTGTGGGATTTTCAACATTAGTGTTAATAAGTGTTATTCATTTAACAGCCAATTAACTCTATCAATCTATGCTAAATTACTATAATAAAAAATGCCTTCAATATACTTACTCAGTTTGAACTTGAAAATTATTGTTCTTATTTTAATTAAGTCTAAGATTTTGTAATTACTTGTATACATCAAAATTAATCAAATTAGAAGCGTTGGAATTAGTTTAATAATGAATTTGATTGAAATTGGGAACTAAGCTCCAGGTTATACTGTTCACAAGGCTCAACTTCTCAGTTTTTGAGAATCGAAACACACACCGATAACTATTGCTAGGTTCTGAACACGTGTCGGCTTTTTGACTTAACGAAGTCTTTTTTAGGTAATTAAGGTATCGTCATTTACGACACTGATAAGCGTTAAACTCACACAAAGGTGGTTCTTTTTGTTTATCAACTTTGACATATGAAGGGACTGCTACTGATGATGATCGATCTGACTAACATAAAAGGTTGCTGCGCTTGAGCGTAGGCTACAAACACCCGATGGATCTACTAGCGAAACTTTTGATACTGTTGCTTAGCGGCATATTGACAAATTGTAAGCAGCAGGATGCGACTATAACACCGCGAATTGTAGGCGGCAGACGGGCGAAGGCGGGTCAGTTCCCACATCAAGTCTCGCTGCGTTACTATGGCAGCCACATTTGTGGTGCATCGATTATATCGCCCAACTATGTGCTGACTGCCGCGCATTGCGTCAAGTTCGGTCAGAATGTGTGAGTATATCCAGAAATCAATGAAATTGAAAAAGACGCATGCAGCTCATCGAAACCGGAAGGTTGTGCTTTTCTAAAAAACATGGCTGTAATTTCTTTACGCACTTGATAATTTGGTTCCTCTAGCTGTAACACTGTGGAAGATATTGTTGTGGACGGAGGGGGAAGTGGCCGAAACGATCTGTGCCGGAAGTCAACAGTAATCTACCCTACAAATTTGGTGGCTATAGCTTTGAAATTTTTTGCTTTTCGCTTTGCATTCAAGATATTTTTTCTAGAAACCAGAAAAACTTTCTGGATTGTCATAATGTGTAAGGCGAATTTTTTTATCAGTCAACTAAATTTGTACGTCCTCATTCCTTCCCTCCTCTAACAGCGTATCCCCATTGACGCTGGCGGTGCAGGTGGGCAGCCTGGTGCTCAATAGTTTCGAGACGTATGTGGATGTCGCTGATGTCCAGGTGCATCCGCAATACCGTAATGGAGGGCAGGGCTACGACGTTGCGTTGCTGCGTGTGAAGCAGAAGTTCCGATTCAATGCAAACGTTGGCGCCATTCAGCTGGCGGAGAAGGACCCCCCCGCAAATTCAACAGTGACTATCTCTGGATGGGGCGCCATCTCCCATGGTGGTCCAATATCCAGAGAGCTGCTCTATGTGCAGGTGCGCAGCATCTCCCGTGCCGAGTGCATCAGCCACTACATGACCCGACTGCCCGAGACTACAATCTGCCTGATGCATGGCGCCAATCTGGGTGCCTGCCATGGCGACTCCGGCGGACCGGCTGTCTACCGGAATCACCTCATCGGCGTAGCCAGCTTTGTCTTGGGTGGGTGTGGACGGGAAGCCCCCGATGGGTATGAGAGCGTTGCCAGCCTGAGCAGCTGGATACTGACCAATGCCAACTTGGCGGCCCACAAAAACTGAAAGATGCTTGCAAAACACTCCAAGTAATTCTAAAGAAAATTATCTAATTAAATATTATGGCAATGCTTCCAGTAGAGTTAACTCTGTTCACATACGTCAGCAAGTCATAAGATATCTTTTTCTTAAAGTGATTTAAAATTTAAATTAACTCACTTAACACAGAGAGAACAAGAGAGAACGTTGCAGTCGGGCGTAGCCGACACCGAAATACTTTGATTGGTATTGAAGATAGGAAAGAGCAATGTGGGTGCAGCCAAGAAATACTGTCCAAGTTTGCCTTTTAAATTGCGGTAGATATAAGCTAGTAACATTCCTTCGAAATTTGGTAACTGGTAACTCTTAAATTACGGGAGACATGGGATTTTGTAAATTTTGCTTGCAAATTTGGTGACTCTAGCTTTCAAATTGTTTGAGATATATGGTATTATTGATTTACACCAACAGATGTATCGGTTCAGGGAGGCGAAGTGGACGTTTCTTATCGATCTCTTAGGGAAGTTACCAATAACATACATTTACAATTTGGTAACTCTAGCTTACAAATTGTGTGGAGATATGCGGATTTATATTATTACACTTTCCGAAATATCGGCATTGGCGATTATGGGCGCAGGTGTGGGTGGGGCCTTACAAATTTGTTATCGGTACTTAAGGACAGACAACATTACAGACATTGCTAAAAAAAAAACAATATACTATGGCACCTTTAAATTTTTATTTAAAATTTGCAGATCTTAATTTAAGTTTAAATGAAACATAAATTTAAGACTAATAACACTAAGCAGACAATACATAGAGACGTCAAATCAACAATTAAAACAATTAAAACACAGCCTTATATGAGCATGCGTGCATGGCTACGCGTGCAGATACGCACCGTTTTTAGTAGGCCCTAATGGTTTATGAATTTGTTTGAAAAAAAAACAGCTATTTTGGTACCGGATCTCGCAGCTCCTTAAATGAGATCACAATCAAAACCAGGAGGAATATAAAAAATTGGTGTGCAATTCAAACGTAACAAAATAATTTGAACAGTTTGTATAACCCGGTTTGGCATACTCGTACATACTGGCAAGCAGGTAGACAGACAGTCTCTTTGCGAAACAGAGTGTAAACTAAGATCAGGTTCTTATGGTGTCTGCATTAAACAGAGAGTGACTATAGAGAGCTTCACTCATTAACCTACCCCTTTGACCCGGACCCCCGGCTATGAGATTAATATACACACCAACATTGACTGCATGCCACAAACAGTGTGCGGCGCCAGTGAGAGTGAAAACAAAAAACTAGCTCTTTTTTTTCTGTAATTTTCCGTTTATTTTTATAAATTTTTTATTTTTGCTTGTTTTGCTTCGTTTTTTTTCTGCCATTACAAACCACTTAAACAGGCACCGCCCCCTTTTCGGTTCATAAAAATTTGTGGTTAATGATTTTGTTTTGGTTTTCATTAAACTTGTATAACATATAAATGGTTGCTACCCCCCCCCCCCCCCCCCCAACCCCTGCGGTTCAACCGTATTTCGCGCAATTAGCGTACGTCAGTCAAAAAGTGTAAAATTATATGCATTTAGGGTGCGTGTGCTAAAGTCGACGAACTTATGTTGGAGCACAAAGTAAAGTAAACTAGTTTTAGTTAGCTACTTATCAGCAAATACCGTCACGACCAAAATGTTAAGGATCGCAATAAATTTCCAAAGAAGGTGCTGTGCTGTGGCACAGACTGGCCGACGAACTGATCGCACTGGTGGCAAGAACAAACGATTGATATGGTCAGGTAATAGGCTGAGGGGGTATGTGAATTTTGTCGATGCCATGAAGTATGTATCTGCATTTGTACATATACATTTATATTTTTGTTTAGTAGTCTGCAATAAAAAAAAAAACATAATGGTTTATTCCAGTTATAACTGGAATAGCTTATTTCATGTAGTAGAGAGTTCTTCTGCATACAAATACATCTACATATGTAGCTATAAAGAATTTAATATTAAAAAAAAACAAATATATACATATAATATGACAATAATCAATGAAGAGTGGTCAATATTTCGTGCGTTGTACAGTGATCGAAAAGGGTTTAGAATACTAAGTAGTATTTGTCTTCTTACGAGGAACATGAACTTTGGATTTTAACCCTAATTGTTTTTGGTTTTATGTAGAGCTGCCAAGTGGCAAAATGGACGCAACCACAACTGTAAGCAGTTAATCCACTGAGACATGTTTAACCAAGCACAGAAATAAACTTAAGCGACGATCAGGAGCACAGTCGAGCACTTGATAATAACAAGTTTCTAAATCCGGCCGCCGCAAGAAGCGCTTACTGGGAGAAAGAGTCGTTGCACAGAGACCAGAGACCGACCACCAAGTCAAAGTTAACCCACTAACCTTGTTACTGTTTTTTTTCCCCCTCTGTTCACCTCTCTTTCTCCCACTCTTGCTGCGTGTATGCGTGTCTCATTGAAGTGGCTGTCAAGTTCAATGCTGCGACTGGTGCATCGATGACCATGAGACGGAAGCGAAGTCTGCAGAGAGAAAGCAGAGCAGAAAGGACATGCTATGGAGAGAGAGTGACGTCGACGCCGGCGTTGACGTAGACGTCGACATTGGAGACATGCGCACTTGCTTACTGGGTTGGTAGTATATATATGTCTGAGTGCGTGTGAGTGATGGCAGACTCGTTTATATAACAACAAATAAACTGCATGCCGACAACGCTTGCATTGACCTTCACCTTGGCAGTGGCAGTGCGGCAAGTGCTGTTGCTGCGTATACAACGACCTTGCCACTGCCACGGCCACTGCCAGGATGCTTTTGGTCTTGATCTTCACAAGCATGTACAGATAATAAGCTATATTAGATATCAATCGACTCAAAATTACCTGGAAATTTCAACTGTTTTCTGCTGCTGTTTTAGTCGTTTTTTTCACTCTTACTGATGGTGTCTGTCGATGCTGATGTCGTCTGTGGTGACAACTGCAAACAAAATTTGCATAAAATACAATTAATCAACGTGCGCTCTTGCCGGGCTTCAATTTCTTCATACACTTTCTGTCATTAAAAAAAAACAACAATAAAAATAGAAGCACAAAAAACAATAATTAAAAACAAACACACACAAAGTATAGTATCAAAAATTCTTAGGCGTGGAATAGAAAAAAAAGTTTCTCTTTGCGCCCACACATTGGGGCAGTTGTTCATTAGCACGCACCGCACACGCACCGCACGCACACAAGGCAATAGTGGTCAATAGGAATGGTAGCGTGAAAGGGAATTAGAGCGACACCATAATAACTAAGGAAACGTCTTGGCCGTTTGGCTTCTTACTTTCGAGCGATGCTTTGCGAGTTTCGAAAGAGACTGAGACGGATTGAGAGCGGGAGTGAGAGCAAGTGAAACGCGTCCGTTAGCTAGCGCCGTTAAATTTCGACTGACAGTTGTTTGCTTTAAGCCAGCCACTAATATATACGTTGGCCGACGCTGGCAGAGCGTCGGCAGTACCAGCCGTAACAACATTGACAGCGGGCCCAGTCACCAATTCTGCCAATTTTTGGCAAACTACTGAAACAAGAACCCTTATTGAACTACACTCTTTGAACTTTAGTCCATTTCAAAGTGGTAAAGGTGAGCTAACATCGATGGCAACACAGGCGAATATTTGTCAATTGGTTGCTCTGCCAAAGGGACGTGACAACAATCCTGTCGCTCCTGTTCAAATACCTATTCCAATATATCTGGCAACATCACACGGCATAAATTTAAATAACAAGCTGCCAGCCACTGACCAGCTACAGACGGTTGTGTGTATGCAAAAGAAAATACAAACTTTTCAAATTTACAGTTACAAATTATAGCTAAGTGTGATCTATATTAAATGTCGTTAAGTACATATATGTTCAAATATACAAATGTTAATTGTACTATATTATTTTCTATTACACATTATCCCGAAGCTAATTTAAACAATTTTCAGTTACCAAATAGTGTACGCATCCTTGCCAGAGTGTGTAAGCACGTATTACCAATTTGGTCTCTGTCTGCAACGTTGCCAATAGAAATTAAACACGCAATTTGTCGCTCTGCTTTTAAGAAAAATATATATGGGAGCATTGCTAGCGTGTATAAACAGGTTTTTAAATTAAATTTCTGCCTATCATCAGATATTTTATTAAAAAAGCCCGCGCAATTTTGTAGCATTTAGCATGCAGCCATGCACGAAAATGCAGAGTTGCTTCCGTTAACAGCATTATCGATTTTTCTTACACATTTCATGCAGCAAATTTCCAGTGATTGTAAGCTATG